>QEPC01011221.1:732186-756627 GCA_003113815.1 Sphenodon punctatus | reverse complement strand
AAATTTTTCGCACACACTACAGTCACACACCACCCCACAGTCCAAAACAACACACACCAACCCACCCAAACACACAGCACAGCCAAAACAATCACCAAAACACACTACACAAGCAGCCACCGAAACAAACACACACCCTCTCGCCTCACTCACGCACACGCACACGAATTTCCGGCGCGACGCCGATTTTACGGCTTCCCGCGACATTTCCGGCCGAACGGCCGAACGCGAACGCGCGAACCACCCGAACACCGAACGCCCGAACACGAACGTACAACCCGATGGCAAACGAACCGAACGGCCGAACACGAACGTACGACCTGCCCGAACAACCGAACACGAACGGCCGAACACAAACGGCCGAACCGAACGGGCGAACGCGAACGCGAGGCACGTCCGAACGGCCGAACATGAACACACGAACCGAACACGGCCGAACCGAACGGCCGAACGCGAACACACGAACCGATCGCGGCCGAACCGAACGGCCGAACACGAACCGCGATCTGTTCGCCCATGCCTATCTGGAGGTAGTGTAAGACTATTGTATTTTGTACTGTCAGGCTTTGGGCAGTAGAGACTGAATTGGGGGGGTAATTTAAACAAGATGATGAGCTGGGGGATAGGGATAGGGATTAGGTGGAAGGTTGTTGGAGGGTGGGAGTGATTTGGGGTTTGGGGTGGATTGTATTTTAAATGTTTTTATATTGTATTTATATAGCTTACAAATATATATATACATATATATTTGTAAGCTACCCTTAGCCTTCAGGAAGGACAAGATATAAGTGCGAATAAATAAAAAAAATTAAAAAAATAAAACTAGACCATGGTGTCACATCTACATGGCTTTCCCCAGACCATTGTCACTAGATTGGGAATGAAGAATGGTATACTATATCTTCTGCACTTATCTGAATGCTATCTCCTATTCACTGCTAGATGTAGAAACTCTCATATTCTGCTCTCCACAATTCTACATGTTTTGATATGTACTGCCTAATTTTTAGAACTACTCTCTGCTAATCGAGACTGATTCGAATAATGGACAGACTCATTAAAAATGTAACTATAGCTATGTGGAGCTGGTACTATTAACTACATTTTCAATGTTAAATAGCCAAAAACAAATGTTTTATTTATTCTAGCTACAATATCTCCATGTTAAATGCTGTGATGTTTACTGCCTTGCTTTGTAACTGGATCAATGAAATATGAAAGAATGGCTGCAAATGTTCGTTATCCTACATAATGTATTTGTATCTCAAGGTTGGCTATTCTGAAACATAATACACTCTCTTGGTTCCAGTCCTTGCTCTCCCATTAAATTAGCTCAGCTTCATATTCATTTTGTGAATAAGAAGGGAAAATACTGTTGTTCCAACTTTTATAGAGAAAGGGATAAGTAATAAATGCTGCAAAAGACTCTGAAATATTCTCTCCCATCTTTAAACTCATTGCATGAACAGTCTCAAAAATTGAACTTTAGATTCACGTGGATGAATTTTTATGCTGGAAATTTGCAGTCTCATATTGTCACAATGGGTAGAAAGAAACTCTAAATAATCAAAACATTCCAACTACATACAAAAACTATTTGCAATCAGCCCACAGAGTGAAAGCAATTTAAGAAAATATTAGCTGAATCCTCCTGAATAATAGGTATTCCACACACAGAAAAAGGCTAGATTTGTTATCTAAATTATTCATTGTGAATTATTCACTTAGCCCTAGCAGTTAGCAGTTTTCCTAAGCTTTGTTCTATTGACGAATTGCTGTGTTTAATGACATCATTACCTACTTCCTGCTACCCAGATGCATACATTTTATTGGGAGAGGATTGTCAAGAAAGAACTTACCATAGAAACATACAACAAGTTGGAGTGGAACTCCAGGGTTATCTAGTCTAACCACTGCTCTGAAGCAGGATATAAGGAGAAAAATACCTAGTTGGCTGGGTTGGTTCATCTTGTGTTACCTTAACATCTTGGCTTGACCACACCATCAGAATTAGGAGTAGATTCTAACTTCTTTAAAGAGTTAACCTCATTGAAGTAAGAAGAGTGAAGCCTAGAACTTTTTTAGCTACTGGTTTAACTGGTATTATACACAGCCTACCTATCACAGGAATAGCTCGTAGAGAGATAGTGTCACCTGAGACACAATTCCACCCCTCAGCATATATGGGATGTGTATGTGGAACTCACCTTCCTCTCTGTGACTAGCCAGCTCACTGAGCTGATGCACAGGAGATGAAAAAGCTATGGCCCCATCTTCTCCATCTTCCACCCTGCCCCATTTAGCACCCAAGAGATCTGCAAGTGACACCGTACCACATCTTTGGAAGTTCCGACTTTTGAGCCCACAAAGCAGGTCTGACTTTGCCCCCTCTTCATGGTAACAGAGTTCTAGGGACTCCTCTAGCAATGGCTACCTCATTGATCTCCTCATGAAAGGACAGGTTTCCAACCTTACTGAGGATCTGAAAATTAACATTCATGTACACGCGCACGCACACACACACACACACACACACACACAGAGCCTACCCACTGTCCCATCACTTTCATTGACTTCTTAAGAGGACAACACAAAATTGTGGATGGGCAGAATCATTCTTGAATGGTTCCATTCCTTCCTGATGGGGAGAACTCAGTGTGTGGTTTTGGGCGACTGTTTTTCGTCTCCTCGGGGATCTCACCTGTGGAGTCCCACAAGGTTCTATTCTGTCCCCTCTCCTGTTCAACGTGCATATGCAGCCACTGGGTGAGGTTGTGAGAGGCTTTGGGGTTTGGTGTCATCAATATGCTGACGACACTCAACTCTACATCTCCTTTTCAGCTGACCCAGGTCCGTCAGTTTCATTGCTTACCCGGTGTTTGGCAGCTGTGAGGGACTGGATGAGGGCAAGCCATCTGAAGTTTTATGTATTTATTTATTTATTTATTTAAAATTTATATCCTGCCCCTCCTGTCCACAGGGCAACCCGGGGCAGCGAACAACACTCAGTAAAAAAATTTCTTTTAAAAAAAAAAACAATTAACAAATACAATACATTGTGGGGAACCCCCCACCCCAACCCCTACCCTTCCCCAAAAGCCTGACGGAACAGCCAGGTCTTACATATACGCTAAAACAGCAGGAGAGTGGGAGCCAACTGAGCCTCCTCTGAGAGCGAATTCCACATCACAGAAGTGGCCACTGAATAAGATCTAACATTGGTGGCCACCCACCTCGCCCGGGGAACCTCCAAAAAGGCTCCCAAGGACGATTTCAAAGGTCGCACAGGCGCATGGGGAGTGAGGAGGTCCCACAGATAAGCAGGACCCAGGCCGTGAAGGGATTTAAAGGTTAAAACCAGCACCTTGAACCTGGCCCAGTGCTCTATAGGCAACCAATGCAGAGCCCAGAGCACTGGTGTCACGTGCTCCCTGTAACCCACCCCCCCCTAAGGAGACGGGCCATGGCATTCTGCACCAGCTGCAGCCTCCGGACCAGCTTCTCAGGCAGCCCCATGTAGAACGCGTTACAGTAATCCACCTTCGAGGTGATGAAGCTCCTGGATCCAGTTTCTACCCCCAAGAACTGAAAGACTGAGATCAGGGAAAGGGAGCAGAGATGAGGGCATGTACACAAGGGGTATTTTCAGACATTATGAGAACACAGTCAACCACAGTGAACCACGGTCAATCCCGCAGCGGGGCCAAAGTGCCCTGAACGTCTGTTTTGGGGGCACCAGATGTTCACCACAGTCAATCCCCACCAGGGGTCAAAAATAACCATGCTTCCGGAACTCTGGCCCGGACTATCTCCGAAAGCATAGTCAAAGTGATTCCCACCGGGAAACAAAAAAAAGTAACGACTGAATGGCAACCACCAGCCGGAATCCAGAAACTTGATTCCCAGCTGGGGACAAAGCACACAGCGTCACTGCCAGGCAACGAGCAACAACACAGGCCGGGGAGGGAGATTTAAAGGGCACACAGCAGCAGAGGGATGTGGTGGGATGGAGTGAGGTGGAAGGGAGAGGAGAGCAGAGGGCAAGAGAGCAAGGTAGGAGGAGGAGGAGGAGGAGGAGCAGGCGCAGGCGGAGGAGGCGGTGGTCATGCTGCACATGGAGGCAGTGGAAGGACAGCAGCAGCAGCAGCAGCTGGGACGAGCCGCCCCAGTGCCTTCCAGGTGCTTTGACCACGGCCCGGGATCAGCGTAATGTCTGTTGCACTGCCCGGGGCCGTGGTCTGCTGGTCCAATTCCCTGCCATGGTTCCTCTCCCATCATGTCTGTTTGGGGCCTCTCTTGCCCACGGGGGGTGGTTAGCCGGTTTGCCACCACTGGGAATCCACTGTGGTGAATCGGGCACCCGTAACGTCTGAAATCACCCAAGGATAGGGGGCACATCCATGATCTGGATCTTTCTCTTCCTCACTGACTGCACCACTTAAGTACTCCGCCCACTCCCAACTACTATTTGGCCCTCAGAACTTGTACTAATTTTCTAAGTGGCCTCTGGGAGGGAAACAGTTTCCCACTAGTTTTAGAATATGATTTAAGCAGGTTATTACAGGAAATAAAGCTGTCTGGCACTTCTAAACTCAAACCACCTTTTCCTCAGTCGACTGCAAAAATCCCCACCAAACTAAAAAAAATGTTGGGGGTAGGGGTAATGTCAAAGTGAAACACACTGAATTATATGTAATTGGGCCTTCCAATAAAGTTTGGATGCCTGGGGGAAAAGTTCTGTGGAATATTTTAAAATCAGTATGTCTGAATAATAACATAGTGTCTAGATAAAACTACTATTAAAGTTGTTTAGCAGCATAATTCTACACCATCCTATTAAGCAAGAGAAAGTTTGAGATTAAAATAGATCAGCCAACTACATTAGCTATGAGAACACACCTCACTCAAAGCAGCAGAGGTTTCTCCTATTCGAGAATTAAAGCATAACAAGCTACAATCAGCAAAGATTTAACCCCCTCCTAGATAACCGCCATCAGAGCTCCACAATATTTTCTCTGCAGACTGACTGAACAAACAACCCCAACCCTGAACAGCATGATGTTAAAATACTAGGGCAAGATTTAAAATAGGTCAGAACTTTTGCAGCACTCTCTGAAGAACTTTGTGAAATGTGCACATCTAAGACAGATTCTCTCCAAATGCAGGGACCAGGACAATATGCCAAAGGCAAGACTGGGAAAGTAGAAAGTCAAGGCTAATTGTCAGATTGTGCAGTCAACCATTATCACTCTACCCAAATATGTATAAACAAATAATGGTGGGAAAAACATGAAGGAGAAAGTACTTCATATTACAGAGCAGCCTACTCAAGAGCAATAGTCAGAGAACAAACCCTGAGCCACATCATCAGCTGGCCAATTTGGCTGGTGTTGACTATACCATATCACAGAGAAACACCTCTCTGTCATCCCACTAAGCAAAATCTTACCCAGAGAACTAACACTCACAATCTGCCCAGATACTCCTCTTCTGTCCCTCTCCTAGATACTCCTACCCAGTACTCAAACATTAACCTAGCAGTGCCCCAAATATTTGCCTGCATGTCCCCATTTTAAGGCATCACCATAATCCTGTGACCCCAGACAGCAGCAAAGAGATGCCATTGGTGTGACCCCACTTGAGATCCCAAACCACAATTTGAGAATCTCTGACTTAGCCCAAGAAAGTACTCCCCCAAAGGGAACCATCTGTGAGACACACTCTCCCCAGAACCTCCACTGGATCTTCCAAAGGTCCTGAAACAAATCCCTCAGAACAGTCCTGTCCCAAGATGCTCCAACATCAGACACTCCTCCAGCCAACCCTCCCTCCAAAATTGCTCTCACTACAGAAACCCACCTGTACCCTACAGTAACAGCCCCCACCAAGCCAAAAAGGCCTCCTCATGGAACATCTTCCAGGCTTCTCAGCCCACAAATCTTCCTTTGACCAGACCTCCACCCCCACTCCCTCCATGAAGACACCTCCAGATGCCCAGTCAGCCTCAAGTATCACAAAGAGCACACCATTCCACAGAAAACCCCACATCAGACACCTTTCATACCTCCAAGTAATCTCACGGAAGGAAGACCTTTCAGATACACACCCGTCCAGACTTCCAATCAGTGATCAATCTCATATGGAAAGCCTCTCCAAATCCCAGCCATTTCTCCACCTCCCCTCTCCACCACCAAAACCCCCCCACCCCACAACCATGTACAGGCCAGGGGCAGATCAGTTTCTCCCTTCCTCTCCCCCGACCCTAAGACAACAATAAAAATAACAATGAGGCTCCCATTCTCCCCCCGTCCCTCCCAGCAAATAGTACCCCAGAAGTGGCAGGCACTCTGGCCAAACCAACCACACAAAGGAGTTATTGCTGAAAAGCACAGCCACAGCATGCATTTCCAGCCAGGGCCAGGGTGTGGGTGTGAAGGGAAAAAAGTCTGTGTGGTGTGTACGCAGCTCCAGACTGCCTACCTGGCTCATCTGGCTCATCTCCAAGACCATAATTTGCATACCAGGGGAATTACTTGCTTGGCATCTCCTCCTCCTGCAGGTTCCCCCAAAGTGGTGCACTCCTTATGCTCTCTGAGCTAGAATCAGGCAGGCTACTGCCTGGGTGTCTACCTCAGCCACCAAGGCAGCATTTTAAATAGCCAGGTTTCTTCCCCCCATAGGGGCTCTTTAAACACTGCCCCCCACTCACCGGGCTAAATGTGGAAATGGCCGCCAAGATGCCTGCAGTATGGATGGTGCTTGCAGCCGCCCATACCGCAAATAGCTCTATTTTGTCCCTTCAAGGCTTCTCTCCATCTCCTGGCCACAGTGCCTGCCCCTGAGCCTGTCTGTCACCCTCTGGCTCCTCCTCCTGCACTGGCCAGCCCCTCCCCCCGAGCCCACCCTTCCTCCAACCACGCTGCTCTGTTCTCTGTGCATGGGCAGCTGAGAACACAGCTGACAGCAGACATCACACATGTGTAATTTGCCAGTGTGTCCTCCCAGACCCAGAAGTGTGGCGCAAGTTGGTTCAATGTAGCATTGCCAGTCCTTTTTAAAAAAAATATTTTTTAAACTGCTGCTGGGTGGATCAGCAAGTCCTGGGGGCTGGAGGGGCAGTGCCTTGGTGGCGCATTGCACCTGGTCCCTTATAGTTGTGTTAGCCATTCCTCTCTCTTAGTCTTGACTGCTGATTGTTGTTTGTGGGGTGACCTTTCCCTCCTAGAACCCCTGCATCCTTGTGGTCTCCTTAGTTCCTACTCCCCTTAGTTTGTTATATGGTGGTGGTGTTGGGCTCCCCCAGGACTTTGGTTCTGGGGGACTTCAACGTCCACGCCGATGCCGGCCTTGTTGGGGCGGAGCGGGAGTTCATGGCCGCCATGGCAACTATGAACTTGTCCCAGGAGGTGATCTGCCCGACCCACGTGGGGGGACATATCCTCGACCTGATCTTCGGCTCTGGCCTTGAGGCGGGGGGTCCGGTTGTGGGGGAGGTGACAGCGGTGCCCTTGTCGTGGACGGACCATTACCTCCTTCAGGCCGGTCTTTTAGCGCGCCCCCTCCAGAAGGGGAAGGGACCAGTTAGGATGGTCCGCCCTCGGAGGCTGATGGAACCCCAGCGGTTCCAGGAGGTCCTGAGGGAGCTTACCCTGGATGTGGACGGTCACTCTGTGGATGAGCTGGTCCGGCATTGGAACATCTTGCTGGAGGAGGCCATTGACAGGGTGGCTCCGAGGCGCCTTCTGCCTCGGTCTCGTCACCGCAGGACCCCTTGGTTTACTGAGGGGCTGCGGTGTATGAAGCGTGTGGGCAGGAGGCTAGAGCGACGCTGGCGTCGGACTCGGTCTGTCTCCGATCGTCTTCTCCATAGGGCCCATTTGCGGTCCTATGTGGAGGCTGTGAGGACGGCGAGGAAGGAATTCCTCGCCGTCCTCATAGCGTCTGCGAAGTCGCGTCCAGCGGAGCTGTTTCGGGTGGTGCGGGGGCTGGTTAGTCCGGCCTCCCTCCGCCTGGATGGGGACTTGTCCCGGGCCCGCTGTGAGGAGTTTGTCATCTACTTCGCAGACAAGATTGCTCGGATTCAGGCCGATTTCGACGCTGGGTTGATAGCAGTAGGGGAAGAGCGCGGGGGGGCGGAGGGTCCGTCTGGTCCATCTTTATGGGGTGAGTTTCAGGAAGTGACGCCAGCCGATGTGGTGGATGTCCTGGGGTCTGTGAGGGCCACGTGTTGTCAACTAGATCCATGCCCGTCCTGGTTAATAAAAGCTTCCGGGGAGACGTTGGGGACGGTGCTGGCGAGGGTGGTGAATGCGTCCCTTCGGCAGGGGAGGTTGTCGCCTTGCTTAAAAGAGGCTGTGGTGCGCCCCCTGCTGAAAAAACCATCGTTGGACGTAGACGCGCTCGCCAGCTACCGACCTGTCTCTAACCTTCCCTTTTTAGGGAAGGTTATTGAGCGGGCAGTGGCGCTCCAGCTCCAGGGTCATCTAGATAATATCGGGCTCCTTGACCCTTTTCAATCTGGGTTCCGCCCCGGCTATGGCACCGAGACGGCGTTGGTGGCCTTGGTGGACGACCTCCGCCGGGAGATGGATGCGGGATGTTCGACATTTCTCATCCTGCTCGATCTCTCGGCCGCTTTTGACACCGTGGACCATGGGCTGCTGTTGAGACGACTGCGTGACCGGGGGGGTCTGGACGGGACTGTTCTTGAATGGTTCCGTTCATTCCTCTCGGGGAGGAGCCAGCGGGTGGTGTTGGGGGAGGAAACATCGAGCCCCCGCGCCTTACCGTGTGGCGTTCCGCAGGGATCGATCTTGTCTCCATTATTATTTAACATCTATATGCAGCCCTTGGGGGAGGTCGTGAGAGGGTTCGGGGTGCGATGTCACCAGTATGCTGATGATACTCAGCTGTACCTCTCGTTTTCTACCGACCCAGACCCTGCTGTCTCGGTGCTATCCCAATGTTTGGAGGCCGTGGCGGATTGGATGCGGCGGAGCAGACTGAAGCTCAACCCAGATAAGACGGAGGTGATGGTGGTGGGGAGGGCGAAGGGGGTGGTGGCCCCCCTGATTGGGGGGGTTTGCCCCCCTGTAGCTCAGCAGGTCCGGAGTCTGGGGGTCATATTGGACGCAGACCTGCGGCTGGAGCGGCAGGTGGAGGCAGTCGCTAAGGCTGCCTTCCGCCAGCTTTATCTGGTACGTAGGCTGCGTCCGTATGTCTCTGGCCCGGACCTGGCCTCCCTCATCCATGCCTTCGTCACCTCGCGGCTCGACTACTGTAACGCGCTCTACGTGGGGCTTCCCTTGTTCTTGGCCCGGAGGCTGCAGCTGGTGCAGAATGCGGCGGCCCGTCTTCTTACGGGGACGGGTCGCCGGGAGCACATTACACCGGTGCTCCGAGCGCTGCACTGGCTGCCGATAGTGTGCCGGGCCAAGTTCAAGGTCCTAGTAATGATCTATAAAGCCCTATACGGCCTTGGCCCCTCTTACCTTAGGGACCGCCTCGCCCTTCGCGCCCCGGAACGGCTCCTGCGGTCTGCCGGGGGTGCCCTCCTGGAGGTCCCCCGTGTTAAGCGGGGGGCCACGATGGAGCGGGCATTCTCGGTGGTGGGGCCGCGGCTGTGGAACTCCCTTCCGGAGGAAGCTCGCCTGGCCCCAAGCCTTTTAACATTTCGGCGGAACTGTAAGACCTGGCTGTTTGCCCAGGCCTTTGGGAGGGAGGGGGGGGGGGGGAGTTTTTAATCCCCCGCCCGTTTATTTATTTATTACTGTCCTTTTTACCCTGTTTTATTGAGATATTTTATTTTTATATTTTAAATTGTTTTTAATTGTTTTATGACTGTTGTTAGCCGCCCCGAGCTGCGTTGCAGGATGGGGCGGGATAAAAATCTACAAAATAAATAATAAATAAAATAAATATATGCTGTCTGCTTGTTGTCCTTCCACTGTTCACTTTTCCCTTGACTGAACACTTATTGTCTGTGTGGTGTTTTTCTTTGGTTTTGTCTGTTTTTTACTAATTCTGGTCAGCCTCTACTGCTTGAGTCTTCTTATGCCCTTGGGAGATTATTTCTCCTGCTAGCTCTCAAACCTGAGCCTTTATAACATCTAAATGTTAATAAATAAATAAATAAATAAGGCTGTTCCCAGTGATGATCTCTGGCCTCGGCCTTGTGGCTTTGCTGATTATTACTCAAAAGTAGGGCTACAATTTTGTCACAAGAGTCACAGATTTAGTGATTTTTTGCCCCCGCCATGACTTTGATGATTTCTCCATGACTCCCATGAATTTTCCCAATTGTACCCGAGGAAGAGGAGAAGAGTACACCTAGAAGAAGCTCTGATGAGAGCTGCGGTGTCGAGAAGAGCCGTGGTGGCTCAAAGCCCCTCTCCTTTGCCGGAAGCTTGTAGCTGCCCAGAGTAAATCCCAAGTGTCTCTCATGAGTTCCAAACCCCTCCTCTTGACAGCACTTCAAAAAGTGGCCAGGAGGAGATGGCAGCATTTCCTTTGCCTCTTCTTGCGCCTTTCTATCAGGGAAATTTGTCCTTGTCTGTCCTAGCTGTCTTGTCTTTTCTAGGTGCTGGGGGGGTAGGGGTTACACTTCATTTGCCCAGTGGCTTACAATCATTTTCTGGGGCTTACAATCTAAGGACGGGGGCCTTACAATCTAAAAGGGGCTGTAACCATCTATTTTCCCTGGGGCTTTCCCTTCATTACTTTCTGGGTCTTACAGTCTTGCAGCCGGTTGACAGAACCTCATCCTCATGCTGTAATATGGGTGGGGGGTACCCTTCATTTTCTGGGGCTTACAACTTAAAACAGCATTTACAATCTATAGGGGGATTACAATCTAAGGGTGGGTTTATAATCTAAAGGGGGGTGTTATCCTTCAGTTTCTCTGGGCTTACATTCTAACAGAAGGCTTCCAATCTAAGGGGGGGGAGGGTGCCCTTGATTTTCTGGGTGTTAGGTCCTAAGGGGGACTACCCTTCATTTTCTGGGGCTTACAATCTAACGGGGTGTGTGTAATGTTTTTGTACCCATGACTTTTCCATGACTTTTTATCATTTCTGCCATGACCAAGTCATGACTTCTTTGAAAAAATACCATGAGGGAACAACTATTCCAGGGCTTCTGTCCTGCTCACTATCTCTTGTGGGGACTTATTAATTAATTTAATGTATTTATTTATTCGTTCATTCATTTTTCTATGCTGCCCTTCCTGCAAAGACTCGGGCCATCTTACAGTCATAAAAACCAAGTAAAAACCATTAAAATCAGCAAAAAAATAATAATACCTCACCCAATCCACCCCTGCATCGCCCTCCCACCCTATCCCTACTTACCAAATACAAAGTAGGGATGGGACACTGGGGAGAATACTGGATAGTGGATACCAGATTTACTGGTATTGGATCTCCCTGGTACCAGATTTACCGATATCGGCATACCGGATTTTTAACATTGGCCACTTAACCATTTTTTTTTACATTTGCAGCCATTTACTTCAATGGCCACAATGTTAAAAAAACTGGTAAATCAGCCAATGTTAAAAATCCGGTATGCTGATATTGGTGAATATCGGATTATCAGATTAATCTTTTCGGATGTATCAGATTTATCCGATACTGATATTCCCACCCCTAGTATTTGGTGCAACGGCCAAGAATGCCCTCCTCATAGTTGAGACCTGGTGAAAAATTGGAGATTCCAAGAAGGTGCCCCCAGCCAATAGCAGAGGCCACGACAGGCTTTAAAGGTCATCACCAGCACCTTGAACTGGGCCTGGAAGACTATCAGCAGCCAGTGCAGCAAATGTTATGTGCTCACAGTGACACGTTACCATAAGGAGGTGATCCACCGCATTCTGTACCAGTTGGAGCCTCCAAGGAATCATTAAGGGCAGCCCCAGTACAGCACATTGCAGTAGACTTGGGTTGTATAAGCAAGAGGGCATTTCTGTTCCTAAGGCCCTACTTCCTCACTGAGTTCATGCTAGATCACCCCTTAGATCCACAACAGTGCCTCAAAAGCCGAGCAGTGGCCCCTTGGACACTCATTGTCCCGGTTTTGCCCAAATCCTACTGCATGGTGTGATACACATTTCCTGGGTTGACACTGTGAGGAGCAGCCCTGGGGTGAATATCTGGTGGCCACAGCATAGATGAACAGGGGAACCCAGGGCTAATGTGGGGCAACGTCTCATTTGTTAACACCCTAAAAGGTTTCAAAATTGCAGTTGTAACTGATGGAACCACTCACAGATAAACAGTTCCAGAATTATACTCTACATATCCTTCAGGGCAATATGTACCTACATTTTAGATGACAAAATGCAGACTCAGTCAGTTTAAAATAACACAAGGTATTAGTTCAGCAATCCTTAACTGGATTCAGCTTTAATAATAATAATAATAATAATAATAATAATAATTTAAAAAAATCGTATCCATTTATTATGGATCAAATTGAAAAGTCTAATTAAAGATTTACAGTGGGATTTTTCAAAGCACGCAGTGGCAGCCCCATTTAACTCTGGAGTCAGGTGTTAAGCCAGCACAAAGAATCTTTAAAAATCCCATCCTAAAATCCACACTCTGCTGAAACGAATAGTAAAAATTCTATTCGCGATTATTTCCAAGGACTGGCTCCGAGTGTTTGGCCGGTCCTCAGAAACTCAAACGAAAACTCGATGCTCAGTAAAATACTTGGTAAAATAAAATGGAGTACTGAGTATTTTCTGAGTATTGAGTAGCACGTCACCTTATATAGGGGAAGGAAAAGTCCTGTATATTGATCTGAGTACTGGACCAAGTACCAAGCCGGTTACTCGGTACTCGGTAAATCCAAGTTAAATACCGAGATACTTGGTCAAAACTGAGTAATTTCAAATACTGAGTTTCAGCACTAATCCACAGCCTGCTTGTGTTCATGTGAGAATCACAAATCAATAGGACTACTTCTATGAGTAAAAATAGCCTGGTTTGTTTCCATGTTTGAATTTTTAAGGAAGCTGACACACACAGGGTTTTTTTCTTCAGTTGCTTGGTGACAGTGCTGTGTTTTGATGATCTCAGAGCCTGAGTGGAGAATCTACACTCCAGTGGTGTCAGTGGAGTAGCAAAACTGTGAAGGGTTCAGGCTCATGTCCCAATTATGGGTCTTCCTAAGAACAAATGGGTGGGGGTCTCCAAGTGGGGGAGCAAGGCTTACCCATTAAGACCACTCTCACACACTCAGCTCCTATCACCACCCATTCTGGAGAGGCAGCTACCCTTCCAGGAAGCTTTAAGGGGGAAACACGGAGTACAACCCCACCCACTCTGAAATCTTTCTTCTTAGCAGGACCCTTTGCAAGCATCCTGAGAGTCACTGGGAAAGTTTCAGGGTGAGTGGAGATCAGAGTGCTGGCCCTGCTCCCTCCCCTCTGAAAGTGTATTAGCGGTACTCAGATTACTTGGAAAGAAGACTCCTAGGAATCCTGATCCTGGGTTCAACTGAGTCTCATTGCTTCATGGTAGCTGCGCCCCTTACTGGGATGGGAATGGAAAATTCCTTGGGATATAATAAGACTGAGCATGTGACTAAATGCTCACTAACATAAGTGGAACTCAGTCTCTGGACTCTTCATCTCATGTGAATAATCAAAGCAGAGATTAGGGGTAAGGCTCCAGTGCGCTGTTCTTCACTCCACCATTGACTCTGAGGGTGAACATCGGACGTTCCTCACACCACGAAGGCACACTTCTATACTGGTGTTGGGTGTAGAACAGTTTCTGGAGCTTTCCAAAATGAAAGTGGATGAGACAAGAATCAAACTTTGCTCCCTTGTCTCCAGAAAAGGTTGTCCTGGTTGGTTTTGAGCCCCAAAGGAGCGGTGTTTATGATAAAGATTGTGCTCTAGAGTAATAGGGGTGAGTTCCCTGCTCTGCCCATACACAATTCCTCATGGAACATATGGAAGCTTCATCAGTTAATGGATGGATGTCAAGCTATCAAATATTGTATTTCAAGATGTATGTATGTCAAACTACCAAATCTCTCCTCCTCTGTCCACTCACGCCTCGTCAACTGCCTCTCTGATATCTCTGCCTGGATGTCCCAACATCAACTCAAGCTCAACATGGCCAAGGCCGAATTCCTCATTTTTCCTTCCTCCCCTTCCTCTCCCTCTAACCTGCCCATCTGCATTGATGGAGTCACCATCCATCCATCCTGAAGCTTGGGCTTCATCTTTGACACGCACCTCTCTTTTAAACCTTACATTGACTCTGTTGCCAAATCCTGCCGATTCGCCCTCCATAACATTGCTCGGATCCACTCCTTTCTCTCTACCTCCTTGGCCAAAACCCTTGTTCATGCCATGGTTATCTCTCGCCTCGATTACTGCAACCTCCTCCTTGCTGGCCTCCCTTGCTCTCACCTGTTCCCCCCCCTTCTCATAATCCAAAACTCTGCTGCCAAGGTCATTCACTCTGTCCATCGCTTTGACCATGTGCAGCCTCACCTCTTCTCTCTTCACTGGCTCCCCCTTCCTGAACGTATCCTGTTTAAACTCCTGGTATTCACGTTCAAAACACTCTACAACCAAGCTCCCCCTTACCTCTCGGACCTAATCTCCCTACGCACTCCTGCACGCGCTCTCCACTCTTCCTCTGTTCCCTCACTCACTCTCCCTTGTTTCTCCTGCTCACCTAACCGCCTTCGACCCTTCTCCCTCGCTGCCCCCCATGCCTGGAACTCCCTCCCTACCCACATCCGCCTTGCCCCCTCCCTCCGCTTCTTCAAATCCCTCCTCAAGGCCCACTTTTTTCTCACCGCCTTTCCCAATGCCTGCTAGTCATTCTCCATATACTTACTGTCTGCCCTCCTCTGCAGACTGCTGCAACCAACCTGATTGTAACCAACCCAAGCACACACACACTGACACTTTGCATCCGCTTGAATGTTTGCTTGTCTTCTCCCCTGTCTCTCCTACTGTCCCCTGTCCCTGTCTCCCCCTCCTTGTCTTTTAGATTGTAAGCCACAGGCAGGGACCGCGTCTATTTCTATGTTCTGTACAGCGCCAGGTACATGACTGGCGCTATATAAATGTTTATAATAATAATTATTATTATAATGAAGTGAAACAGGTAAGAATTTAGACAGACATGATTTTGTTACAAACAGTGTTGTATGTCAGATCTGACATAAAGATTTATTATGACTAATTTTATTATTTTTGGTGAGTACTTCTGATCTAAAGAGAATGACTTTTGTTTCTGTAAAAAAAAATTTGTTAAGAATCTTTTCCAAATCCATAACACAGCATCAAGAAAAACAAACTGAGAAGCTCTCTTGAACCTTCTCCCCCTAATTTCTCTTCCCTCTCTTTTTATTCATGTCTTAGGTTCTGCTTCCAGTGATTCATGAAAAAATTCCAAGGAGCAGACATTTGGGCCTCAGTTCTTGACACTTAAATAAAACACTTAAAAGAGCTTTTGGGGAGCTTTTGACCCTTTCCTTGCACTCAGTCTTTCAAACCCTTTTGAAATAAATAAAAAAAGAAACACTAAAGAATGTTGTTTTTCAGCTTTCCTCTCTTCCAACTTCCTATATTCTCCTGGGTACTTGGGGAAAGTGCCGCATTTAAAAGAACCATCACTAACCCACCTGTGGGTTGTTAACCTTATGGGTTCCACTGCCACTTTTGTTTACTCAGTTATTTGAAAAACTAAGTGTGAATGCAGGGGGTGCAGTGTGGACAGCTCTGTTATCACAAGGGAAATAACAAGACAGAAACGGGAGTTAGCAGGAATGTTTGTATAAAGAGCAGAAATGTACACTGGCAATAAGAGCACAGTGGAAACGAAAATGGATTTTGCTGCTGGAGACAAATGTCTGCTAATGATAATAATTAGCACTTATGCAACACTTGGTTTTGAAATCTCTAAACAAAGATTACCTACCGAGTCCTTAAAACAACCATGGAGGGTAGAGAGGGGGGATATACCTTCACCTTCAAAAACAGAAGGAAAACAAATGCCCAAATTCCACCCAACTTTTGAAGCCAAAGAATTTCCAGCAGCTTAGAACATAAGAAGTGCCATACTGGCTCAGACCAATGGTTCATCTAGCCCAGCATCCTGTCTCCGACAGTGACCAATCATGGTGGCTTGGGAGAAGCACCCAACAGGTCACAATGGGGAATCCATTCCCTGTTGTTTTCCCCCAGCTCCCATCCTGTTCCCTGATCCTGTCTGGCTAATAGCTACTAATGGACCTAACGTCCAGAAACTTGTCCAAACCTCTTTTAAACTCAGCTATAGTACTGCCCTTACCACAGCCTCTAGCAGTAGATTCCACAACCCAATTATACGCTGAGGAGGCCACCTACATGGCCTGTCTGGCGGAGGGGGGGCCCTGCCCTGGCTGTGTCCTTCTTTGGCTGTGTTCACAGGGCCCGTGGGTACCAGCAGTCACATGGGGTGGTCTGTCACTGCCTGTTGGAGCTTGGTCACCTTCCGTGGCCCCCGGCTGCTGACTATGGCTTGGCAGAGCCCACCGGGGCAGAGCTGGTGGCACTGGCCAGTGTGAGGTCCCGATCCAATATCCAGGTGGGACTCACCATGCAGGATTCCTTTGAGGTGTACTGTCTCGTCGCCCACCACATGTCTGCACTGGGATACTATCGGGGCATGCTCCAGTGGCCCCACTTCATGCACCTGGTGGGCCACCCAGCCCCGGACCCCTTCATGGCCCCCTGAAGCTGGCTGTGAGGCCCCCTGTGCCTTCCAGACCCTGGATGTTGGCCCCACTGTGAGCTCCTGCCTCCGCCCTGATGTCATGGGTTGCTGTCTGCTCCCTCCATGATGTCCTGGGCTCACTTCTGTGTTGGCTGGTTCCTGGGGTTCCTCTGCCCCTGACTGTGGCTCCAGGCCCCCTCCACGGGGGGCCTCCTGTCCACCTCTGCAACTGGTGTTCCCCTCCATGACTGCTTTCTCCTGTGGCTGTGTCCTGCTCTCCGGCCTGGCTCCCAGCACCCCGGTTGCTGCTGTCCTTCATCGTCCGGACGCACTCCACTCCTGGGTCTGTGCCCCCCCAGGTTGACTCTGTGACCGTGGGGTTCTGGGGCCCACAGACTGCACCTCCCGGCGTCCCCCCGTGGGGTGGTATTGGATCACCTGCTCCGCTCTTTGGCTCCGGCTTGCCTCCATCCCATTCATCGCACCCTCGCCGGTGCCTGGGGTCCCTGTCTGCCTCCTGGAATGTTCCTGTGCCACTCCCTGCCCATGTGCCCTCCCCCTGTACCTGTGCTCTGTCCCGAGGGGGTCCCCCTGTTCTGGGGGTGCCTGTGTAGCTGTGGGGTTTCCCGTGCTGCCTGTGCTGCTGTTGTAGGGGTTATGGCTGCTGTTCCCCATGTCCTGTCCTGCCCCTGTGCTGGTCTTCCCTCCCCCTTCCCTGTCCCCGGACCACCACCCTTTACCCGTTGTGCCATGCGTGTTGCCCATCCCGCTGTGTTCCCCCTTCCCTTCCTTTCCCATATGGGTGTGTATGCACCCGGGCGTGTGTTTGTGCTGTGTGTTCCACTGTGACCTTGTCTTCTCTGTGCCCACTCTTCTCCCTCCTCCCCCTCCCTTCCTGTTTCCCTTGTGTGGGTGTTTCCTTTTGGCGCTTTTGGCTTCATTTGCCCTAGGTCAGCTGTGTCTGCCTCCCGCCCCTCTCTGGTGCCTTCTGGGTGTTTTGACCATGGCCCAGAATTGGCGTCACATCTGTTGTGCTGCCCCAGGCTGTGGTCTGTCGGTCCGATTCCCTGCCATGGTCCTGCTCCTGTCACGTCTGTTTGGGGCCTCCCTGGACCATGGAGGGTGGTTTTTCGGCTCACCACCGCTGGGAATCCACTGTGGTGAAGTGGGACCACGTAACATCTGAAAACACCCATAGAAGAACAATTCTGACTGGAGGCACTGGAGTGGAGATTAAGGAGCACAGGGGGAGGTTAAGGGGTGGGCTAGTCACAAAGTGATTGGCTCAGAGATGTCAAGACAACAAACCTGGAAGTAAAATGGCACCCTCAGCAATGAGGTAAGTGACAAATGAACAGTATGTGATAAACAGTATGCAGAAAGTTGGTAAGTCATGAAAGTATCTCATTAAATTGTGAAAATCAAGAAATCACATCAGATCGGGAAATGGTCAGGAAATTGCAGTTCCCAATATTTATTTATTTATTTATGAATAACTTTTATATGCCACCCCCCTCTTGCTAAAAGCATCTTGGGGTGGCTAACAACATTTTAAAATACATATTAAAATAGACAACAAACCAAAATACAATTAAAACAACCTAAAACCCCCAAATTAAAACAATCCATGCCCAAACCCTCCATAACCCAACCCACCCACCCCATCTCCCTCGGTAAAGGCCCGAAGGAACAACCAGGTCTTGCATTGTCTACGGAAAGAGGGGAGGTCGGCGGTCAAGCAGGGAGTTCCACATCCGTGGCACAGTCACAGTCGACACCCATGAAACCCGGGGGTGAAATATGGCGAAATTTCTCACAAGCAGCAATTTAGCTGCTCATTTCACCCCTACTTTTAAGAAATTTCAGTATTGTTGGGTGCTTCTCGGTCAGGTGGCAGCGCATCTGTTAGTACATGAAGTATGGTGCCTCTCAGTGTCAAGGGTGGACCAGGACCAGCTTACCCAGCTTTTTTCCCCGGCTGTGGAAGTAGGACAGGATTATTATTCCTGCTTCAGAGATCAGGAAGGAAAAGCATGTCATCATGGCAATCATATAAAAAATAGGTCCTGCTCATCTGTGTGAGCATTCATAATTTTGTTCATATGCATAGTCAATTGTGTGCGGTGTGCGCTCAACTGTTTAAATCAATAAATAGGCTCCACAGAGTCCTGTTGTCTTGGGAGAGGAAGAAGCTGAAACAATGGAACTGGATATGAGCAGGGTTCCTAGTTTTTCGCAACAAAAAATTGGAAATTTTCTGATAAAAACCCCATACATTCTCAGATTAAAACCCCCCAAATCTCTGTTTTTCTGTGATTAAATATAAAATGCTAGCTGACCACAGTATATATAGGTATGAATTAGAACACCACATTTTATTGTAATATTTTCATTTTATGCAATTTTGCAGTTACCTCTCCCACCAACAGTCAAAAAATAAATAAATTTGAGGTCTGTGTCACCCCTCCAAATACAGAGTCCCTCCTCCCCATAGCATATGCCTTTAGGTTGCTTCCTTTCCACTGCCCTGCACTATCTGCCTCCTCCTCCCAGCCTGGTCCCAGACCGCTCTGGCAAACAGAAAGGGGGATCATATAGATGTTGGCACTTGGGGAAGCTGCTATGGGCCCAATTAAACCCACCTCCTATCCCCTCTTCCCCAATTTATAGATCCCTTGACTGACTGTCCCCGTCCCCTCCCCCAACCCACAGGAGGTCTGTAGCATCCCTCCAAATAAAGAACCACTGTTCCCCCACAGCACATGCCTTCAGGTTGTTTCCCCTCAGCTCCACTCCACATCCTTGTTGCCCTGTGCTCGCTGTGTTATCCTCCCAAACCTGTGTTTTTGCCATTTTCTGCTAAAATCTCTGGAAAAAGCAAAATCTCTGTTTTTCTCTGGGAAAAAGCAAAAACTCTGTTTCTCTCTGGGTTTCCATCACAAAGAGCTAGGAACTTTGGTTATGACACAGCTCCCACTGAAAAGTTACTTAATTAACCTGGGGGAAACAACAGGGAGCAGGAACAGGAGGACTAGGGTGACTGCAGGGCGCATAGAACAACCAAGCCTTTTAATGGGACATTATATCATAAGTCCAAATTGAAGGAGGGGGAAAGGGAGGGACAAACAGCTCTGTTTGATTGGCTCCATACTACCAGTTGACACACGAAGGCTTGGCCCTGCCCGTGTTTAAAAAAAAAAAAAAATCTAAAAAGCAAACCTTACAAACAAGTCAATCATGCACATAACATCCCCTCACAGAAGCCAAACGTAAACCCCTACCCTTCAGATTTCTTTTACAATGCTTTCACCCAAGAGCTATAGAGGCAAGAGCAAGCTGAACTTTTAAAAATTCAGTCACTAGAGAAGTAGTTTATATAGTGAACAGTAAGTAAAATAGTTCACTGTCAGGATTTTGTAGTGGCATTTATTTATTTATATAAAATTTTTAGCCCGCCTCTCCTGCCCACAGGGCAGCCCGGGACGGTGAACAACAAGATAAAAGAATAAAACAATAAAACAATTTAAAAAGTTAAAAATTCTCATATGCAGGGAAAAACAATGCCCCCTGCTCCCCCCCTCGCTGAAAGCCTGGTGGAACAGCCAGGTCTTACATAAACATCAAAATGACAGGAGAGTGGGGACCAACCGAGCCTCCTCCAGGAGCAAATTCCACAGCACAGGGGCAGCCACTGAAAAAGATCTAACATTGGTGGCCACCCATCTCACCCGGGGAACCTCCAAAAAGGCTCCCCCAGATGATCTCAAAGGGCATGCAGGCACAAAGGGAGTGAGGCGATCATGCAGATAGGCGGGGCCCAGGCCGTGAAGAGCTTTAAAGGTTAAAACCAGCACCTTGAACTTAGCCTGGTGCTTTATGGGCAGCCAGTGCAGAGCCTGGAGCACAGGTGTCATGTGCTCCCTGCAGCCCGCCCCTGTAAGGAGACAGGCCGTGGCATTTTGCACCAGCTGCAGCCTCTGGACCAACTTCTCAGGCAGACCCACGAAGGGCGCATTGCAGTAATCCAGCCTCGAGGTGATGAAGGCATGAATGACAGTGGCAAGGTCAGAGTCTGAGAGATACGGCCAAAGCCGCCAGACAAGATGTAGCTACTGAAACGCACTCCCCACCACAGCCACAACCTGATATTACAAGCTGAGCCGTGAATCGAGGAGTACACCCAGACTCCGCACTTGAGAGACCATGGGAGGGCGACCCCCCCCCTCAACAAGAGGAGATTCAACCACCACCACCGGCCCCCAAGCCCTTGTCCACCAACATCACCTCCGTCTTGTCAGGATTCCATTGCAGATGGTTCGACCTCATCCAAGCCCCCACAGCTGACAGGCACTGGGAAAATAAGGAGACTGCATGGCCTGGATCGATGGAAAAAGACAGGTAGAGCTGAGTGTCATCAGCATACTGATGACACTGCTTGCCCTGAAACCCTCTCACAATCTCCCCTAACGGCTGCATATAGATATTAAACAAGAGGGGGGACAAAATGGTACCCTGCAGGACTCCACACATGAGGTCCCGAGGGGAAGACGTACACTCCCCCAAGACCACCTCGTGAGTTCTCCCGGATAGGAATGAATGAAACCAGTCCAAGACTGTTCCGTCAATCCTGACACAGTCCCACAGGCGAGTCATCAATACATCATGGTCGATTGTGTTGAATGCAGCTGAAAGGTCTAGCAGGACCAGTAAGGTCTGACAACCCTGGTCTAATGCTAGATGGAGATCGTCAACCAAGGCCACCAATGCAGTCTCCGTACCATACCCAGGCCGAAAACCAAGGGGTCAAGGAAACTGGTGCGGTGCAGATGTTCCTGAAACTGTGTGACTCAGTACACAGTTTGGAGCAACAATGCTAAGAATCTGGGTTTGTGTTTCTTATCATATTGTTGTGCCAGCTCTGTGTCAGCTTATTTATAAATACATTCACAAACCCTCCAGTGGCTGACAGAGGGAAATAGATACATTTCATGCCACCTCTAATTTGCATACATTTGTATATGTTTATTGAAATTTAGGAATAGCCCAATGATGAAGTTTGGGGTTAACATGGGGGGAACGGATGTCTGTGTGAGAGACCTTGGGTGTCTTCAGACGTCAATGGGTGTCTGAATGTGTGTTTTAACCTTGATATGAACACCGGTTTGGTCCTGTGTTCACCATGTGGGGCTGCTTAGACACACAGCCCATCTTGGGGCAAATCGGTGTTTTGCTCACAACCGATCTCAGCACGGAAGCGTTGCCGCTTTGTTGTTTGTGTTGGACCTGCTAACACCCCACATGGTATCATTAGACACAACGCTGGCCATGTGTTCAGCCAAAACATGCAAATTGTCTTTGTTATGCAATGGTATTCACACTGTGTGTTCAACAAGTGGCCAAATTGGTATTGGGATTGTTATGGTGTTACACACAATGGCCAAACATGTGCTTAGGGATTTTGACACCGGATCTTTGTTATATCTAAATACACCCATTGTCACTAAGGCTTTCTGTCTCTCTGCACCTTTTTCCTATGCCAAATCTAATTCCCTTAGCACATATTATAAACGTATAGGGAAGCATACAGTTCCAAAGCCTCATTTGCTATTGCACACACAAAGACAAGCCTACTAGAAACCTTAGTAATAATTGTCCAGATTGTGATCTTAATTACACCAGTGTAAATCCATTGTAACTTGATTATAATAGTATTGTATTCATGACATTTTCTAATTATTATGTTGTTACCATAAAATAGTTTAATTTATTGTAGGAACAATAATGTCTCATATATTTATAAATTATTTTTTCAGCACATTCTTAACAGACTAGGACATTGGATTTCTGTACACTTGCCTTATTTAAAAATCTTTAGATTGCTATGTTTTCAAAGGAACTTTGACCCTTAGTCTCAGGGCTGTATACATAAAAGCTGCAAACCACATGCCACCAATTCAGGAGCGTCAGTGGAACTACCTCAGAATGAGTGGTTTGTGACTTGTGGTTGAAGGCAGCAACTGCAGTGCTTATACAGCTCCCTTGTCAGAATAGGATTTGCATTACAACAAATTTTTTTTTCTAATTTTGAAGCTTTTCTCATCTAAAATCAAGATGAAATTCTGAAATTTTCACCAAAATGAAAATCATGACATTTCTTTGTTTTTTTAACAGATTTTTTTTTTTTCATTTCAGATTCAAATTTGGTTCCTTTTTTTCCTCTTCTTTTCTTTTTCTTTTCCCTTTTTTTCCCTACTGAAATCCTATACATATTGAATATACAAATTAGAGCTGAAATGAATATTTGGTGCAAATACTGAGTTTTATTTATTTATTTATTTATTTATTTATAAAATAATTTATACCCCACCCCTCCTGTTCCAAGTAGCTTGGGGCAGCTTACAATATTAAAACACATAAAAACAGTAAAATCATAAGCACAATAAAAAGGAAGGCACCAAACAAAACTGCCCCCTCCCCCATCCTACCCTACACCCCATCTCCCTCACCAAAAGTCAGGCAGAATAGCCATGTCTTAAAGATACAATGGAAGGAGAGGAGATCCAGGGCCACCTGGGCTTCCACCGGGAGGGAGTTCCACAGCCTGGGTCCGGCCACCGAGAATGCCCTCTCCATAGTGGCCCCCCAGGCCACATGGGGGACATCAAGAAAGGCACCCCCAGAAGACTCCATAGGCCACTCAAGAGCAAAGTAGGGTTGTGCGAACATGGTTCAGAAGTTCGGAGTTCGGACCGAACTCGGTCTGTTTGGATGACCGAACTAAACCTCCGAACCAAACTTGAACCCACTAAACCGAACTTGAACTGAACTACAAACCGACTGAACAGTTCGTTCGTGTTTGACCAAGTTCGGTTGAGTTCAGGCGGGAAAAACATGACTGAAGGACCAGGGAGGGGGAGGCAACTGAGGAGCAGACTTCCTGGTACCGGGTGGGGTGGGGTGGTGGAGAGGCTTGGAGCGTGCCCAATCACCTTTCCTTTTCAACTGAACATTGGTTTGGTTCCACAGTCTGCGATTGGCCAGGGGCTAGGCTGCACAGACCCAATCGGGCCTTGCGGTAAGGTGGGAGCAGCAAGTAACAAAACTCTTTGCCCTGACCCCCTTCCAACACCTTCTGAGCTAGCCACTGATCCTGTCAGCAGGCGTTTTCAGAAGGCTCCCTGACTTACAGCAGTTTGCTTCCCTCATCCATTCCCAATCCTCCTCCCATTTCACCCCTCCAACAGATTTACCTCCCTATTATCATTTAGTTAGATTATATTAGATAGATTTAGCAGTTATTTTTATTTTTTACGCCTCCCTGTGTTCTATCTCCATTGAATCCATTCCTTTCCCTCTCCCTCTCCCTCTCCCTCTCCCTCTATATTCCATATTCCATCCCTCATTCCCTTCCCCTGGTTTTTGATTTATTAGAGTAGAAATAAATTGATTGAGGTTTTATTTCAGTTTCTGTACCCCTCCCTGTGTTGTTTTGAACTGTCTGTGTTCCCCTCACCCCCATCCCTGTGTAATATTGTATATATATATATATAAATAGAGAGGGAGATTATAGTAGTTGTTAGGTAGGATTATAGTTAGCTATTACAGTTAAGTTAGCTTAGTTTATAGAGATGTAGTGATCTAGTTTTAGAGTGTGTTTTTTATATTCCATTATTTAGTTCCATAGGTTTTATAATAGTTATTAGATAGTTAAATA
>QEPC01011221.1:718170-732086 GCA_003113815.1 Sphenodon punctatus | reverse complement strand
CACCTATATGATGCGCTCAGGGGGAAGTACCTGGCCGAAAGTTTGGACAAATTAGTAGGGTGGTCGGAGACCGCCATACTGGAGTACTTTATAAAAAACTCCAAGACCCAGGTTATTAGGAATCTGGGAAGTTTTTTGAGCCAGGAAATGCAGGTCCAGGAAAGGTTTCTCACCTTTCTACCAGTCCCTGATACTGTGGACTAATTGGTGTAGCTTTAGCCCGAGGGGGACCCTTCTGGGAAGAGCATATTTTTGCAGCAGATAACTGGAAATGTGAGGCTTGAATGTTTCATGTTTTGTTGTGTAGACTTTGTGTTGGGTGGGAGTATGTATTTCTCTATTTTATTTTTTATTTTTTTACTTTCTGTTATTTTTGCGGGGGGGCAAACGCCAGTAGTGACTTTGTCATGTTAATAAATTAATTCATTCATTCTGTACTAGAGATCTAGGGCCCCACTAGGGTCCTAAATATATTGCTAAGGAGCAGCCATAATAAGAGGGAGGGATCCAATAGGGGGTAGCCTGGGCAGTAGTGATTGTGAAGGTATAAACCTAATTTTAAATGTATCTGTGTAGGTACAAGGGGTTGTTCTCATACTTTATGTCTGTATGTATTTTGTCTTTTGTATGTTGACAATGACCAATGGTCACGTTCAAATAAACTGAATTGAATTGAATTGAATTGAATCAATTGAATTGAATTGAATCACATCAAGAAACAGCCACTCCAGTCCCAGGACCCGCCGTCAGGGTTCTGGGGTCTACATTACAGGCAGGGATTAGGGAGGACGCTTTCATGAACCCCTGGCAGATGTGGGTAGGGGAGACCTTGGCTAAAATGGGGCTCTCCTTGAGCTACCTTGAGGGCAAATCTCAGGCCAAGATTTGGAAGGAGGTATTGACTATGGTCACGGATATGGGAAGGCAGGAGGAGGTGGCCAAGATCAACCAATCACACCATTTGAGTTTATATTATCGTTGGATCCCAGATAAAGACTGTATGGCCCAGTATTTGGATGCTAAGGTGCCTTTTAGGCATAAACAAGTTATTTTTATGGCCCAGATGAATGCCCCTCCAACTCAGGTATATTAGGGCAGGTTGGAGGGCATACCTTTTTTTAATAGGCTTTGCTCCTTTGACATGCAGTCTGTCAAGACGGTAGCTCATGTTATGCTTTCTTGCCATCTCTACTACAGTGCGAGGGCAAAATATTTGTCCTCAATTCTTACTGACCTCTCAGGATGGGCGGAAGGGGACCTCCTGGGACACTTACTTAATAACTCCAACTCCCAGGTTAGTAAGGTGGTGGGTGGTTTTTTGAAACAAGCTATAGGGATGCGGAAGAATTTTCTTGACTTTAAGACTATTCATGATCCCCAGGAATAGTGAGTGGCTTGCTTCCATAATTGAGCTTAAAGGGGGTCTGGTAGGGGGTTAGAGTCAACAAACTTCTGTTGTATTTGCTTTGTCTATGTTGTTGTGTTTGTATGCTTTTATCTGTGGCTTTTGCCAGAAATAACATATGTTACACCTAATAAATGTTAAAGTTGCCACGACTCTAGCCCCAGGATCCACTGTCAGGGTTCTGGGGCCATCATTCCTCGCACAGAGGAACTGTCATTCCACCACATCAAGAAACAGCCACTCCAGCCCCAGGACCCACTGTCAGGGTTCTGGGGCCAAGTTACAGGCAGGGAGGGTTGTCCAATATCTAGAAGCTGCCACTCTAGCCCCAGGACTCATCATCAGGATTCTGGGGGCATCATTCCTCGCATAGAGGCGCTGTCATTCCCCCATGTCAAGAAACAGCCACTACAGCCCCAGAAACCACCATCAGGGTTATGGGGCCTACATTACAGGCAGGGAGGGCTGTCCAATATCTAGAAGCTGCCACTTTAGCCCCAGGACCCACTGTCAGGGTTCTGGGTCCATCATTCCTCACACAGAGGCGCTGTCATTCCACCGCATCAAAAACTCCCATCTGTGATCATGCGCCCGATGCCCACATCCAGCAGCAAACCTACCAGAATGAGATGGAATATAACACAACCTATTATATGTGCCTGCCTGCCTGTGTGCATTCCTGTACCTGCTGCTACGACCTGTACCCTGGCGGCAACCAATGTCTGCTGCTGCTGCTAGTGCCAATGCCCCCCAGGCCTATATGCCGTCTGTGGCAAGGGTTCTGTACCCTGGAAGCCCACTGTCTGCTGCTGCCAATGGCCCCCAGGCCTATGCGCTGTCTTTGCCAAGGGTTCTGTACCCTGGCAACCCACTGTCTGCTGCTGCCAATGGCCCCCAGGCCTGAGGCCTATATGCTGTCTGTGCCAAGGGTTCTGTACCCNTATATGCTGTCTGTGCCAAGGGTTCTGTACCCTGGCAATCCACTGTCTGCTGATGCCAATGGCCCCCAGACCTATATGATGTCTGTGCCAAGGGTTCTGTAACCCAGCGCCAGCTTGCCACCAAGCTCAAAGTCTGCCTCGGCCTGCCTTCCTGCCTCTCATGCTACGCTGCCGAGAGAGAGAGAGAGAGAAAGTCTCCCCACTGCTAGAAGGAGAGACAGACATGATCCCACCCATGCTGTCACCTGCACTATATGGCCAGAGTAGTAATAGTAGTTTATTAATTTGTTTGGCCATTGGCCGTAACAAAAAGTGCAAGGTCCAAAATATAAGAGCAATCACAGTAAATTGTTTGACAGCATAAGGCTAGACAGAGGAATAAACAAAAATGGTGCGACCAAATATTTGTCAAGATGATATCAATAGAATACAAAAGAGGAGTAAATTTAAAACCGAACTGAACACAACCGAACCGAATGGCCAAACCCGAACCTGGCATATGACCCAAATGCACAAACCAAATATATGAACCGAACTGAACAGCTGAAACCAAACCACAACTGTTCGCACATCCCTAGTGCAAAGACTGAGGCAATCCCACAGGTAAGTTGGGCCAAGGCTGTATAGGGCTTTATAGGTCAAAACCAATACCTTGAATTGGGCCTGGAAGACTATAGGCAGGCAGTGCAGAACCCAGAATACTGGTGTAATGTGCTCACAGCGACCAGTCCCCGTAAGGAGATGAGCCACAGCATTCTGCATTAGCTGCAGTCTCTGGACCATCAACATAGGTAGCCCCATGTAGAGTGCATTGTAATAGTCCAATATCGAGGTAATGATTTGAAAGCATGGAGGATGGTGGCCAGGTCACTATCTGAAACATATGGTTGAAGCCATCGCACCAGTTGTAATTGGTGAAACACACTCCTCGCCACAGGCCCACCTGGAGATCCAGGCAGAGCTGCGGATCAAGGAGCACACCCAGACTTCACGCCCAGACTATGGACCTGGGATACCAGTGGGGGGCAAACCCCATCAATGATGGGAACTGCCGCATCCACTACCCTTCCCAACACCATCACTTTCGTCTTGTCGAGATTCAGCTTCAGTCGACTCACCCTCATCCAATGCTCAACAGCCACCAGACATCAGGTAAGTACCGAGACTGCCAGGTCTGGGTCAGATGAAAATGAGAGGTAGAGTTGGGTGTCATCAGCATACCTTCTCACGACCTTGCCAAGTGGCTGCATATACACGTTGAACAAGGGCGGGGACAGAATAGAACCTTGTGGGACACCATGCTTGAGGTCCCATAGAGATGAAGAACAATCCCCAAGCACCACATACTGAGTTCTCCCAGCTAGGAAGGAGCAGAACCAGTCAAGGATATTCCCGCCCACTCCAGCTCGATCCTGCAAGCAAGTCACCAACATCTCATGGTCAACGTTATCAAAAGCAGCTGACAGATCTAACAAAATTAGCAGGGTCGAATGACCCTGATCTAATTCACAATGAAGGTCGTCGCCCAAGGCCACAAGCGCAGTCTCTGTGCCATAGCCTGGACAAAAAATGGACTGAAAGGGATCCAGATAACCAGTGCGGTCTAGATGCCCCTGCAGCTGCTGGGCCACCACCCACTCGATAACCTTCCCTAAAAAGGGAAGGTTAGAGACCGGCCAATAACTGACGAGGGAATCAACATCAAGTGAGGGTTCTTTGAGCAGTGGCTGCACCACCATCTCTTTGAGGCAGTCCAGCTCTCTGTCCTCCCAAAGGGAGGCACTGATCACCCCCGCCAGCAACGGCTCCACCGTCTCCTGGCTGGCCTTAACCAGCCAGGACAGGCACGGGTCAAGTTCACAAAAGGTAGCCCCAATAGCCCCAAGAACATCCCCCACCCTGGCAGTTGACACCAACTGAAATTGATCCCATGAAACCGGACAAAGCGGGGCTTTCACAACCTCTGGTTCACCCACTGCAATAAGTGCGGCATCAAAGTTGTGGTGAATCAGAGCGATTTTCTCTGCAAAATAGTTACCAAACATGTCACAGTGGGCATTAGATACCTCAGATTCCAGGCGGAGGGAGGGAGGAAGGACCGACCAACCCCCTCACCACCTGGAAAAGCTCCACTGGATGAGATTTTGCAGAGGCTATACGGGCAGCAAAAAACTCTTTTTCACAAATTGGTTTATTCATATCTGCTAAAACATGTGAAATATTATGAAGTGAAAGGATTATTCAGTGCAAATACTTAATTTTACAAATTTGGTTTATTCATTTTCCATTTAAACTAAGCAAATATGAAGCAATATTTACTTTCTACTTTGTCTGTGGTTCCAAAAAATTGTTTCAGTTACTTTTTAAGTTCATTTATTTAGTACCATTCATGGGAATGAATATGTGAATTCTCTTCTCAAATGTAAAACATCATGTTCATTCAGCCCTCATATGAATCAGACTGATAATAGAAATTTCTACAAGACAGCCACAATCTGTATGATAGCTATAATGATAATCTCTGATACTCTTTTTTTATTTATTATTAACTTCATGCATTACCTCATATTTTGGCTAAGAAGTGAACTGTGACTTCTCTCTCTGTGCTGCCATTGGAATTTTTGCTCACTAATATCACTTGCCAGACTAGTAAATAATATGTGCACAGAGCAAAGGTTTCTTGGCAGGCGAGTCAAGAAACTGTTTTTGCCAAAGCTAGATGCTTTCTCATTTCCCAATAAGAGCCCAAAAACCCACACTTACAAATTAGTTTTCACACAGAAAGTAACTTTTTGATGTAATGTCAGAGGTTTACTAAATAAAAATTGAAGTGACCACAAAGAGCCGTGCATCCATACAGAGGTGAAATAACTAAGGTTGGGTGAACTTGGGAAATAAACCTCTTTTGTCAACACTTTCAAAGTGTAATTTCGAAGCTCTTATCGTAAAAAAATAAGATTCTGAGAGCTCATCAATGTGAAGCGATCCACTCTGATAGTTCATCAGTGGCACACATTTCTTTAGAGCCCCCTATGCTCATCAAAGAGACTGGAGAAACGGTCATGTAAGCATTGGGGGAGGGGGGGGGAATAAATATTCCAGACACTTGTCGAACAATTGCAATTTGCTTTTGTGCTTTAGTTTTACATGTGGTTTCCTACTGTTGTTCAGGATTTTTTGCCCCGAAACCAAATGTGTTCATACTGGTTTCCACAATTAAAATAGAATAACTGCACATAATACTGGATGGCAATAAATACACATGCCTATATGAGCATGGATTTAAATGAAACAAACCATTATGCAACAGAAAAATGACAGGCTCATATGATAAACAGCATTCCAAAGAAAGCTTTTAATGAAGCATTTTTCAAGTGTTGAATTCAGAGAAACAGATTGTTAAAGTATAGATCCGATTCTGAAAGAAACAATGCATGATGCCTTCTTCTTGTGTTATTTGTAATCAATATTATCAAACGGCTTTTTCCCCTCCATGGCCCTGGCACACAGCATGTTATTGTGTCAATGCCAGATTTAGAAAGTGGGTGGACAGATTTATCAATGAACTGCTTTGTAGTAAGATTGTCACCTGTCGATTTGCTATACCCCAAGACGATCAGATAAATGACAGTCTGGGAGCATGCAGGTTTGCCATATGGCCTTCCATTTGCAGGAGTTAAGTGGGAGTAATGAACATACATTAACGCAGAAAATACATATGAAGGCTATAGCAATGGAAGAAAAATTGTAGCCTTCCATTTTGTAGAAGGTCATAAGCAGAGGGGGATGAAGCATAGGTGTCATCAGTGACCTCCTAGACCCTGTGGCTAAAGGGGCCCAGTGGCTGCTCTTGAAGAAACTATTAAAAAAGAAATAATACAACACACACACATACAGAGCTATGCTTATTCTAGGTGAGTACATTTTTGGACTGGCAAAACAAATATCAGGGTATCCAGGTCTAGGCTACTAATGTATCCGCTGATAAAACATAAGGACTTTTAAAATAAAATGTCCCTAGGGTCCAACAAAATCTTGAGCTGTCACTAATAATGGACCATGGAGGAGAAAAGAGTATGGGGGAGTCTTGAGTTGGAGAAGAGCTTCATGAAATTTCTGTATCTGCTTATAGAAACCAAAGCCTTGATATGCCCTCAAGCTCCATATTACAGCCTAAAAACTACAACCTAATGGAAAAACTACAACTAATGGATTTCCTACTTGCAAATATTTTTTCACGTTTTCGGGTAGCCCTGAGAATATACAAGTCATATCTGCACCTGAAACAATTATTATTTTTATTCAAATATTTCATTTAGGTTATTTTTGTCATTTGGATATTTCAGTTACTTTGTTTCAATACTGTTAACGCTATTGTGCATGCACAACAGCCACACTGAAATGCTGAAATGTCCCAAAAAACTGAAACAAAATACCAGAATAAAGAAAATACTCTAAATAACAAATCCCCAATATTTGAATCGATAGCCAACAAAACAGAAATTAACAGTGTCCATTATCCATTTTGCCACAAACTAAACAAATGAGATAAATTTGACAAAAATGTTTGATGCTTATTCTTCTAGCTTTAATCAGAAACTTGTTTCTTCCCTAATATCTATTCATGCTACCTATATACATATGAAGGATTTTCACTAGTGCCTTGCACCTCCATTATGCCACCCTTCTCTATTCTGACATAAACAGCAACAAAAGGAAGAGATTGATGGAAACTGGACCCCATTTTTCATTTTTAACACAGCATGCCTCAGCTTAGACACATGTAGCTTTGTGACTATTCAAAGCTTTGCTTGCCAGTGCAAAGTCAATGAGGCATTAGGAACATTAGATGGAATAACCACTTCCAAACTTCTACCTTTTGCTCTCTAATTACACTTTTGTTATTACTACCTGTTTCTGCAAATGAGTGTTCCATCCTGGAAGTCTAATGAGCACCAGCTGGGGCAGCATTGCTGTGCATATAAATAAAAGTAGATTTTTAACCTTTGTACAGTGGTGTTTGCCTAGATTATTCTGCCTTGAGGGCATTCTGCCGAATTGAATGATCCAGCCAAGCTGTGCATTGCTACATTGTCAAGTCTCCTGCCATTCACTTAATTCTGCCCCATTTGTCATTGTAGTACAAGGATGTCTCAACAAACAACATCTGGAAAGTGATTCGAGCAGCTCCTTGTTAATCATTTATTGGTCATAGGCAGAAGAGCAGTTGGTAAATAGGGGCTTATGTCAACTGCCTGGTGAGATTTTTGGCAGGAGGGTGGAGGGGAATTGCTCAGAAGATCTAAAAGATGGTCTGATCCTTTAAATTCTTTCTTAGTCTTTACTCTAGAAAAGCATTCATTTGCTAGAGAGAGGCAGGAGTATTAAAGGCAAATTTTAACAAACAGCAAACATTTGCAGCAGCCTCTTCACAAGTGGACTGCATAATATAATGTTTTCATGTGTTATCTATGGCTCTGAGAGTCTAGTAGGGACAGTTCACATCAATTACTTCCAGTCCCGACATCTTATATTGTTAGGCTAGGCACCTGGGAAATGTTACCAGTGATGGATCCAGAAAAGTTGGGTCCCTCTGAGAAATGGTAATGTGGGCCCCCACTTACCATAGGAATGTTTGACAGACACACATCAACATGCCTATTATAGAAAGAAAAATATTATTGCAATTATCCTTCGATGTTCAATTAAATATAACAACCCTCTTCAGGATCTGGGGCTCCCTGCATTGCCAGCCCTACAGGCCCATGCGATGTGGATATGTTGTGGAAATGGTAGTGTGCTCTCTAGTACTCATAAACCCCAGAGGGACCCCTTTTGAATACCTATGAGCCCTCCACAAGGCAGGGCTCCCTGACACACACACACACACACACACATATATATATATATATATATTTACCTCGGGTCATTCACTTTTTGACATATTTAATTACTAGTAATTGACAGTATCCTTGTAGGATCCAGAGTATACTTTTATATATATATATATATATATATATATATACACACAAAAGGCACAAGGCAGGGCTCCCTGACACATATTTTTATATATATATATATATATATATATATATATATATATATATATATATATTATATGTGTCAGGGAGCCCTGCCTTGTGCCTTGTGTGTGTATATATATATATATATATATATATATATATATATATATATATATATATATATACTCTGGATCCTACAAGGATACTGTCAATTACTAGTAATTAAATATGTCAAAAAGTGAATGACCCGAGGTAAATTAAAACTTTTAGTTAAATGTTTCAGCTTCTACCTTCTTCAGTATCCAGTTGGATTTAAAGTGTACACTTCTAGGAGTCAAGGTAACAGAGTGTAGAGTGTTGCAGGAAGAACAATTCCAAGGCAGGTGATGCTGAAAGGGAGGGGAATAGTACTAAAGATGAGAAAGATCTTAGGTGTTGACTTCTAGGGGTATTTTCAGATGTTACGATCCCACGCTCAACCACGGTGAATTCCCACATGGTGAGCAAGGGATCGTAACGTCTGTTGGCCCAACAAGAGATTCCTGCCAGATGTTCACCCCCGTGAATCACGGGCGGGAATCTCTTTCACCATGCAAACGGCTGTCCTGCCCAGACCATCGCCGTTTGCGTGGTCAAAGAGATTCCCACCCGTGATTCACGGGGGTGAACACCTGGCGGGAAGCTCGCGTTCAAGCCAACAGACATGACATTCCCACACTCAACCACGGGGAATTCACTGTAGTTGAGCGTGGGAACGTTATGTCTGTCCCCTGACCACGGCTCAGAATCAGCGGCCGTGCCCGCTGCTGATTCCGGGCCGTGGTCAATGTCCCGTAGGGTGGGTGGGTGCTGCAGCTGCATTGGCCACGGTGCCCGCCCATCTCCCAGAGCGCGGGCAGCCTAGGGAGCGTGGGGGGGCGCTGTGCGGCCACATGTTGAGCCCCACCCAATTTTGGAGTCCCCAACCCAAGCCAGCAATGCCATTATCCCCACCCGCTTCTCGGCATTCACATGCATGTGCACAGAGGTAGCTTGGCTGACTCAGGCATGCGCAGGAGGCTGCACGCAGGGTGTACAGCACTCTGCCATGTGTGGGATGGTCAGTCGCAAGGAGGTAATGGCTGCAGGAAAGGTGAAGGCAGTAGTTGGGTCAGGGGGATGACATGGGGATATCTCCCATTGACTGGGTGTGGACTCAGTGGTAGGGGTGTGTGTGACACAGCAATATCTCCTATTAGCAGGGTGTGGGTGCAGTGGGCAGAGTGAGTGAGCCAGCATCCAACCAGCTCTGTTTATTAAAAACTGCAGGGGCCATTTTGAATCAGAGAGAAGAGCAAGCGAGTGAGCACGTGCGATAGAGAATTTGAGAAGCAGGCCGTGCAGGGGAGCCATTAATTGAATAATTCGTGTTATCAGACTCTGTAGGGGGAGCGAGGACTTGAAGGGAGCTTGGAGTGTGAGAATTCAGCTAGTTCAAATAATAGCAACTTTCTGCTCCAGTAATCTTATGGGGGGCTGTGTATCATATTCCAGCTAGAAGCAATGGGGTGGGGGAGATAAGAAACCTCCTTTGCTTGCTTTCAGCAAACACCTGACAAAATAAGTGCAATCCTTTTCCACTTGAGTAATAGCAACTTTCTGCTCCAGTAATCTTAGACCGCTTTTAGACGAGCACGAAGTGTGCTCGCGCTTGTTTTTAAAAATCCCACGAGATGGGATTAGATGAAATGCTGCTGCAAGTTGTGCACATGGGAGGGGGACGCACATTCTTTTCCGGCTGTGAGCCGTGCACATGACTTGTGGCAGCGTCTCGTCTAATCCCATCTCACGAGATTTTTGAACACAAGCGCAAGCGCACTGCACACTCGTCTAAAAGCAGCCTTAGGTGGGGGGGCGGGATCCTGTCCTATCTAGAAGAACTGTTGAGGGGGGATAACAGAACCCTCTTTACTTCCTTTCACTAAAGACCTTAAGAAATAGGTTTGATCTTTTCCAGTCTAAGAAATAGAATCTCCAGGAATATTATTATTATTTGGGGGGCATCCTATCCCTGCTACAAACACTGTTTGGGGTGCGTGTGTAATAACAGAACACCTTTGCTTGCTTTCACCAATTCAAGGAAGTCATTCCAAGTTGCACACATTCTTGCCCTGAGGTCACACTAAAGAGAGAACAGGGATCATTTTCTTTTCTTCTCTCCTTTCAACCCCTAAGTGGGGCATACTCAGTTGCTTTATGATGAATGTAAAAAAAGCAGTCTCCATTTCCAAAGTATCAACATAAGAACATAAGTAGTACCATACTGGGTCAGACCAGTGGTCCGTTAAGCTCACTGTCTCCAACAGTGGCCAAACTCTTTCTCTTGGGAGAAGTACCCAGCAGGTCACAATGGGCAATCCATTCCCTGTTGTTCCAGCCCACAACAGTAAGAGATTACGCCCTCAAACAGTAAGAGGTTACGCCCTCAAAACATACTTGGCTAACAACCATTAATGGATCTATCCCCCAAGAACTTATACAATTCCTTTTTAAAACTAGCTACACTGCCGGCTGTGACCACTTCCTCTGGCAGTAAGTTCCACAAGTTAATTGTGCACTGAATGAAAAAATACTTTCTCTTATTGGTTTTAAATCTGCTTCCAGTTAATTTCATGGAGTACCCCTTGTTCTAGTGGGTAAATAACCACTCCCTATTTACATGTTCCACACCACTCATGATTTTACAAACATCTATCATATCCCCTCTCAGCCATCTCTTCTCCAAGCTGAAGAACCCTAACCTGTCAAGCCTCTATTCATACGGGAGCCATTCCATACTCTTGATAATTTTTGTGGCCTTTCTCTGTAATTTTTCTAGTTTTATTATGTCTTTTTTGAGATGGGGCAACCAGAACTGCACCTGCACACAATACTCCAGGTGCGATTGTACCATAGATTTTTAGAGGCATTACGATATTTTCAGTTTTATTTTGAATCTCTATCCCTTTCTGAATGGTTCCTAACAATCTGTTTGGTTTTTTAACCACTGCCTCACAGTGAGCTGAGGATTTTAATGTATTCTCCACAATGTCTCCAAGATCCTTTTCCTGAGTGATAACACCTAATTTAGAACCCAGCATTGTATACATATAGTTTGGGTTATATTTCTCTATGTGGATCACTTTGCCCTTGTCCACATTAAATTTCATCTGCCATTTGGATGCCCAGTCACTCAGTCTTGCAAGATCCTCCTGCAATTCTTCATAGACCGCTCGGGTTTTAACTACCTTGAATAACTTTGGGTGTTTTCAGACGTTACGGGGCCGCTTGGCGCCGTACCGAAAACAACCCATTCATCCCCCACCGGGGTGACTCCGTCACGCCATATCAGACGTGCTGGGGGATCCCGGCGGGGAATCTGGGAGGGGGCGGGGCTGCACGGCACAACATGCGGCTGCATGGCCCCGCCCCCTCCACACTCCCCGTCGCCCGCCCTCTGGGGAGAGGGGGGGCAGGTCCAATGCGGCCGCAGCGGCCAGCCGAATTCGCCACATCCCGGGATCCCGCCGGTGATCCAGGGCCGTGGCGCCCGGCCAGACATTTTTTTTTTTTGGTCCCCACTGGGGATCTCTTTGACCACGCTTCCCGGGACATTCCCCCGGCTAGCCTGGGAAGCGTGGTTCAAATTGACCCCATGCGGGTATTGACCATGGTGAACATCTGGCAGCCGCCAAAGAGACGTTCGAGACACAGTGACCACAGGTGGGTATTCACCGTGGTTCACTGTGATCTCGTAACGTCTGAAAATACCCTTTGTGTGATCTGCACATTTTGATTGCCTCACTCTTTATTCCCCTTTTCAAATCATTAATGAATATATTAGATTGTGAGCTCTCAAGCAGGGACCGTGTCTATCTTATTCTCTGTAAAGTGCCAGGTACATTGCTGGTGCTATATAAATGTGAATAAATAAATAATAATAATAATAATAATAATAATAATAAACAAAGATCCCAGTACAAATCCCTGGGGCACTCCACTTGTTACTTCTCTCCACTGTGAAAACGGACCATTTAGTCCTGTTCTTTGCTTCCTATCCTTTAGCCAGTTGCCAATGATATGACACTTCCTCTTATCCTATGATTTTTTAATTTCCTCAAGAGTCTCTCATGAGGGACATTATCAAACACCTTCTGAAAGCCCAGATACACTATATCAACCAGTTCACCCATATCCACATGCTTATTTACACCCTCAAAAAATTTCAATAGGTTAGTGAGGCATGACTTCCCTTTCCTAAATGCATGTTCAATCTTCCCTATTAAGCCATGCTTAACAATATGCTCAGTAATTCTGTTCTTAATGACCATTTTCAGCTTTCCACCAGTTTGCCCAGCACTGATGTCAGGTTCACTGGTCTGTAGTTTCCAACATCACCTCTGGAGTCCTTTTAACATTTTGGTGTTACATTTGCTACCGTCCAATTCTCTGGTACAGTGGCAGAATTTAGTGATAAGTTACAAATTACCAATAGTAGGTCTGCAACTTTATATTTGAGTTCCTTTGGAACTCTGGGATGAATACCATCTGGTCCTTGTGATGTGTTACTATTTAGTTTGTCAATTTGCTCCAGAACTTCCTCCGGAATCACACTTTATTTGGGACAGTTCTTCTGATTCTTCACTTGCAAAGACTTGCAAGTCCACACTGGTAGACATTTGCCAGTCTCAACTAACTATGTCTTAACTATGTCTTAACTAATACCAGCATGGGTATTTATTTTATTTATTTATTTATTTATTTGTTGGATGTATTTTCCGCCCCCTCCTGCTTTCGCAGCTTGGGGTGGCTCACAACATATAAAATCAATCATAACAGAATAAAAACATATAAAACATTAAAACAACCCATGGCAGAGATAAAAACAATATAAATTCCCCTCCCTTACCCAACCTCCCGTTCTCCTCACCAAAGGCCTGGCAGAACACTACAGTCAGGTCTTACACACTCTTTAGAAAGAGGGGAGATCCGGGGACAAGTGGGCTTCCAACAGGAAGGAGTTCCATAGCTGCAGCGCAACCACCAAGAACACCCTCCTCATCATAGATACCCGGGAAACCCAGGGCGCCTCAAGGAAAGTGCCCCTGGCCAACCGCAGGAGTCGATCCAGACCCCAGAGGGTGAGGCGATCCTGCAGATAATTTGGGGTATCTCCCCAACTTCCTCAGTGGTGAAGACCGAAGCAAAATAATTAATTCAGCTTCTCTGTCCTTATCCTCCCTCAGCACCCCTTTCATCCCCGGACATCTAATGGTCCAGCCAACTCTCTAGCAGGCTTCTTGCTTCTGATTGTTATGGGTTAGGGGACTACAAAGGGGTATTCCACGGACCCAGCACTTCACGCACGCCCCACGTACGCTGTCAATCGCTCGGGGCTCCACCAATAAGGAATAACTTCCCCTCAGGGTAAAAGGTGGCCGAAAAGTCCCTAATGGGATACGGGCCTTTTCATCATAGGGGTCCAAAACCAACAGGCCCTGTGTGAAGCCCCCGCTCACAATCCCACAC
>QEPC01011221.1:689391-708448 GCA_003113815.1 Sphenodon punctatus | reverse complement strand
GGGGGGGGGAACGGCCCGGACAGAGGTGCAATGGCCAGGGCCGGGGACCGGCAAACACTAATGTCCCCCCATCCCATTGCAGCACAAGGCAGCCTGGAGGTGCACGAGGTGAAGGTCATAGAGGAGGAAGTGGATGAGGCAGGCCCGGTAGCCCCACCACCACTAGGTGGGTGCACCTCCATGGCGGAGCACACCGGCCAAGGGGCCACAGGGGGTACAGGGTGGGGAGGGGGGCACCTGGGGGCATACAACCACAGCCAGCAGGGCCCAACAGGGGTTGGACTGTTGGGGGCAGGCAGGAGGGGCTGTTGGGCCCACAGCGACCCCCACAGCACACATGACCATCACAGTCCCCACCAGTGGCAATCAGCTGCCAGGGGGCCATCCCACAAGAGGGAAGGGCAGGGTAGGACTGAGGGGAGCTGCCACACTATGGGGGCTGCCCCACCAGGAACCCCGGGTCATGTGGTAGCGGGCAGCGGGGCACACAAGCCAGAAGCACTAACGTGGTGTCCAACCTCCCGTTCACAGACCAGGTGCCCGCTCGCACAAGGGGTGCAGCTGCCGGCAGCGTGGAGCAGAACTGGGAGATGTGGGCCAGGAACCGGCGCCGGAGGGAAGACCTTGGCAGGGAGCTGCTAGAGGAATCACAACAGTTAGCTGTGGTGCACTCCTGGGAGCTCGCTCTCACAAGGGAGCTCATCAGAGGGGAGGGGGAAAGGGACTTGGAGATCCTGGCTGTCATGAACCATGATGGCCCGGTCCTGCACCGAGCACCTCTGGGACAGGTGCCAGGCTGCCACCCTCCAACGCAAGCAGCGGCACACCTGTGACGGGGTGGAGGGTCAGGCAACACAGCTTATGGACCTCATGGGGGAGGCCGTGGAGGCCCTGCGGTGTGACCCCCAGAGTGACAGGCCCTGCCATGCCGCGGAAGGAGGATCCCACTGGTGCAGGTGCCCCCCCTGCATCTCAGCCATCCATGATTCCCCCAGCAGCAACCCTACCCATGCCTGGTCCACGGGGTCCCCCTCCCCCACATAGGGCAACAGGACCTGCTGGCAGAACCGCCCTTCCAGCCTGCACCCCCTGTGGTCCTGCCCCCGCTGCCACCCCAACCCCTCCACGAAGAAGCGACACCCCCCCAGGACCATGCACCCAGGACAACCAACTGTCCATGGTGGCCGCCCCACCCCCTCTGGTAAGGACCCCAGGGCCCCCAGTGGCCTGGGCCCCATCATGGGACAGAGATAGGTGTACACAGACCCGTCATTGGTGGGCCGGCGAGAGGCGGCAGGCAGGGCACCACGGGGCCCGAGCACCCTGCGGCAGAAAATGAGGGGAGTGTGCACGCAACCTGGCAACCCAAGGTAACCAGTCCCTGAACCCCCGTCACCCACACACGGCACGGAGACAGGGCTGCAGTTCACGAGTACTACCCAGCTTTATTGAAGGGGTTAACAGGACTATGGTTATGGGTGGGGTCGGGTGATGCCCGGTGTTCGGCTGCCTGGGCAACGATAAGGTGACAGATGGCGTCCCTGTTCTCCTCTGAAATGCAGCAGAATGCCCCTCCCTAGGCCTGTTGGTACAGGGGCACAGGGCCAGCCCTATGCACCGGTGGTGGGTTGTCCAGGGCAGCGCCTCCTGTCTCACATACATTGTGCAGGATGCACGCTGCCAGGACAAGGATGGGGGTGTGGTCCAGGTCAAATTGGCGCCTGTTCATTAGGAGGTGCCAGTGCATCTTCAGGAGCCCAAAGGCCTGCTCCACCATGCTGCGTGCAGACAATAAGCGCTCATTGAACAGGCGGTGGTCTGGGTTGCGTGCCACTGGATAGGCCTACATGAACCATGGGCTGAGTGGGTAGGAGGGGTCCGCTATCACTACAGGGACCATGGGAACCCCCGCTATCACACAGTACAGGTTGGGGGCAGTCTCCTCATCAAACATGCGTGCATAGAAGGGGGAGGCACGCAGGATACGCGCGTTGTGGCTCCGCCCCGACTGGCCTGTGTAAACTTCTATAAACAGGCCCCTATGATCCACTACAGCCTACAGATTGATGGAGAAGGCCTGTTGGGGTTCATGTAGTTGATCTTTATATGATGGGGATGTGGGTGCTGTAAATGGCCCCAATGCAATGAGGGAACCCCATTTCCTCGAACCCATGCATCACCTCCTCAGGGTCATGGAGATGGATGACCCTCTCCAAGAAGAGCTCCACGAGCAGGTCACACACATCATGGAGGGCTCTGTTCATGGTGGCACAGTCAATATAGAATGTTTAAAATTCTATATTGTTTTTGCAATAAATTGTAAAAGCCTTTGGCTGCATAATACAAAATTAACTAACTACTGTCACCCCCTGTTGGTGAGGGCCATCTGTGGTGGTGGCAATGGATGGGTGGCAGCAATATGGGTGCTAGGCAGCTGAGCGTGAGTAGGGGTTGTGCTGGCCCTGGGCTTTGGCCCCGCCAATCCCCCTTTGTGAAGGGGTCCGAGTGCTCTTCTGGGTGGTGGCTGTCAGACTTTGGGGTGTGCCCCTGGTGCTGTTGCTGCCCCCAGCCCTCCCAGGGCCCATTGGTGTGGGTATTCCCCAGTGCCCTGTCCCTTCTCTCCTGCAGCTACGGTTGTCATGCTGCTGGCGATCTTGCACCTGGGTGCGATAGTGCAGCAGCTGGAGCGGGTGGCGTGGGACATGCGGGCGGCGGGCCGGATGTTCGATGGCATCCATGAGTGTGCTGCCTGTTTTATGGGGCCTGTGCCTGTGTCCCTCCGTGGGGGGTTCTGTTCACTGGTGCCCGGGGGCCGACTCTGATGGCTGTCTCCTCTCCTTCCATCCCATTCAGTGCAAGCCATGATCGCGGAGTGGACCTGGGAGCAGGGGGAGTTGTTGGAGCTGCTCCTGCACATCCTGGAGCAGCTGCACCGCCTGGACCATGTGCAGGCCGAGCGCTGGCACCGGGCGCAGGGTCACTGGCCCTATTGACCAGGTGTTGTCCATGCCTGACGCTGCTGGTGCTTCCCCCCCTTCTGTTGCCCCATCCCCCTGCCCTGCCCGGTTTTTGTTGCCCCCTGTTGCTGGTTCCCCGTTTCATTAAAGGCATTTGTGTTCCTTCCCTGTGTGTCCATGTTGTGCTTTGCTTTGACCTCTCCCCTTGTGCGGGTCCCTCCGGGAGGGTGCTGTGGTGTTGCCTGTGTTGTGTGGGAGCCTTGCCCCCCATGGGCCATGTGCCCATCCCTGCATGCTTCTATTGCCTGCTGTGTGTGGACCGCTCTGCTGGGGGGGGCAGGCTCTGTGCCAGGGCTGTGTGGGGCCAGCTCCTTTGTAGTGGCTGTCATCCCATCTCCCTCCTGCCCCGCCCGTGCCGGTCCTGGCAGCTCGGGGGCAAAGCTGCATTGTGCGGCTTCATTTGCCCTGGGTAGCCATGTTATGCCATCGCTGTGCCGGGCGGGGCTTCTCTGCCGCTCCCGGCTGTCCATGTACTTGCATGGGTGTTTGCTGGGTGCTTCCCAGGATGGGTGTTTGGCCACTGGGTGTTTGCTGGCCCCTCCCCTTTCCTTCCCACTTCCCGCTGCGGCGCTGTCCATGTAACTGTCTCCCAGCTTGGTGCCACCAGGTGTTCGGTGGGTGAGCTCACCCACCCATCCACATCCATCTCCACCCATCGGCGCTGCTGCGCCGTCCATGTACAAGCAGCCTAAATGGCAGATGAGATTTAATGTGGACAAATGCAAAGTGTGCAAAGTGATGTGCATAGGGAAAAATAATCCAAACTTTATGTACACAATGCTGGGTTCTAAATTAGGAGTTACCACTCAGAAAGATCTTGGAGTCATTGTGGATAATACATTGAAACCCTCACCTCAGTGTGCAGCAGCAGCAAAAAAAAAGCAAACAATGGGGCCGATCCCATGCCCCGTGTGCATGGCATGCACCCCATAGAGATTCATTGTGCAGGTTGGAAACTGTGGAAACCGCATGGGACCCATGAGGATCCTATGTAGATCCCAAATGGATCCCTCTTGGGATTGTGGCCAATGTTAGGAATTATTTGGAAAGTGATAGAGAATAAAACTGAAACTATCATAATGCCTCTATATAAATCTATGGTGCAACCACACCTTTAATATTGTGTGCATTTCTGGTCACCCCATCTCAAAAAATATATAGTAGAACTAGAAAAGATACAGAGAAGGGCAATAAAAATAATAAAGGGTGTGGAATGGCTTCCATACGAAGAAAAGTTTGATAGATTAGGGCTTTTCATCTTGGAGAAGAGACAATTGAGAGGGAATATGATAGAAGTTTATAAAATCATGAGCTGTGTGGAACAAATTCATAGGGAATAGTTATTTACCCTCTCAAATAGCACAAGAACTAGGGGACACTCCATGAAACTAACTAACTGGAACAAGCTCTGGTAGCTAGCTCATTTTTGCTTCAGTGTTGGAATATGTTTACCATTTACAAAAAAGAGACAGTGAATATCAGATTTAATTTGAGGTGTAGTAAAATATTGACTGTCAGAAATTTTAGATCACACTTGGCAGCTTCTCACATTTTTAGAAATATTACTTAACTGGACAATACATTGCCAGATCTCCCCCTCAGGGATTTGAATAGACATTGGGAAATGGTACCTCCATTGTAGCGGAGGGAAGAGCAAGTGTTTCCTTACCATCAGGAAATACCTACCTTTGGGGAGTGCTTGTGACTGTTCCTTGGTATTTCTTCACTGGTCAGTGATTCCACACTTTCAACATTGTGGGATTGGCACCTGCAGTTTCCCATAATTTATGTCATTTTTGATCAATTTCCAGTATTTTCATTCATTTTTGACATTTTTTGTCAGTTTTCAACATTTTCATCCATTTTCATCAATGTCCAGGTTTTTCTGTCAATTTATGTCACCTTCCATCATTTTACAACACTTTACGCCACTTTCTGCCTGTTTTATGCATCTTATCCAGTACTATATAAACCATAGTGTTAGCCCCCATCCGTTCACTTTGTGTTAGGGATAGGGCAGCGAGAGTCCCCTCTCACTGGGGTGTTTGATTTACAACAATTGCAGTTTACCAAACAATTAATTGAACTCGCAAAATACGAATAAATGCTAGAAAATAGCAAAAAAATGACAAAAGAAATTGGTGAAAAAAGTCAGTAAGTTACCTTGCTGCACAAATGGAGGTGAATGACTGTTTCTGACAGAAGCAGCATTTGCTGTGATTGCTCATTCCAGGCCTAACTCCATCCAGTGCTTCAGCAACTTCTGATTGTAAGAGAAGGAAGGAGGATGTAGATTCAGCACAGTTAGTAGAACAGAAAATTTAATACACAGTTACCACGACTAGGGCCCATTCTACCCACAAGTAAGCTACACACATCTCAGATTCTCAAATAATTATAGAGTAAAAAAGAAGAGCCAGGGGACTCTCACTTACATTATTCAAAGACATTTCTTTCTTTCTTTTTTCTAATTTCCATAATTAAGTGCAGAACTTAAAGTCAGTGCCAAGTACTCAGTGCAACTTTTACTTGCATGAACAATGCTTCCTGGAAAGACCACAGTAGATTGCCCAGTTTGTGCTGTTTAATCTGGGATACACAAGAGAGAAAAAAAAAACTTCATGTATCCCCCCCCAGTTTGGATGGTGACTTATCCAAGGAAGAGGTTTGGCAGATTTGTTGGGACAGGCTAGTTCATATTACATTGATGGAACAGAGGGTGTTTTTAAACAAGCAAGGTGATGAGGGGTGACCTTGGCTGCTGAGTGGCACTCAGGTGGAGTGAGTGGGGAGCACTTCAAACGGGTGGCTTCGAGGCGGCCACCCTACATTTGGCTGGTCCTGCATGGAGTGCTTCAGATTTCCTGACAGTGCTCCATGAGTGGCCATGAGTGGGTGCTCCGTGGTTCACGGGAGCACACATTCACACTGCTTCACCTTCTAACAGGTAGTTGGATGCATGGCTCCTGAACGATTCCTAGGTGGCCATGCGGGATAGCATCTTATTTAAAAACACCCGAAATGGTCCTAAAACTTCAGGTTCTAACAATCCTAAGGTCTGGATTTTGGATACAGAACCAGACTTTGCAATAGGGTGGTTTGAAAAACATAAGAACATTTTTGAAATTCATTGTGAAATTTTGATTTTGAGAAGAAGATCCTATTAAAATTTCTAGACGCATTTTCTTTTGAAATTCTCAGCATCAAAATTTGAAAAACCCAACTTTGAAATCTTGTAGAGACATTTGTAAATGTAATGAATTTCAGTGCAGTATTTATTTTTTGTTCCAGGTTTGTTGCTGAAATTTCATTTTGTAATGAAGTTTTGATACATCTTTTGGTGGAGCAGGTTTTATGTCAAGTTTTACAGCACAATTACAGTTACTTTTGCTAGCAGGGATTGATTAAATATACCCTTAAAAGATCCTCAGCTGATGAAAAATATCCATCAGACTTTGTTCCTATTGCTGATTTCTCATTACAGCTGATGTGTGACTAAGGGGGATATCAAGGATGCATTGATAAGGTTTCTGCCATCAAACTGAATATCTAAGAGAGGGGAGTACATGTTCCTCTGCCATTTGTGCCTTTTCAGACATCTGTTAAATGTTTCATGTGTGTTAAGTATGTTTGGTTTTATACTCTTTATCACATTCCTGTGATTTTTTTAAAAAAACAAACAAACAAGCCAACAACAACAAAAAACCTCTGAAGAGCAAATTGTGTTGGTCTCTGGAATGGGCCAAATGGCACCAAAAGGCAGATATTATCCCAAACTTTCCTTGGTAAAAGTCATATAGCAGTTCCCTTAGAAGTTCTTCTGCTGAAGTAATAAAAATCCCTTGCATGCTTTCCAGGAGCAAACTAGAAACACTTTGAGTAAAGGGATGGAGCATTTGTTTGCCATGTGGTGGTGTGCCTTCTGTGGCTGTAGCTCTGAGAGAGACTTGATTTAGCTGGAAACACAAATGAGTAGATTCCTCAGCCTATGACCTCCTCCTCAGTGAGGACACACACTCATTGCTAGCCATAGGGTATGCAAACCTTATCAAAGTGGCGCAGGAGAAAAGGTTGTGTGGGAGGGCCTTGTTAAAATGTTGGGATTTTTTTTTTAGTTTATGTTTAATCAAAGAACAGACAGTATAGAGTTGTCCCTGTGGTCAGCAGGGAGCACCCTGCTGGTTGTTTCATCTGTTACCCTTGCCCACAGGATTCAGGTGTGCAGGGGGGCGTTCTCAGTAGCTGCTGCAGTTCTATGGAGCTCCCTTCCTCTGGAGGTTCGCTTGAGCCTGAGTCTGAGAATCTTCTGGAGGTGGTATAAAACATTCTTACTTGGTAAAATATTTGTCAGGTGGGGAGAGAGATTGGGACTTGGGCTGCGTTCCCACCTGCGGTGGGGGAGGTGGCAGCGGGAGGGGCCAGGAAAGATGCGGCAGTGCAGAGGAGCCAGCTGACAGGAAAAGAGCCGGTGTGAATGGGCATCTGCCACGGCTTCTCTCGTGCATGTCAGGGCAGGATTTTGCGCCCTGACATGCGCGAGAGAAGCCGCAGCAGGTCCCCATTCGCACTGGCTATTTTCCTGTCAGCTGGCTCCTCTGCACTGCCGCGTCTTCCCTCGCCTCTCCCACTGTTGCCACTGTCGCCGCAGATGGGAACGCAGCCCAAGTTGGAAGGTTATAAGTGATTGTGGGTTGGGAGGAGGGGATAGGGAAGCTTTCGAAGGGAGATGTTAGGGTGGGTAGGGAGATGTCTGGGGAAAGATTTAGGGTGGGGGGGTTATGCGTTTTAAGGATTTTTATTAATTGTAAGCTGCCCTGAGCTGATTTGGGAAGGGCACTATAAGTTTAAATAAATAAATAAATAAATAAATATTATCCTATGACAAAAATCCACACGTTTTAGGTGGGCTGTTAAAGCCACATATGCTGAAATCAGGAGAATCTCAGCGTTCTAACCTCTCTCTCTCTTAAATATATAGCCCAGTACTGGATCCAGGGAAATCAGGCCCTTCACAAAATGGTTGTTTGGACCCCCTTCTAATATAGGAATGCTTGATAGACACACACTGGGTGATTTCAGACGTTACGAGATCACGCTGAACCACACTGAACCACGCTCAACCCCCCCGCGGGGCCAAAGGGCCCTGAACGTCTGAATGGCGTGCGCCAGATGTTCATCACGCTCAATACCCACATGGGGTCAGGTTCAACCACGCTTCCCGGGCTAGCCGGGGGAAGGTCTCGGGAAGCGTGGTCAAACCAACCCCCACAGGGAACCAAGCAAAAGTAACGTCTGGACGCCAATCCCCCAGCGGAACCAAAAAAATGGAGCCCCGGCCGGGGACGAGGCACGCAGCGTCGCTGCCAGGCAACCAGCACCAACACAAACACCGGAGGGAGATTTAAAGCGAGAGCAGCAGCAAGCAAGCGTGGCGGGATGGAGCGAGGAGGGAAGCGGAAGAGACCGGAGGCACGAACAGCGACAGCGGCGGCACAGGAGGCGGAGGACGTGCAGCCAGGCCCAGCGATGCAGGCGGAGGGGGCACAGGTGCAGGAAGGGGGCACACGGGAGCACCCGACCAGGGAGGCGCCCCGGGAACACCAACCACAGCTGCAGCCGGGTCGCGCCGCCCCGGGGACAGCGGCCGGAACAGGCCCACAGGAGGCACCCAGGAAACGGGTAAGGGCACCCACTGGGAGGGGAACAGGGGGCACAGGGGAACCCCCTGTGGAGGGGGCCGGGGGGACCCCGGGCGGAAGGCAGGGGGGCAGGGGGACCCCGGGCGGAGGGCAGGGGGGCAGGGGGCCCCCGAGAGGGCCCACACCCTCACCCAGCAACCAACCACCCCCCTTCCCCCCCCCAGACACGAAAGTCGGCCCGGGCGGACGAGCCCCAGGAGGAGCCCGGCCCCCGGCCCCCGGAGGCGCACCCCCAGGAGGAGGTGGAGGAGGAGCAGAGGCAGGTGCAGCAGGAGCTGCACCGGGAGGAGGAACAGCAGGGGCCCAGCCGGAGGAAGGCCTATCACAGAGGGGGACAGTGGGGCCTCCAGGAGACCCGGGACTTCATACGGATCTGGGGGACCCTCGAGTACCAGGTGGAGCTCGCAATAAACCAGCGAAACGAGCATGTCTACCGGGACATCGTGCGCGACATGGAGGCGGCGGGGCACGAGCGCACTGTCAACCAGTGTCGCTCGAAGGCCAAGGAGCTCAAGAGGGGGTACAAGGCCCTCAAGGACAATAACAGCCGCTCCGGCCACGGGGCCCGCACCGCCCCCTACTACGATGCCCTGGACCGCATCCTTCACATGAAGGGCTCCATAGTTGCCCCACGCCTGGTGGGCAGCGCTGTGGTCCAGGGCAGGGAGCGGGCCGAGGTACCCCCTCCCCTCGCCGCCCGCCCGGTAGACACGAGCTCAGGGGACCCCCACCCCCAGGAGGACCACCCGGGACCCGCAGAAGCCCCAAGGCCCCCCCCCAGCAGCAGCCCGGAGACATCCCAACGCCGGGCCGGCCAGGCGGAGTCGGAGGTCGGCACCTTCACCACCCTCAGCCAGTGGTCCCAGGGGGAGCACTCCCAGGGTGAGGCGCCGGCCTCCGAAGGCTCGGAGACGGACATAGAGGGTAAGCGGGCCCCCAGGGCAAGGGGGGGCACGACCAGGGGGCCGGTGGCAGGGGCGGGGGTGGGGGCCCTGCTGCAGGGGCCACAACCAGCCCCCTTCACCCGCTCCCCCCTCTCCCGCCCGCAGGACATGGGGAGCCCCAGGACCGGGCCAGCGAGACGGTGCAGGCCCCCGCGGAGGGCACAGGAGAGCAGGTGCCGGACCCAGGTAAGGCGGGAGGGCTGGGATTGCGGGAGGGCCCCCCGGGCGCCAGCCCAGGGGGGCCTCTGGCCTCAGTGGGGGAGGGGGGGCAGGGGGCCCCGGGACCCGACCCCGCTAGGGGACAGGGCCCTGCACTGACCCACCCGCCCATTTCCACAGGGCAGCCCCCGCGCGCGGCGCCTCCGCCGGCCGCGGCCCCAGCCCAGCGGATGCGGGAGTACCGGGCGCGGGTCCGCAGGCGCAGGGAGGAGCAAGCGGAGGACATCGTCCGCAGGGCGGAGGAACAGGGGGAGCGCATGATCGCCTCCGTGGACCGCATGGAGGCGGCCATAGAGCGGTCCATGGAGAAGGCCCTGGAGACAGACCGCCGGCTGGAGGCGGAGGTGCGCCTGGAGCGGAGGCGGGAGCGCCGGGAGCACCAGCGGCAGCAGGGGCTGCTCAGGGGCCTCCGGCAGGACATACAGGGCATGGTGCGGGAGCACAGCGCAAAGATGGACAGGTCCCACGACATTGGGACCTCCCTGCTCCTGCATGCGGGCACCATGTGTGCCTACGTGATGGCCGGCGCACCTCCGGGCGCCCTGCCCGCCCAGGTCCCCATGCCGGGCCCCTCGGCGCCCCCGGGCCCAGCCCTGCCGCCCCTGGCGCCCCCCCGGCCCCAGGGCCCTCGCATGCGCCTCCCAGTGCCCCCGGGCCTCCGGAGGGTCCAGCCCCCCCGGGGCGCGACCGGGGCACCGGGCACAGCTGCCCATCCGCCGCCCGGCCCCCTGCCGGGGCCGGGACCGGCCCAGGACACGGCAGGGGACACGGACAGTGGGGGGGAGGGGAGCTCCCAGAGCTCGGTGGGCCCAAGCGGCCGCACGAGGGGTCGGCCCAGGAAACGCGGGGGGATGGTGGGAAGGGGGGGGAGGGGGAGGGCCACATGAGGGCGGGTGGTGGACGGGGTCACGGGGACGGGGGTGGGGAGGGGGCACAGGGTGATTGTGTGCACTGTGTGGGCAATAAAGTGTTGTAAAGAGACAGTTGTCCCCGGCCCGTTTGTGGGGGGGACAGGGCTGTGGGACCGCGTGTACAGGGGCATGGGCACGGAACGGGGGGTGGGGCCCCCAGGGGCGGGAAGGCCCTCACAGCGGGCCCCCCCGGGCGATGTGGGTTGCAAGGGCGTTCCGGATCCTTTTGGCATACCGGTACTCCCGGGGGTTCCCTGCGTTCACGTACAGGGGAACAGGACCGGGGGGCCGGTGGGGCTCGGGGTACTCCAGGGCCGCCCCCTCGGTCTCGCACACATTGTGCAGAACGCAGCAGGCACCGATCACCAGGGCGGAGGTGGGGACGGTGAAGTCCAGGCGGCCAGCTAGACTCCTCCAGCGCTGCTTCAGGGCCCCGAAGGCACGCTCCACCACGGTCCGGCTCGCACACAGGCGGGTATTGTATACCTGCTCCGCAGGGGTGCTCGGGACAGGGTAGACCTTCATCAGCCAGCGGGTCAGGGGGTAGGCGGGGTCCCCCAGGATGCAGGGGGGCATGGGAACACCCTCGATCCACCTCATGCCCATGTCCGCGAAGTCCCCCCGGTACATGCGGGCATAGAAGGGGGAGATGGTCATGATCCTGGCGTCGTGACTCCGGCCGGAGTTGCCCGTGTAGATGTCTATGAAGCGGGCCCGGTGGTCCACCACCCCCTGCAGGTGCAGGGAGTAGTATCCGTGCCGGTTCACATACTCCAGGGCCTCCCCCGCGGCCGGGCGCAGGATCTCGATGTGTGTGCCGTCCACGGCTCCGATGCAGTTCGGGAAGCCCCCGGCCGCGAAGCCAGCCATCACAGCGCCCTGGTCCAGGAGCTGGATGGTCCTGTCGAGGAGCACGCCCTCCACAGCCTCGCACACATCCCGCACGATGCAGGCGACCGTGCTGAGCCCCACCCCGAAGTGCTGGGACACGGAGCGGCAGGAGTCGGGCGTTGCGAGGGCCCAGACCCCTATGGCCACCCGCTGGACCATGGGGATGGGCTCCCGCATGGAGGTGTGCTGCCGCTCCAGCCAGGGCGTGAGGAGCTCCGCTAGGCGCAGCAGGGTGGCCTTGCCCATCCGGAAGTGGGACCCCCACTCGGCCTCCCCCCAGTGGGCCTGGGCCCGCTCCCACCAGGCCTGGGGCCGCTCCGTGACCCATAGGCTCCGCGCTATGGGCATAGCCAGCAGCGCTGCCCGGCGGAGGGTCTGCGTTGCCCAGCGGAACCGCCTCGCGGCCCCTCGGAGCGCAGCGGGCCGGGTGAGGCTCCGGCAGGCGGCCAGCCACGCCCCCCAGGCCCGGCGCCGAGCCCTGAGCCGGCCACGGACTCTCCTGCGGGCCTGCTGGCCCCGGAGGCGCACGCCAGCCCGCAGGGCCAGGACATAGCGCAGGCGGACGGCCAGGTGCACCCTCTCGGTCAGGAGGCACAGCTGCTCAGTGTGGTCACGGTGCCACTCAGCCGCGAGCGCGAGGAACATCCAGTTCCCACCTGCCCTATCGCGCTCCATGGTGCTGGGGCCCCGGTGGGGGCTGGGAGCGCTTATGGCGGCCCGGTGCTGGTGGCTCCGCCCGGGGGTCGGCCTCGCGGGCCTGCGCGCGCCCTGTGCCGGTGCGTTCCGGCTGCTCCCGCCCCCAGCACCCCGGGCCCCCTCCCCTCGCTGTTTGTAGCGGGATGGCCTTGAAGGTGCGATTAGGCAGACAGAGAGCTCGCTGTTGTTCTCTGCAGCTGTGCCGGGCCCGCACCCCACGCCTCGCTCTGTTGTGCTACAATGTTGCGGTGCGGGCCCGTGTTCCCTGTCCCGGGGGCCGGGCCGAGCCTCTCCCGGCCCTGGGCAGTCTGTGTGCCCTCCGGGCTCCGTGTCCCATTCCCTGTTGTGCTGGACCATGGCTGGCTGCCCATCCATGGGGCTCCCGCTGTCCGGCCCCCAAGGGGCCCCCCATATCTGGGCCTTCCGCGAGACCATGTCTCTGTGCGACCTGTGGCACACCCCTGCCGTGCAGCTGCTCCTGGCCGGGCCGGGGAGCCGTGCAGGTGCCTACGAGAGCCTGAGCTCCGGGCTCCGTTACTTTGGCCATGTGGTGAGCGCCCGTGATTGCCGGCTGCATGCGGAGGCCCTGGGGCTGGCTCGTTTCCCCGAGGGGCGCATCCCGGAGGTGCTGTGCGCCCATGTGCCCTGGAGCGCCTCTGAGACCGTGTCAGCGCTGGTGGTGTGTGGTCTGGGCGCCTACTCGGAGTGCCTGGCCGAGGGTGGCCCTGCCTTGGCCGTGAGCTACTTCTCCTGTGTTCACGGGGCCCGTGGGTACCAGCGCACCCGTGGGGCGGCGTTCCAGCGGCTTCTGGAGCTGGGGCATCTTCCGTGGCCCCCTTCTGCTGCCTGCTGTGTGCCGGAGCCCTCCGCGGTGGAGATGTCATCCCTGTTGGCGGTGTGGGCGCGTGTGGATGTGCAGCTGGCCCTCACCATGCCCGATCCCTTCGAGGCCTACTACCTGATCGCCCACTACATGTCCTTGCAGGGGTACCGCCGGGGCATGCTGCACTGGCCCCACCTGGTCCACCGGGCGGGCCACCCGGGCCCTCGGGCCAGCGGGGCCCCCGGCAGCGGCCCGTGAGCCCCGCGTCGCTGGCCTGCCCCCCCCGGCGTGGTGCCCCCGTGTGGGCTCCCGCCCCGGCCCGGGGGGGGGGCCTGGTCCCCGCTGGCCGCTCCCGACCTGCGGACCCCACCTCGGTGAGCTCCCGCCCGCCTCGCTGCTTGCTGCTGCCCCTGGCCGTGGTCCTGGGCCCCCTCCATCCCCGTGACTCCGTGGGTGCTGCCTGAGCGTCGCTGGTGCTGCGGAGGAGCACCGCTGGACCCGGCTGCCCTGCCTGTGCCAGCCTTTGACTGTGGGGCCCCCTTCCTCCTCCTCCTGGCGCCCCTCCGCCGGCCTCGCTGTGCTTTGGGGGCCCCCAACGTGCCTTGCTCCGGGGGTCCGCCCCCCCCCTCCGAGACTGCCTCTGTTCCTGTGGGGGCACCTCCTTGGACTGGACTGGACTGGGGTGGTGTGGGGGTTGCTGCTGTCCGTGCCTTGCCCCGTGGTGGTGCCCCCCCCCTCCCTGCCGGTGTTCCGGGTGGGGCGTTCCGGGCGCCCCTTCCCCCCTTCCCGGCCTTTCCCTGGTGTGAGTGTGTGTGCCCGGGCGTGTGGCCGTGCATTGTGCCCTGCTGCGGGACCGCTGTGTGAGCCGGCTGTCAGCCTGTTCTCGCTCTTCCCCCCTCCCTTCCCGTTTCCCTTGTGTGGGCGTTCCCTTGAGTGCCTTGTGGCTTCGTTTGCCCTCAGTCGGCCATGTCTGTGTCCCGCCCCTGCCCGGTGCCTTGTGGGGGTTTAGCGCCCGCCGGGGGTTCGGCTGCACGTCTGTTGTGCTGCCACGGCCCGTGATGGTGCGGCCCGGTTCCGGGCCGTGGTCCCGTTGCCGGCACGTCTGTTTGGGTCGTTTTCCAACCCCCGGGCGTGGTTGCGCTGTTCGCCCCCCCTGGTGGTTCGCTGTGGTGAACCGGCCGCCCGTAACGTCTGAAAGTACCCACTGACTCACCTATCAGAAATAGGAAAATGTAACTGCAGCAGGGCGCAACCCATTAGGATGCTGGCCCTTTCGGAGAGCACCAGGAGTGATGGTGCTATCGGAAGTGCAGGTGCTATGAGGGAAGATGAACAGCACCCGATGCCTCCTCCCACCTAAATTTGGGCATGACTGAGTCAAACCAAAGTCTAAAAGACTGTGCTGAGAGCTCAGTAAAGGGAAGACTGTGAAAGAGGCAGGAGCTGGGGGAGAGCTCTGCCTCAGACAAGGAGGCAGACCGAAGGATAGCTGCTTGGGAGCAGCCAGAGAGAGTGCAAAAATTTTCTTAAGACAATAATGGCATGGACAGTATCAAATACTCAACCGAAGTACTCTCGTCCTTTTACCATAACCATAATTGTTTTTTGATATTCAGTTAAATATAACATCCTCTTCAGGGATCAGCCCTCCCTGCATTGCAGGCCCCCTATGTCATGCACGTGTTATTTCTAGTTTACTCATGGGACCCATGTAATAGGGGTCTCCCCTCCTGATTGGCATGGGGCCCCCTCCGGAAGTTCTGGATTTTGTATTTCATTTCCACTGACTTTCACAGGTTAGAGCAATTGGTGTTTGAGACTCTGTGGATCTGTATTTTACTCTGGTGTTTTTCACACTCATGTCATTTCAGGTTTATTCATAAACCTCATACAAAAACCTATCCACCCTTGGCCTAGCTGATTGTGGGGAAAAGTTGAACATCTGCCTGCAGTGTAGCTCAGAGACTCAGAAACCAAAAGAAAGAGACACGAAGATATTATTTCTTAAAATTAGGAGCGGGAGGGGCGGGGAGATGAGACCCATTTCATGATATTTAGCCTTTGCAATTGGCAACCTTGTGAGTCAAAGACCAAAGGACAATAACATGGTTTTTAACCTGCATCCCTGGTAATGTAGCCTCAATGTGACAGGTTTTCTGTTCCGTGCACACAGAGAATGATATGCAGCTGACCTCCCTCCATTTGGATAGAGCAGATGGCTTGCAACCCTGGCTCATGTGGAGTAAAAGAGGAGGGTTTAGCTTCTCCTCCTTTACACCCCATTGTCAGAGTCCTAGTCTTTGGGGAAAGCAGACGTTAGCTGCAGGTCTCCAACTATAGCCGGGAAATGACTGCTAGCTAGCTTTCAATATTACAAAAAACCACCACCAACACCACAAAGGGCTAGAAGGGCTGGGATCCACCAACCACTAAGTGGTTTCTGGACCATAGCCAAGGAGTTGTTAATATGTGCATTTTCCTGCATCCTTCACTTTCAAACTCTTGTTAGACTCAAATCTTTAGTTAGGTTTGAATACTTTGTGGAGGGTTTTGCAAAGTAACTCTCTAGTTCTTACATGAGTTGATTTGTGCAGCCTGTGCCTACTCTGTTCCTACTGGCTAGCAGTGACTGTTAGGAGAAACAAGATGATACACTGTGGCAATTAATGCTCTCATTTGCACCTGTATCTAATTAAGTCTGACAGAGCAGTACAGGAGTATGGCCTCATAGCTGCCATTAAGGAGTGCAGCGACTTCTCAAATGGAGGAGACTTTGGTTTGTGGTTTGGAAACTCCTTGAAGCTCTATTTTGCTGCATATGTGTGGTTTGGGTTTTTTTATTGTTTTGTTTTTTTTAAGTTAAACATTTGTCATGAAAACCTAAGTAGATGGATCCTGAATCTACAGCACACATTGGATTTTAGCCTTGTTGATTTTTGTAAATATGCAAAATCTGGAGAAAGAAGACATGAAGAAAGGCATGTGTTTCTATGATTTAATCTAAAGAGCCAGGCTCCCTGTCTCGGCTGCAATAGACTCCCAATTCTCTGGAACAGGCAAAGATGGGGCCACTTAGCCCTAGAGCCATGCTTAGTCCAGAAATTGGGGCTCAAGCTCGATGGGTCCAGATGCCTCCCCGCACCCAGCCCCTAGAATGCTGTGATATTCTGATGCTCAATGAGAGGGCCTCCCATAGTTGGGAAGCCTGACCCAAGCCTAGGGATTTGAGTTGGAAGAGCTCCCAACACAATCTAATTCCAATGGGGCTATTCAGGTCCTGTTAGTCTCAAGTTGGGTTGCAGGCCTCTTCTTAACTCCCACCTGTGGTGTGTTAGAATTACCCAAAGCAGGGCACACAGGCTCTTGCATTCCCCCTGATCCCACTTTTTTGCTGATCACTTCTAGGTGCTAAACAGATCACCCTTGGCCTGCGACTTAATGTTGGACTGCCATCCTATAGACACATCAGGGGATGGGACCATGCCACACACACTGGCCCGCTGTTGCCACCGCTGCGGCATGGAGTCTGCCTAAGCCCAGAAGCCGAGTCCCTGCCCTGGCACCGCTGCTGCCTCCTGCTCCTGCTGCTAGGAGAAATTGATTTGGAGACCAACAGCAGCACCATGGTATGGGGCCTTGCCCTCTACTTCTGGGACCCACTTCCTCTGATGTGGGGGAAGAGTAGGGAGGGGACCTTCTGGTCCTGCTGGTGCTCTACTGGGTTTCTGAGCACTCCAAGTCCTCCCCCAGGGAGGGCCACTGCAACTGTCACACTTTGGCCCAGCAGAGAGGGCAGTTCAAACGAGCAGCGCCCCCCGCAACACCTGGATCTGGGAAGACGGGCTGCTGTCACAAGTCCCTCTATGCCACAGGTTGGCCAAGGAGCTGTCTACATGGGGCAGGATTCCTGGACCCCTGTTGTGCAGCAGGTTCAGATCCCCATGAGGAGCTGCCACAAAACAGCTGATCAAGGGGCTTGGAGGAATGCTCTCACTCTGGCTGCCAAACAGCTGATCGGGGCTCTGAGGAGTAGAGGGGCCTCCCAATCAGCTCTTTGGCAGATGTGGTGAGCGTGCTCCTCCAGGCTTCCCTGATCAGCTGTTTTTAGAATGGCGTAAGTGTGCTCCTCTGGGCCCCCAATCAGCTGTTCAGCAGATTGGGTGAGTGCATTCCTCTAGGTCCCCCATTCAGTGGTTTGGTGGCAGGGGTAAGCATGCTCCTCTGGGCCTAATCCTTGGACCTCACCTGGGGGCATGGCTGCATGGTTCAACCATATTGGGGGTAATCCTTTGGCTCCATATTAAGCAGAAGTAGGTAAATATCTGGTGGCCACCAAACTGACAGGAAGGTGACCTGTGGGCTACTGACTCACTTGTTTTCACCCAGTGTCTCTGCCTTCTCTTACCCCACTCTGCCTGATGCTTCCTAAATGACTATTAAAAAAACATTTTCCAAGACTTGCATAACAACATGTAGAGTCAGGGCAGCCTCAGGATTTACGGGACCATGCAGGGCCATGTGCAAAGTCTTGGTGCAGGCCTAATTTGTATAATGTAAATAATTTGCCGGGGCTGCCACCTCCAGGTGCAGGACCTAATTGGCACAGGGCCATGTGCAACCGCACATGTTGCACATGGCCTAAGTGACAGTAACCAAACTGGTTACCTGCCCAGAGGGACTTGGCAACTGAAATTTCAGGTGCACTTGTGTCTGTAATTTCTGCACTTTTGTCTCAGTCATTCAGATAGGAGGCAAGACATTTACTCCAGTGCTCTTGCCATCTTCTCACTCACTCTGTCTTTTATGTCTATTGTAACCCCTGAGGCCACTGTCTGTGGAATAGATGGGATATAAACACAAATACTTAAATTCTAGGATTAAAAAAACCTTTGGTTTAAGACATGAGTTACGGCTCATACAAATTCACTAGTGCTCCAAAAAGCATGGCAATTGTAAGTTAAGACTCCCACTTGCACACCATGTAAGCAGTAAAGATCAGTGGTGACTGGGTGGGTTTGAGGCTGGTGGGGAAGTTGGTGGGTTGAACCTACCACCAGCAGCAAAGCCGCCAGTGGGCCGGCAAAGCTAGGGGCAGAGCTGGAGCAATGGTAGGCAGAGCCTGACCTAGAGGTGGAGCCGGGGAAACGGTAGGCCAGTGGCATGGCTTAGGCGTTCCCAGGGTTAACATTGGATGGACATTACATTAGTTAATGCTGGGAACTCCTTGCTGCTGTGTGAAGCACTGACACTGGGGGAATAGAGAACCCTCTTGCTGGGGTCGCATCCACTCTTTCTACCGCACCGGGACCAAATTAACCATAGCAGATTACAAATATAGATCACGTTGCCATTGCCTACCTTTATCCTGAACCCTCGAATCCTTGATTTTCATGGCATCCTTGGCCACCTGTAGTCTTCTGAAGGAGTAGGCTTTGGGATGAGCCTTCCTTCTGGCTTGGAGAACTTGTGGGTAGGGCTGTAGGGGCATACCGCCGCGGCAGCTGTTACCGATGGAAACCTCTATTCCGCAAATCGTGGCACGGTTCAGCAGAGGCAGCTTTCCGAGGGCTGTGGCTGTGGTTTGTCGCTAATGGTACTGCGGCATCGGAGCTGGCGAACGGAAGCGAAACTTTTGCGGATTCCAATAATAAGCGGCGCCAACTCCCCTTTCCGTGCTCCACAGAATCTTTGTGGTTATCTGATAATTGTATCATGTTTCTGCCACCCAGAATACAAGGTATCATGAGATCCGGCGGCATGATCAACCCTCGGACCCTGACGACACCCACATGCCCAATTTCATTGGCTAGGGCTTTCCCAGAGAGACATGTCCTGCCTTCACCATTAAGTATAAATA
>QEPC01011221.1:671286-689291 GCA_003113815.1 Sphenodon punctatus | reverse complement strand
GGAACCACAATAAGTGCTCATGCCTGTGTCTCATATATTAAATTGGTGGAACGCGGGAAAAGACCGCTGATTGTATACGACAACGGTAACGATCAAGAAATCGGCGAAACACATACATGCCGCATCAGCAAATTCTTGTAGCGAAAGAAACACAGAATCGCGGAGTACCTCGCGGAATTCTGCGAGGCACAATGTGGGATGCCGAGGTTTAGGAATGGAATCGTGGAGCGGTAACAGCTGCTGCCGCAGCAGCCCTACTTGTGGGACTGAGTTAGCTCCCTGTCCTGTGACAAGCCAAATCAGAAGAGAATGAAAGAGAAGAGAAGGACAGGACAGAGGAGAAGTAGGAGGGAAAGGGTTTGGTTTTGATATACAAGAAGAGGAAGGGGAAGAGATGGGTTCAGTGGGGGACAGGGGAAAGGGGTCTTCTTGTTGTCTGCAGCCTTTTCTTCTTCCATGCTCCTATCTACTTCCTCCTCTGTTCACAAGGAGAGCAGTTTCAGGTCTGTATAGCAACCAAACACGCCCCATCCAAACCAACATCCTTAGTACCTACACTGTATTCCTGGCAGGCAAATGCCTGTCCAAGCAAACAGGCCTTTTTTATAAAGTTTGGCCAGTTTCAGGGATGAATGGTCACCAAACCAAGCCCATCCAGGCCAGCATCCCTAGTAGCTATATCTTATCCCCGACAGCCAATGCCTGTCCAAGCAAGCAGGCCTTTTTTAAACATTTGGTCTGTTGCGGGCCTGCATTGCAAGCAAACCAGGCCCATTGAGACCAGCATCCCCAGTAGCTATACTGTAGCTATAAGCTACACCTTATCCCCAGCAGTCAAATGCCTGTCCAAGCAAACAGACCTTTTTTAAAAGTTTGGCCAGTTGCAGGCCTCTGTTACCACCAAACCAGTCCCATCAAAATTTAAACAATGCATTTCTGTTTCTTAATAAAACCCCAGGCAAGATGCTCAAAAGCACAGTCACATGCAGAGATGCCAGAAACTACTTTCCAGCAGGGAGCAGCAGTGAAACAGTCAAGGGACCATTTAAAAAAAAGAGTAGTCACGACTAGTAGACCCACATATTTACAAAATGGCCTCTCTATTAATGCTTGTGAGGGGAGAAGGAAAGCAGTAATGCATTATGCAAACAGAGAGCAAGCAAAGCAAACCATCATAAGGCAACAATGTTCTGTGCAGTCCTTAGCACACCATAAAAGCAGTAGCGAGGATTTCAACTTGTCCCCCAAAACATGCTTCACAGCTCTGTTGCAATGTAAGAGGTCACTTCTGCTGCAACTAAACACAGAACATTCATACAAGTACTAGCCATTAGTGAAACAGCCTGCCACAACATCCCACCAAACTGCAAAGGGTGGGGCCATTTAAAATGCAAGGAACATTCGAGCAAAGATTAGAAACCCTGCCATCCAAGCCCCTAGGTCCCCCACCTGTAAAACAGAAAGCAGACAGTTTATGTCAAAAACAGCCAAGAAAGAGACCAATTTTAACCAAAAGTAGCCATGGCCAGTGGGAGCACCAGAAAATGTCCATGGCCTTTGTACATGCTTGAGGGGTTTGGGAGAGGAGTGGTGGAAACCAGAAGTGCACATGCAAACATGAACACTGAGCAAGCAAAAGTAAGCCAGATCTTAAACCAATTGAACCATATTATGTAAGTCTTAGCACACCACAAAAGCAGCAGCGAGGATTTCCACTTGTCCCCCAGAACATGCTTCACTGTTACAAGCCCCATTTTCCCAAGCAGCCCCCTTAACCCCAGTTCCATTTTCATCAGTGTCTCCCAGCAGCCCCACTCCCCCTTGCCCCCAGTCCCATTTTCACCAGCAGCCCCATTCCTCCCTTTATCCCGCAGCAGCCCCATTCCTCCCTTTACCCCAGCAGCCCCATTTTCACCAGAGTCTCCAGGCAAAATAACTAAAAATAACTGACTCACCAATGGGGATGTGTCTGATGCAGGTCCAGCAGCAGTGTGGGGTAACAAGGCCACAAACAAACCAGGCCAAGAAGCAGCCAGACCAGCCAGCACTCTCTCTCCACCAAAATGGTGCAGATCACCAGCACACTGAAAGAGAGAGCTCTCTTTTAACCCCACCCTAAGGGGGTGGGGTACAGGCAGTCAGTCTGAGCCCTCAGCAGCAGCAGCTGTGCACAGGCGCATACTGCCTGGGCGTTTGAGTCTGCAGTCTAGACAGCATCTTCCACAGCAGCCCAGAGGGCTCTGTGGAATGCTACCCCCACTGATGGAAAAAGCAAAGTGCTTTTGCTTGACGCAACATGGACTCTAAGTCCAGCTGCCCAAATTGCTCTTAGAGCAGGGTCAGCAGGAGGCACTGGTCCCAACCCCCTCAGCTCCTGCCTGCACATGTGCCCAGAGAGGCACAACAACAAGCTGATCAGCTGATTGGTGAACATGGAGGACTCAGAGAAAGTCTGGAGCAGTTGCCCCCCCTTTTTTTTGGTGCCTTCGGAACTCAGGTGAGGTGGGGGTGGGGTTTCTGGGTTTTTAAAATTTTATTTATTTCTCTTTAAAAGCATGAAGAGCATTTGGAGGGGGATCAGGCAAGGAGAGGCAATACCCTTGGTGCCCTGCAATACGCACCTCCCCTGGTAAAGATGTTGTACAGTCTCAGATAGTGTGCTCGCGTACACTAGACTCCATCAACCCACATTTTGCCTTGATCTTTCAGTACCTGTCCTCTTCCTCTGCAGGTTGGGGCAACACTGAAGCTTCCCCTATATTCTTTCATTTGGTTTGGGAGAACAGGACAGCTGAGTACTGATAAAAAAGAGAAGTAGAGCTGGATGTCATCAGCATACTGATGGCACATCAGTCCAAACCTCCAATTGATCTTGCCCAGCGGCCTCAGATACACACTGAACAAAAGAGGAGACAAGATGGAACCCTGCAGGACACCACAGGGAGGTCTTAGGGGGATGACAAGCAATCTCCCATCACCACCTGCTGGGACATCCCTGACAGGAATGAATGGAACCACTCAAGATCAGACCCATGAACCCCTGCCAGGTCCCACAGTCATGTCAACAGCACCTCATGATCAACCATATCAAAGGTCGCCAAAAGGTCTAACAAGATCAATAGGGCACAATTCCCATTGTCAGTCTCCAGGCGTAGATCTTCAACCAAGGCCACAAGCATTTCTTCTCAAGTTGTGAGTTAAACATTTAGTCACGTTGAGTGAAGGCCGGAAGTATTTGTATGCCTATAATGATTTTAATATTTGTCTCGTGATAAATCAGGGATGCTTAAATGCTTATAACCTAAGATTTATGTGATTGTTTCATTATATTTCATGATGTTTAATTATGAAACTTTATTTCTTTTGTTTTGTATATATATATTGTTATAGCCTGATGGCTAACAATAAAAACTTACTACTATTACTGCATCGTCTCCATGCTATACTCCAGGCAAAAACCTGACTAAAATGGATCCAGGAATCTGATAGCATTGAGATGAGCCTGAAGCTGCTGCCATTCAATAATCTTCCCTAAAAAGGGAAGATTTGAGACAGGGCAATAGCTGGCTGGGGAGTCAGTGTCCAATGATGGTTTCTTAAGCAGGAGGTGGAGAAGTGCAATTTTGAGGGTATCCGGAAACCTCACGAAGGGAGGCATTGACTACCCCAGCCACAGCCAACAATGGCTCCAAAGTCTCCCGACTGACCTTCACCAACCAGGATGGGCAAAGTTCTAATTCACACTTTCTCTGCATCAGCGGGTGACATTAGTTGGAACTGATCCAAACAAACAGGACAAGGATGAGCTTCCAAAACCCCAACCTCTGACTCCGCAGGTAAAGTAGCAGCACCCAAGTTGTGGTGAATATGAGCAATTTTATTTATTATTATTTATTATTAATTAATTATTATTATTATTAGCATTATTATTAGCATTTATATAGTGCTGCAAAGTAATTAATAAAAATGTCACGGTGGGCACTAGATGACTCTGGTTCATGGCAGAGATAGGCCATATTTACCAGTCCATTTATCACCCAGAACAGCTCTACAGGATGAGACTTTGCAGATGTTATGGGGTCAGAGAAGAAAGCTTTCTTCTTCGCTGCCATCACAGCCATGGCATAGTCCTTAAAAAATTATCTATGCTGCAATCGATTGACTTCAGTATGAGTTGAGCACAACCTGTGCTCTAACCGCCTACCCTCCCACTTCATCTGCCTCATGTCCCCCATATACCAGGGGGATCTAAGCCATCATAGCAGTAGGAGCGGATGGCCAGGTGCAACCATGTCAATGGCCATGGTCAGGACGTCATTTCACAAAGAAACCAGGTCACCAACAGGGTAACTGTCAAGGTCAGTGGGCAAATCCCCCAGAAACTAATTGGATCCATTAGTTTCCAGGCATGGACCAACCTAACTACTCCCCCGGACGAGTGCATAGGAGGGCAGGGATCTGAACCTTCAGAAGGTAACAGTCAAATCATGACAACCATGTTGTTTTAACCACATCCTGAATAATCAGACCCCCTGATTCCAGGTCAATGTAAAACATCAAATTCAGTGTGTGCCCCACCTCATGCTTCAGACCAGATATAGACCATAGTTGTCATGGAGGTCATGAAGTCCCACTCTGGCCCCAAAAGATTAGTCTCAGTGTGTATGTTGAAGTCACCAAAGTCTGGGTGACTCCAAGACCACCTACGAGACCAACTCAGTCAGCTCGGTCAGGGAGTCATCTGTGCAGTATGGTTGTCAGTAGTGGTGGGACCCCGGGCCCATTACCGGTTACCGGATTTACCGGTTACCGGTTCCCCGAAAACCAGATTCCCGGTTTAAATCCGGTATACCGGTAATCCGATACCGGCATTATCGGATACCGGATTCTACCGGTTTCCCACCCCTAGTTGTCAGTACACCAGCAAAATCCCCAATCTATCCCTGGTCAAACCCAGCACAAAATTAACACACTCTATAGTGGATAGGTTAGGCACCAGACACCTTCGAGAAGCCAAGATGCATTTGCACATCACCACCACTCCAATCCCTGACTTCCAATCCTAGGCTGGTGCTGCACAGAGTACCCGTCTGGCACCATTTGGGACAATATAGGCCTAGAAGCCGTCCAACCATATCTTTGTGATGTATATGAGGTCAGCGGTCTCATCCTGAATGAGATCAAAGGTGATTGATGTTTTATTTCCCACTGACCTCGCATTAAGCAACATCAGCTTCAGATCAGGGGTCCCATATGGAGGGAAAAGGCTGAGAGATTAATGATGTGTATTCAGGGACAAGGTTTGGGGGACAGTGAGGGTGGGGTCTAAGTGTATGCATGTTTTTCATATGTTCTTTCATTTGAGATGGGGACAACAGGATATCAAAGTACTGGGGTTATATATGGGGAACAAGGTTGATGGTTATGGAATGGATAGCTTGATCCCCTTATGAGGGCTGTACCTAAGGGGAAAGTAGATGGCAACCAATCCTCAGTCAAGAGCCACAGTCCACAGACAGCCAAATCCTTCCAATACAGTATAGTAATCCAATGCATGATATAGTAGGACAAGTATTTGCTTGCCCTTAATCACCTATGTAATAAGCAGATGCGCTTGTGCTTCTGCCTGAGAAGGGAGCTATAAATGAAAAAGAGATTGCGGTTATAGTGGAGACAGGAAATCAAGTTCATAATACTTGGGTGGGGAGGAGCTTGCTGTCCCCAGCTTCATTGTTGCCCCCAAGCTACAGAGGGAGAGAACTGGGGCTGAAAGACCAAGACAATGCGTGGGTGCATGGAGCCTAAGTTGTAAGTGAGCACAATATGTGAGATTGTCCAACGTCTTTACTGGTTAGCATGGCATACAAGTTAAGGTGGGAGCCTTAACTTAAAATTTCCATGCTTTTTGGAGCACAAGTGAATTTGTAAGAGCTTTAACTCCTCCCTTAAACTGAAGGTTTTTTGATCCTAGAATTTCCATGTTTTTTGAAATTGAAATACACGAAATCCCCCCTCCTACTAAATTACCCACTATAGTTTCATTGCAAGACACCCAGAATATAGTTTGTAAAAAAAATACTATAAAAATTATACATTTTTAACATTTAAAAATTTATTTTTACCTAATGTAACCTATCTAATCCTATAACCTAATTAATTTATTTACCTAACCTATCTTAACCTATAATCTAATTAACATAAGATTAAATTAAATTATAAAATACAACTATTAAATACAGTGGGGGGCAAACACCTTTATCTTCCTGTCAGCTTGGTGGAGGTGGAGGGGCTTTGTCCCCTCTGCTAGCAGCCCACACGGATGAGCATTCCTGTCTCTGACCCTGACAACACCTTAACAAAATCGCTGCCTGTTCAGGGTCATGTGGAGGACTCCAAGAACCCTGTCTTGTGCTGCTCAGCTCAACACCATGAAAATATGCTAGATGGCAGCACAGGGCAGAGATGCTATGATCAGCCCCCCTATGCATTACTGCAGTGCAGTGGGTACACTGTACCTCTTTAGGAGCCATTTCATAGGCCTGAATTAAGTCATCCCTGACATGGGATGAATTCTCCCTCCACCCTCCCTACCCACCACAGTCACAGCCATGAACCTGGCCCCCTCTAAGACCTTCCATACTCCCCCCAATTCTCCACACCCCAGATCCCAAAAACCCCACTAAAGCTGTTGCTGGCCACACACAAAATGAACAGAGTTATATTCTGCCATTTCCCATCAATGTTTGGCACTTTTACATCACTTTTCCCACATGGGTAAGACACAGAGAATTCTTGCTCCACTGCCCCCTATTGTGCCACTCACCCCCAGGATAACAACCACCCCTCCCCACACCCTTCCCTGATGATTTCTGCCTTGTCTTCCAAGTGTGTGCTTTTAATGGCCACTGCTTCTTCAAATGGCTCTATAATTCTCTTTGGTTCTCATGAGATTCCAGACATAACTTAAAAATCTCACTCTCTTCATTGGATAACATGGAAACTTCAAATCATCATAACTTATTGCCAACATTTTGGCAATTTTGCCAATATTGCCAAAAGTGCTGAAAAACTGCCATAAAACTATCATCAAATTCCTGGATATTGTCAAAAAAGTTCTGGAACAGCACATGAGAGAAGTGATGAAAAAGTCCTGGAAAGTGATGGGGTTGGAAATGGCAGAAGTACAGAATCACTGGAAACATTCAACTTACCAATGGATTTAACCACACCACCGATTTTAAAAATCCAGTTTACTAGAAAATTACTCAGGAAAGTATTAGAATGCTCAATTGAATTTTCTGACACCTCTACACTTCTAGATAAATAACTTTAAACACACTTTTCTCTGTCACAGGAAACAGTTGCAAAATAAAAAAATTAAAAACCACTCGATTTCTCAACTGATTGGTCTGAATTACAGACGTTTCTACCCCTCACCCAAGAGATAAATCCTTCAAAACTTTACAGTGATAGGATAAATTATCTTGATTTTATAATTTTTTTGTGATTTTAATGGAGAATGCAGCCTGTCTCATTGCCTGAGCACTCTGGTGCTCCCAAGCACCAGTTTGAGAATTCCTGCTATAGAGCCACTCCTGCAGCTCTATAATAAATGAATGGACTCTCTGAATGCCAAGATGACTGGTGTGAATGAAGCTGAAAGAAGGGGCACTTTGGAGCCAATATACCAAGAGATTAGGTCATCAATAGAGTGACCTCTAGTAGGGATGTACGAATAGAACGCAGTTCGGATGTTTGGACGTTTGGCTGTTCAGTCCAAAAACTTAGTTCGGGTTCATGGCTTTGGGTCCCGCAGAGTTCAGACCCTCCCAAACATTCTGGAAGTTTGGCCATAGCAGAGGCTTGGGGCATTCCAGGGGTGCCTGTGGAGGCATGGCAGACTGTTAGAGACACAGCAGCAGCAGTAGCAGAGACCTTCCAGCTTGGGGCTTCCACCCCTGGTTGCCCAGGGAGGCAGGCTTGGCGCTTGGCCCCTGGGGGTGCCCATGGCACCATGGCTGGCCATCTGAGACCCAGCAGCAGCAGCAGAGGCTGGGAAGGCTTGGGGCTTGGTGGCTGGCCTGGCACCCCTACTTGGCCGGGCATTTCAGGCTACCAGGATTGCCCAATAGCAGAACCCATGGCACAGCAGAGGCAGCAGTGGCACCAGCATTAGACAGGCAGCATGGCATGAGCAGCGGAAGGCAGGCTGAGGCAGGCTTTGATCTTGGCAACCTGGGCGGGTGGTCAGACACGCAGTGTGGCATGAGAGGCAGTAGGGAAGGCAGGCTGGGACCTTGGCAGGGCACTCAGATAGGCTGGTGAAGACTGTGCAGTGCACAAGAGAGCCAGATAGGTGTGCCAAGATCATCTAGCCAGAGGCCGGCTGTCAGGCTTACAGGCTTACAGCTTCCCAATGCCACCCAGTGCCATGAGATCAGTCATATAGGCCAGCCGAGGCTGTCTAGTGAGAGAGAGAGAGAGAGCGAGAGAGCGAGAGAGAGCGAGAGAGAGAGAGAGAGAGAGAGAGAGAGGCAGGGCGGATGCCGGGCATTGGGAGGGAGGGACAGCATCTCAGCAATCAGCAGCCAAGATTGAGGAGGTGCCCCGCCCCAAGACAGCCCTTGCCATGGGATGGTGTGTGCCACTGCAGCATCAATCCATGTCAAGGGGCAGCTTGGGGAATCCCAGCAGCAGAAGGTTGACCTTGATTAAAAGCAACTGCTCCACCAACTTGGCCCCCAGTCGCAGGCGGTGAAGCAAGCAAATGTCCCCCTCCATAGAGAACACCCACTCACTGTGGACACTCATTGGTGGGCAGGACAAGAGACCCTTGGATACTTTGGACAGAGCTGGCCACATGTCCCTCTGAGAGCTGTGGCACCACCATGTTCTGCCCCTCCCATCAGTGCTGTCAGTGGTGCAGCAGCAGCAGACAGTTGAGACCCAGAAGTGTCAGTGCACTATGGAGGAGCTGGGGTGGGGGCAGCTGCCAAGTCCATCGGCAGCTGCAGGACATGGAGGGCGGCATGGATTTCAAGTGAAAGCCACACTCATGTTGGGGGAAATGATTGCGCTCAATGGGCAACCCTTCTCGTTGGTTGGGGACATGGGGTTTAGGCATCTGATTGGTTTCCTGACCCCTAGTTTAAGCTGCCCTCACACACCACCCTGAGTCAGGCTGCCACCAATGCCTGGCAGCCTGCAACGCCCAGCCAAGCAGGGGTGTCAGCCACCGAGTCCTGGCCAGGCCTCTGCTGCTGCTCTATCGATGCCTGGCAGCCTGAAATGACCAGCTGTGATGGTGACTAGAACTGGAGAACCCAGCACAGAGCAAGCAGAACTGGAGACCTGCCACAGCACCACCCTGAGTCGGCAAGTGGTGCCAGCCTTGTACCGGGTTTTAAAGGAGTGGATGAGGGAGCAGCTGGCAGGGGCTGGGGGTGCCACCTTCCACTTCACCACCGACCTGTGGTCAAGTAGGAATGCGCAGCATGCATACCTGGCAGTGACGATGCACTGGTGGCAGGACCCAGAGGCAGCGTTTGGCAATGGCAGGAGGGGTCCTGAAGCAGGGTATAGGTGGGCCCTGATTCAGGCAGAAGGCATGGACGCCGCAGCTCCCACACATCTCGGAACATCTCAGCACCCCTGACCACCATGGTGAGGGAGTGGGTCACGCCAGGAGCACCCTTCACCAAGGGGTGCGTCGTGACGCACAACACAGCCAACATATTGAGGGCAGTCCATGTGGGGGGCTTCACAAGCATCCCTTCACCTGGTGGTCAGGGATGCTCTGGGCTTGGGGGAGAAGGGGATTTGAGTCGGGATCCTTAGCTCCCTGATCGAGTGGGGGAGGAAGCTGGCCGGTTTCTTTAACCGGAGTGTGAAGGGCAGCTACCTCCTCTGGATGAAGCAGGCCGAGCAAGGCTCCCCAGTGTACCAGCTGGTGCAGGATGTGTCCACACGGTGTAATTTGACCTTCCTAATGTTTGAGTGGCTTCTCGAGCAGAAAGCCGCCTTGCATCAGGTTCAACTGGTAACCCACAGTGGGGCACCTCCAGGGTACGATGGTGTGGAATGGGAGATCCTGGCGCACACGGTCTTTATTTGTTAAATTTTTTTATCTAATATTTATATAAATCTACACTAACTCTAGTAACTGCTATTAACTATTCTAAAATCTATGGAACTAAATTGAATACTATATCTACAAAGGCCTAGTCCTACAAACAGACTATAAAATATTAAAACTGAATCACTACACACTATCTCTATCTATCTCTATAACTAAGCTAACTCCTACATCTATCTATCTATCTATCTATCTACACAGGGATGGGTGGGGGGAACACAGACAGCTCACAACAAACAACACAGGGAGGGGTACAAAACCGAAATGAAACCTAAATCAATCTAATCCTACTCTAAATAAATTCAAAAACAGGGGAAGGGAATCAGGGATGGAATATATAGTGGGAGGAGGGAAGGATTCAATGGAGGGTAGGGAGAAAGAACACAGGGAGGAGTAAAAAATAAAAATAACACCTAAATCTATCTTATCTAAATAAATGAAACTATGGAGGTAAATGTGTGGAAATGGGTGAAATAGAAGGAGGATGGCAATGGATTAGGAACACAAATTGCTGGGAGAGGGAGACGTCTGAAAACACCTGCTGGCAGGATCAGTGGCTAGCTCAGAAGGAATTGGAAGGGGGGAGTGCAATGACTTTTGTTACTTGCTGCGCCCACATTACCAGAAGCCCCATTGGCTCCATGCAGCCTAGCCCCATGCCAATCTCAGACTGTGAAGCCAGTGGGCAGAGGAAAAGAGGGATGGTGATTGGGCAGGCTGGCTGCTGCTCCAAGCCTCTCCATCCCTGGCGCCATGAAGTCTGCTCAGGGCCGGCCCCAGCCATGTGCCACATGTGCGGCAGCACATGACCCCGCGGCCAGCTGGGGCCCCGCACTTGCCTGGCTGGGAAACAGGCTGCAGCCAGCTTCTCCCCCAGAAAGTGATTCTTCCTCCCCTCCCTGGCTCCAGACCCCATCCCTCACCTGCCTCTGCCTTCTAGTAGTGCTGCAGCGGCAGCAGCAGCAGGGACACTGGATATGGCTGAGAGATAAGGCTGTTTACAAACAGCTCCTCCCCACGTGCTGATCAGAAGGTTGCTACCTTGTAAAGAAGGTTCTTCGAGATGGCTCCCAACATTCTCACAACTGGGTTGTGCGCGCTCACCCTGTTCAAATAATAGACCACATGATGGTCTTGAGCTCCTCTGGTATAAAAAGAACCCTCCCCCTCTGAATGACAGTTCCTTTCAACCCTTTCTAGAAATATAAGAAAAGAATTCCATGCGGGGCTGGAAGGGTGGGTGTTGTGAGAATGTTCGGAGCCATCTCAAAGAACCTTGTTTGCAAGGTAGCAACCTTCTGTTCTTCTTCGAGTGGCTCCTCACATGATATTTTTACATGGCTCCGCCGGGTGGGGAGTCCGTGGGCGCGCCAGTGCATGGATGGGGCATGCACACAGCTGCACACACATCCCCACTCACCCACCACTCATCCACACCCACATAGTAACCACCATTTCCCCCGGTTGCTCCGTGCGTGGGGATGAGTGGGGGGGTGAGTGGGGATGCGTGTTAGGCGAGCGCGCACGCACCCCCACTCACCATGGGCGCGTGCACCACGTCATTCACATGGGGTTCCCCCACCCATGAACACACAGAAATCTGCGTGTTTACGGCTGGGAGGAGAGACCCGTGTAAAAAGGGCCACATTCTCACAACTGTCTTACTTATACTATCTTAGGTAGGAATTTAGGATGTAAAGCAATATCTATTCTGTCTTGGAAAATAAATCTGCAAATATGGTTCTGAGATTATTATGGCTGCTATTTCACTAACTCTTCTTAATGAAGTTATTGCTAACAGGAATACTGTCTTTAAACCCGCACCCCATAACCAGTTCATTTGCACCCCCATATAATCAATTCACGCTGCCCCGTGGGCACAAATTAAATGGTTATGGGTGGGGGCAGCGTGAATAGATTATATGGGGGCAGGGGCAGAAATGAACTGGTTATGAGGTGGGGGCAGCATGAACTGATTATGGGGACACAACTGAACTGGTTATATGTCTCTTTTCATGGCATAATGTGATTAATAAGCTAGCTGCATTTTGGGTGTCGTGTGTGTGATAGAAACACCTCTGGACTGATTGCACCGCATGCATGCACAAGGCACAGGCGGCACTGGCAGCAAGAAGCAACAGACCCTGGAGGCCAGACTGGCTAAGCTCACCCACTGGCCCCTCCTCCAGTAAGGCAGTGGACGCAGTCAGTCTCCCTGTGCCTGCGTCACTGCCCGCTTGGCTGCCCCTGCAATGGTGGTAGACACTCAGCTGGGGAGGGGGGGAAGCATTAGGAGGCCATGCTTCTCCATGGTTGCTCAGAGAGGTGGAGAATGGGAACCCTTCCTGTCCGGAGGGAGAAAGTTTTATGTAAATGTATACATTTGCATAATTAGGTGGTGCCCCACACCAAGACTTCGCACATGGCCTCACAAACCCTGGGGCCAGCCCTGAGTCTGCTCCTCAGCTGTACCCCCCCACCCCTGGGCCTTCCTGTCAAGTTTTTCCCAACTGAACGCTGACAAACTCACCCGAACGCTACTAGACTGTTCGGCCGCTTTCACGTTCGGTTCTGGCGTTCTGTTCTGCCGCCCGAATGAGCCAAGTTTGGGCCAAACACCGAACGCCCAAACCGCGTTCGCACATCCCTACTGACAAATCAGTGGCTAGCTCGGAATGATATGGAAGAGGGGGAGAGTAATCACTTTTGTTACTTGCTGTGCCTGCCTTACCACAAGCCCCATTGGCTCCGTGCAGCCTAGCCTGTGGCCAATCACAGACTGCCAAGCCAGTGGTCTGAGGAAAAGAGGGATGGTGATTGGGCAGGCTGGCTGCTACTCCAAGCCTCTCTACACCTCTGGGGCCAGGAGGTCTGCTCCTCAGCTGCCCTCCTTCCCCTCCCCCCGGGCCTACCAGCCTGTTTGTTTCCCACCTGAATGGGCCTAAACTCATCCGAACGTGGGCGAACTGTTTGGGGCTTCGGGTGTTCAGTTCAGACTTTCGGTTCAGACGTCCAAACTCACACATCCCTTGTCTCTAGACCTGAAATGAAAAATCTTGGCAAGTGCTGCTTCCATTGGAAGAAGGACATTTGCCAAAATTCACACAACATGGAAACTTACTGACTTTTCTGCTGTTTTCAACATTTTCTGTCATGGTTCGGTTCGAAAGCTTGTGTGTGTTCTGCATGCACCCCCGGGGCTGTGGAGATGAAAAAATGCCACCTAAGGACAGGGAAGTGTTGGAAATTTCCAGAAAGTGCTGTAAAACTGCTATAAAATTGTCATCAAATTCCAGGAAAGTGACAAAAAATGTCCTGGAACATGATGAAAGTGATGAAAAAGTCCCAGAATGTGACGGGGGGAAATGGCAGAAACGTGGATTCACCGTAAACTGACAAAGTACCAATGGACAGTCCCCCCAAGAGCTCCCTAAAGGTCAATATTTCCCTTCAGAACAGGAATATTTGCTCTCCTCCAACCCTAATGGTCTGTTCTTGGAGCAGTAATCTTCAGGCATATGCACACGTTATAAACATCCTGAAGCAATTACCTCTTAACTCACTTTAACTCTGTGAAACAGGGTCCTGGAGTGAGTTCTATTAGTATCCAGTCTCCAAGGAACCCAAACCACAGGGGGATCTCACTTAACTGCTCTTTATTTCTACAGGATTCAATCAACCCAGCCCCAAGTATCGTGGTATCTGCTGTCCAGGCCCCTCTGGCTACAGTCCTTCCTGCAGGCAGGTATCACCAGGGCAGCTCCTTGCTGCGGGCTGGCTCCCAGACCTCAGCCCTTGTGAGGCAGAGTCCTCTCTCTAGCTCAGAAGTTCTCAGCTTTTTCCCAGTCATGAGCACTGGAGTAATGTAAGTGACGACTTGGGAGCCCTGCATAATTTGTATGAATGATTTGCATAAATTTGCATAGATTAAGTCTCCCCTCTGCAATTCACTTTAATTCAGTTCAGTGTAAACTGAGATAATTATTTGGATTAATTCCAGCTCACATTGACTTTAATGGATGAAGGACTGTTTCAAAGTTTTCCTGAGTACTACTGACAACTTGGGGATCACTTTCACACATTGCCCGAGCACCAGGTTGAGAATCCCTGCACTAGCTTCTGCCTATCCCTGGTGATCTCCCTCAGCTCTCTTGAGGCAGGGCCACCCCCTGCCCCTCCCTCTCTCATAATCTCTTGTGCTCTGGGCTTGCCCTGCCATGCCCAGGCTCAGTTGGCCCCCAATTAGTCCTTCCATTAACCTAGCCATGAGGGCTATCCCAGCTGTGGCCCATTAAGGCACTGCCCTGTGCTACCACAACACATGTGCTTGTCCAGCTGGTGTTAACATGGGCCACTGCTAATTTTCTTTAAAGGGACAGGCTCCCTTCTAGCCTGACCTGCTATATCTTCCTTCTGTTCACAAGCACACCACACCATTTAAAGCAAAGAAGGGGGTGGCTCCTCCCTAGAGAAAAATTACATACTACTGGTTTAAAAAGGAGTTCATATTGCATAGTAGCTTCCCTCCAGGGTTATGTAAGGTGTGAACAAGGAAAGGATATTAAAGCACATTAAAGCACTTACCACCCAACTGTTCACACAGTCATTAATTCCCTGGGAAGCTTACACCTGGGTAGTCACCCTGCAAAGTGCAAACACTTTTAAGTGTATTATTATCACTAATGTAAGGAGGGAAATTAGTCTCTTCCTATTATTGTTACCATACTCAAAACTATCTGAAACTGATCCAATTCCATTTGCCCCTTAGAGCTGATAAATAAAGCAAGCCCTTTTTGGTGCCTGAAGTATGACAATATATGCTGAAGTTGGCCAGTCCATGATAAAACTAGCACTTCTCCTTGTTATAAAACAAAAGAAGAGACTGGATTATCTGCAAGTGTCATAGCTCCATTTAAGTCAGTGGCACTAGGTCAAATCACACCAACTCAGAGTCAGACTCAGAACCTCTATTGCTGAATCACTGAATCAATCAATCAATCAATTTATTACCGGCACTGGCTCTCGCCGTAGCCCAATAAAACATAGAAAACATACAAAATGACAATAAAATAACAATATACAAAATAAGGTGGGTATAGTTCAACAAAAACATTGTATATGTATATACTGCTTAATATAATGGTATCCAGTATCCTCATACTCGAGGATCAGCTATTCGACCCCCTGGGCAAGGTGGAACTGCCATTGAGCAGCACAAGGAAATGCAATGTATCTCTTCTTCCCTGGCACCCCTACTGGAGACTCTACATCAGATTCGGGCCAAAAACAGCCCTTAGTTGAAAAACACTATCTAGCTCTTCAACAGGGGTTGCCTCAAGTAAGTCTAAACTCCCTTCCTAGACCATCCTCGCTCTAGGCACTTCACAACTTTGTCAAAGCACAAAAATATCTCGGTTAACAGTGGTTGTACTAATGTATAATGAGGGTATTGAAACCCTAACCTAATTCAAGCCTTTTCTTGGAGACTAATTGAATAAAGGAAGCAACTGCGAGCATTGCTTCCTTATTTGAAAGTCCCAGAAAGAAAACATAATAATTAGTGGATTCAAAAGTTTGGCCACATGGCAAAAATGGGAATAACCAGGTCGGCCTGAGAAGCTCATAGTGCGGGCAACTTGCTAAGAGATGCTCGACAGTCTCTGGTTCCTTTTTGTGGCATAAGCATAACCTCTGATCCCCAGGGGTATTCTTAAACCTCCCCTCCATGACTGCGGTCCTGCTCAGCTGCCATCTTAGCAAGGTGTAAGCTCTGCATAGATTGGGAATCACTAAGATGTCCAGATAGGGTTCAAAAAGGAAGCGATCTTTAATTAGGCCCAGGGAGGGAGCCACCCTCCATGCCCTAACTCGGGCTAGATCCTCCTGGGACGCAATGTCTTGTATTCTTGTCAGAATCTGTGATCGAATGGAGGCTATCGTGGCCCCACTAAAGTGCTGAAAAGAGAAACCCAATTCTCTCAATAGCTTTTCTAAATAGAGAAGCCATGGGTATACCTGTATTCCCTGGTGGCCCAGCTCCTCCTTTATACATAAAAGGGGAAGCGTCTTCTCTTGCTGGGCTAGGAGTCTTGTCCAGTATCTTACATACGACTTGCTAGCCAGGGAAGCTATTGAAAACCTGGCCAATTTGGCCCTAAGTATAGCCCCCGGAACACTCCCCAAAACTCCCAACAGCCGTCTGAAAAAACAATTCTGGACTCTTTCTAAAGATATTGTTGCTGCGTATGGAATAATGTCTAAACCAAATAGCAGCATTGGGGGAATTTTAGCATCATAAACTTTCAAGAAGGTAGAGACTGGCAGACCATTGGAAAGGTGATACGCCTGAATCACTGAATCAGCAACCACCTCACATGGTCCTTTGGTTATCAGAGCAGAGTCCAAAGAACCATATCAGTGATTGCTCAAGTGGCCTAAACAATGAGATCATCCTGAATCAAATCAAATCAAGGATCATCCAGAAAGTCAAAAAGAACACTGGAGTATCTGTCACTCCTAGTAATAGCAAGGCCACCATGGAGAGAACCTCACTTTGGCTCAATTACTGTAATGCAGTGGTTCTCAAACATTTTAAATCATGATGTCCTCCCCCTCCTCTTGTCTGTGGTAACTGAGACCTTTCCTGCTACCCCACACACATACATACACCTTGCTTCCTCTCTCTCCCCCTTGCTGCTCCATCATTTTGGAAATCCCCCCCCCCTTGCTCAGTCATTGCGGAACTAGGTATTTGCTAGCTATACTCCTAGAATACCTTTCACGCCCCCATAGTCTGAAAACCACCAGTGTAATAAACAGGCAATGGGCAGTCTTGCTTAGTAGTCAGGGTCAAATTGAAGAATTTGGACTATGACAGGATCAGGCCCAAGCAACTAAATGGTAGGGCAACCCAGGAAACAGCATCTAAATGCAGTTCAAACAGTTAGAACTGGGAGACAAACAGGAACACAGCATCAGGATTCAGACCAGAGCTGAGAAGCCAGCTGGGCTGGGTAAGTAGGGTCTAGACTAGGCATAGGTAGAAGGAGAAAAGTGGCAAGGAGCAATACACGTTCAAAGCACAGCAAAGGTCCTGCAAGACACCAAATAAAGAGACAAGGAAGAAAAGACTGGGAGAAAAGGAGCCGCTGCAAAGAGTATCTCCAAAGCATAGCAGCATGGGCAAAATTAATAGGAAGAAGTCGTGGTGAATCTCTCTTTACTATCCGATCAGGGGTAGGATACAAATTCCCAAATGTCCAGGGACGGCTGGTGGGTTTTGATGTTGGAGGGGGACTGGGGTAGTAAGGCCGGCGGGCCTAGGGGCGGAACCTAGCCTAGAGGTGGAGCCAGGGATATGGTAGGCAGAGCCAGGGTAGGTGGTAGGTGGAGCCAGGGCATAACCCAGCCAAGAGCAAGGAGCTCCCAGGGTTAACGTTGGATGGACATTACATTACTTAATCGAGCAATTTCAGTTAGGCAGGTTATATTCACCTCCTCTGCCAGGTTTAAAAGCAGGCAGATCACCAGACTAACATTTACATCTCATGATTTCAAAACCTCAATTTTATCACAAACATCACATTTCTAGGATTTTGAACACCCATAAGATCACCAGACTAACTGTTACATCTCACGATTTCAAAAACTCAATTGAATCACGGGGCATTAAATACTAATTCCCATTCACCCTCTGCTATGTGTGTGTTGGGGTGAATTAGTATTTAACACTCCACATCATCAAATGAACAAAACCCATATAAAAAACAGAAAACCACATATAAACAAGACAAACCATTCCCACAAGCCCCCAAAGGCATCCCCGGCAGCCAAACACTTGTGCAAGTACACAGGCTTTTAAAAAAAAAAA
>QEPC01011221.1:636135-657283 GCA_003113815.1 Sphenodon punctatus | reverse complement strand
CCGGAGTGCCCCCGCACCCCTTCCAGGCCACTACTAACTGTGTTCTTATCTCCCTAGGTGTTTGTCCACCGCTACGGAGGCTGGTTTGGATCATTGGACACAGCTTGGTACGTTGGGCAGGCAGCGCCGCAGGGCAGTCCTGATGGGGAACCCAACTAGGGGTTATCAGCTCAGGCCCAGATCCAGTGGAAGGGCCGTAGTGGAATGAGGTGGCACCAACTTCTGCCATCTGTTCACTCCTCTTGTCGGGGCCCCCCACCTAACATCATAGTAGTTCACCTGGGTGAGAATGACATTCCTCTCTTGAAGGGCATGCAGCTGATCAAGAGACTAAAGGCCGACATGTGGGAGATTAAGAAACTTTTCCCTGGTGTTCTTCTCCTCTGGACCGACTTGGTCGAATGGATGTCCTGGGGTAGCGGGGTGAACCCACAGAAGATCGACAGGACCAGGAAGACAATAAACAGGAACATAGTGAAGTGACTCAGGGGCCTGGGGGTGGGGGAGCACGTAGACATGCAGGCACTGACACATAAAAGACCAGCCTTGTTTAGGCGAGATGGTCCCTGAAGGTAACGAGTTGTACCTGAGAGCCCTAAAGTTGGCCTTAGTTCAAGCACTAGAGAGGTTCTAGAGGGAGGTGGGAATCGGGGTCGTACGGGTAGACCCGTCGACCCCTTAGTGGCAGGGGTCCAGTACTGTAAGTTAGAGTAGTTAGAAGGGTTATAATTAAGAGGTATCTCCTTAAGAGATGGGGAGGCCCACCTGCCGGAATGCAGTGGGATGGCAAACGGCGGGGAAGCCTCCTTGGGAGGGGTGCCGTGCGACGACGGTAGGGACAAGTATGGTCGCCCGTCGGCAGACATCTTTATCCTTACTCACAGTTGAAGGAGTGGACCCCCTCATGGACAGTTGGGGCCGATTGAGGGGGAGACATGTGATTGTCTGAGGGGTGGCAATCGAGGGTACATCAAAGCCACCCCTGGTTAACCTTGGGGTTATTGTTCGTTAGGTTAAGTTAAGTACTGGACCCGCATCGCACTAGGCGATTTACCCCCACCTAATTTGTTATTGTAATCAGGTTAATAAAGAGTGCAGCCGTTTAAACCCAGCACTGTGTCCTGTCTCCTTCGGTGCGTTGGCAATGGATTTTTTGTGTTCATAACTCACAACATTTCCAAAACAGCCAAACCTCTTTGCAATTTTTTGCTTTAGAAAACTATTTATTTTCTATCAAGAAAACATTTCAAATGGAGAAATGTTGGCCAGCCTGGAGTATAAGAAGTCAAATACTGGGAGTTCATGACTCATACATGTGATTACAGATGAGAACTATAGTCATAGTTTAACTAGGTAGCCATGAATTCATTGGCCTCTGGCTCTGTGGAGGTAGATTTTCAAAGAAGCTCAGGAAAAGAGTGCTAGATTTTGGTGGGCTCTTCATACAAAGTCAGTGTCAGATTTTTTTCCCAAGGCTCATTTCCTACTAGGAACCTAAAAAAGGGTGAGATTTTCAAAAATGTTCAGCCATCCACAGTTCCCATCATGTCACCTGTAGACATAATTTTATGTTGAGCCATTTGGGAAGGGCGGGGTAAAAATTGAACTAACTAAATAATAAAAATAATTTTGAGCTGCAAAACCTCAGCTTCACTCTGAGATAAAGGGAATTTCTAAAATGGTGAGGTTGGCGTGGGGAGAGAGAATGAGAGGGCAAGGGGGAGAGAGATGAGGACAAGGAGGGAACAAGGTGTACATATGTTATTATATGTGTGTAGTAGGGGACCTAAGTACCACAGTCAAGGGAAAAGAGAGCACAGTGTAGCCTACTGGGAAAGGTGTTTGACTTGGATCTGGGAAAGGAGGGTTTAAAACCTATCTTAGACATGTTGGACCTTGGGCAAGTCACTATCTCCCAACCTTAGTTTCCCTCTGTAAAATGGGAATAATAATGACATACCTCACAGGGTTGTGAGGGTGAACTATAATCTGTAAAACACATTCTGAAAGTGTTATATAAACAATACTAAGTGAGGAGCTGAGTTCTTTCAAAATTTGTTTTCACATGGCCAGACTGTTCCTTCTGTCGCCCATGGTACCAGAGCACTTGACACCATTAGGGCACTCTCCTTATGCACAGCTCCAGTGACAGCTTCCTAGGCTGTTCAGATTCGCCATGGGAGGGGCTGAGTTGATCATCAAGCTCCCTGCTTGACAAAGAGGATTTAGGGCAGTTGAGAAGACTGCAGAAAAATCCATATAAACGTCATGAGCAAGACAATTTATTACTTATTGATGCAAAACCCATAAATATGGGGGAATGCTGTATGGAAACAGGGCCGGCCTTTTGAAGGACTGCTTTCCACATTAGGACATTCACCTCAGTGTATTCCCACCACCAACTGATCACAGACGTTTCCCAACTGCATCATAAAAGCCAATGTGAAGATACTGTTACTCCAAGCCCTCAGAAGACTAAAGGAAAAATTTCTCTTTCATGTGAAAGATGTCGGGTTAAAAATAAAGTCTCCCTGGCTGAAAGAAGTATGAATTATTCCCATGTGCCTCACCAATACTTTGTGGTTGGATACCGATTTGAATAAAAAATTTAGAGAAAGGGTCATGTCTTGGTCCCAAATGTAAGAGATGGAGACAAATAGGTTCAGATGATATCATGTGTATATGTAGCCTGAATCTTTTTTTTATTTGATTATTAATTTCCCCTCTTAGTATTTAATTGTTTGAAATACAAATGGCTTTTCCCCTATCAGCTGCCTCCCGAGTCCCAAGCGACTACTTCCACCTGTCCTGCTTTTCTCAGTCTTTAATTCTGACTTTTGGGTCCAATAAAAGATATTGTCTGAACTGTTTTTAATAGAAAATAGCTCATAGAAGTGTATTTTGAGGAACCTACTTAAAGCAAATGTATAATATGTTTCTTCTTCAAATATCCTGCTTCTTCTTCTTCTTCTTCTGAAATATGGACTATCAGCAAGTTTCTCCTGGAAGTATTGGACCCACTAGAGTATTTAGTTACATTGCAAGAGAAAAAGGAAGAAAAAAAACAAAAAAACAACAACCCAAGGCTGTTACACTATTAAACCACAGCATTAAACCACAGCAGTTATCCCACAGCAGTGGAGCTGCCACCCTAAACCTCATTATTCAAGCCTCTCTTTTAGGCCAATTATACAACTCTACAGCTAAGCAAGATAGATGAAGGTCATTTGGGAGCTGTAAACCACAATGCACTGAATGCAGAACTATGTCCTTAAACTGATTTACACCTTGTTCTCCCAGTGTTCTACAGCATGGGGCTTCGATTGAAATGCAGAGCATGATTGAAAAGTCTTTTGCCTGTTCTTAGTCTGGGATCCAGTCCCTGTAATTATGACGTTGATTAAATGGTGAGAGACAATGAATGTTTCTTTCATTATCTGAATGGTGACAACAACAAAAAAAGCCAAAATCCAGGGGGCTAGCCGCACTTGGGCAGGAAAGACAGTGGGGTTGTACAATGGCATTTATGTCTGCAATAAGTTAATTCTTGGTTGTGTGTGGATTGGTCCAGTGAGGAGGAAAACAGTGCAATTGAAAGAAGCAATTTGCCTCTCCAGGAGAGACAAAAAAAACCTGCCACCCTGTAGTAATTTACTTCCTAAATATCTCACAGCATGAGGAATGGAATGTATATTCAAAACAAGTTAATTAAGCAATGCAAATGCACATAAAAAGTAATCCCACAAGCCATTGGCAGATGATCTCAGGCTCTATTTACATGGAACAGAAACCTTTTTATAAAACTCATTTCTGCATCCCATATTGTATTAAAAGATAAGAGCAGATTCACAGTGCACCCATGATTTTGGTTCTAATGCAAATAATTTGTGGATATAAATCCTAACTTTTAGACATCTGAGTATTCTCCTCCCCCCAGTGAAGTTTAAGAGGTCCCTTTAACAGTGAGGTGTAAATCTCTAACATAGAGTTTCTCAAACTGTGAGTTGGGACTCCAAGTGGGGTCATGTAATCTCTGGCTGGGGTCAGGAACAGGATGATATTTCATATATTTTCTATGTCTGTTGCTGTCTGGAGCCACAGAATTTAAGTCTCAAAGCAGAGGCACAAAGGCAGGAGAAATTTGGGTCTGGGTACATTTGATTTGCTGGCATAGGTGACTCATGGGGGGCACAGGGGCACCCTTTCAAAAGCCCTTTAGAACCCTTGTCCATCCCCCACTCCGGCCCCCCCTCCCCACACACACACCAGTTACCAGTCACCTATGCTTTCTGGTAGGCCTCTACCAACCATCTCCCCATCATAGGTTTTGAAATCAATTTCTGGTAATGTGTATTAAGAAAGATAATTTTTGTACCTTTGCACCCACCTCAAGCTTGGGGTTCTGGTATAGTTGTACCCCAATCCCCAGTCCCTCTCATCTTGCCGACACACAGGCAAAAGTCTGGAAGCCACTGCTCTAACAAGCTTTGTCATGTCTGTCATTTATGCAAGACCACACCCTGACAGGAGCAGAGCCACTTCCACTGAAACCAATGGGTGCTGCTGAATCAACTTCCACAAGAGTTGAGCATGCTCAGCAAATTCTAGGCTCTGCCATGGGGTTTTAATGGTGTGTTGTTTTGTGAAATGGTTTGCCGCTCTAAGCTAAACCATAAATGAAACACAAAATGGTAGTCAAAACAGACTGTTCTCAGTTCTCTTCTGAAATGTGGAATATGTAAAACACAGCATCTCTATCCGTTTGCTTTTATTTGCAAGTAAATTCCCACGGTAATTGTGATTTCCTCCCTTCAAAAAGGAGATAGGAGTTAGCTTATGTCGGCATAGAGCCACACTTATTTTTGAGAGGGGAATAAAGAATCTTACAGCAAGCTGTGTTTGAATATGGAAACCAGAGGCAGTACGGCTGGCTGGCCCCTCCTCGCCTGTTAAATTAATGGGGTAGAACGTCCCTCAGCAGGAGTGCTGGCATATTAGATAATATCTCAGAACTTGTTTAAGGCAGAATAATTTTTTTCCTGGCATTCTGTTTATAAAAAACGAAGCTAGAGAATGTTTTTTTTTACATTTACAGTCCAAGCAAATAGTTTTTCCCTGTAACATTTGGCATAAAAATGTAAGTTTAACGACAAGATTTCCAGAGTGTCCTCAAAGGGATGGGAAAAAGAGAGTGGACAAACTCTTCTCTCAGAATGGCAGGTGGGTCCATTTGGCTTCAATATTCATTGCCATAAATAACACCTTTAGTCTTTGGATGCCTATGGGAATTACCCACTGTGACTGACTAGTGCTGAAGTGGCAACTCTTTTTTCCACTCTGCTATTTCATTCCACCATTTCAGAATTGCCCACGACTTTCCGCAGCTTTTCCGCCGGCATTCCGCAAACTCTGCCGGCATTCTGCTAATTCAGAAACTGTTGGAACAATCTTGGAAACTATTGTAACAAACATTGTTCCGCTACTTTGCAGTGCCGATGAAAATTGTTGAAGATTGAAACTGTTGTAACAAATTTTTTTCTGCTATTTTTGCAGCTGGTGGAAGTAGCAGAATGAAAGTAGCGGAATGGCAGAAGTAGCAGGATGAAAGTAGCGGAATGAATGTCTCTATCGTACTGTGCCACTCACTGTGGAAGAGCTTTTTTCATCAGAAAAAGCTACCGCAGCGGTTTGCCGTTTCAGCCCTAATTCAGACTGAATTACATGTCCTATTGCAAGAATGGGTCACGTTCAGTTTTCAGGGTTTATCCATACAATACCCTTACCTCTTGGCAAAGTCACAATTGTTCCTTTATCTGCATTTGCTTTGTCCCGTAGCAATGCATTCACATGTCTGCTGCATTTCCCTGCATTTCAGCAGCCCCGCCCCACCCTTTAGATCAGCTGGCAGAGAAGAAAAGATCATCGAGAAGCATAGATGGAGTGTTATCAGAACTTAGGTTTTGGGCTATCGACTCATAGCTTTTTTGTTTTATCTATGTGCGGCCATATGTGCTACTATGTGTCTGCTAGATGCTTGCCATAGATGTAGATCATTGCCACTGCTATGTCAGTGTAGTATAGGAGGGAGTGCTAGCCAGCTGGGGTGCTGGTTGGTTGTTGTTTGCTAATAGCCTAACCTGTTTCTCCTCTAGGTGACTGACTTCTTCTCCCTCACCAATCCCAGAGCCCCCTTCTCCCCAGAAGGCTAGTAGAGAAAAGCTTATGAGGAATTGATCCCAAGTGGGGAGCCCCATAAGGAGCCAGCACCTTCCTCAGTGCATCTGCCACCAGCAGTGCTCAGCTTGATCTTGATCTGTGGGGAAAAGAGCTAGGAGGAGTATAACCAGAGAGAGGGGACTATTTGGTAGTTGCTACAAAATGCAGCAGTGTAAATGTCTGTTTGACTGGCTATGTGACTGTGATGATGTCATCTGATTCAATATGTGTTGGATTTGCACTTATTTAGGACAATAGCTAAATTAGAGCTAAAATGGGTACCTGATTTGGTACTTGTGGGTAATACCCACATTTTGGGGCACTGTTGTGGTACCCAAATTGATACCCAAATACCATTTGAGCACTTGAAATGCCAAACTCCCCAAAAACGGTATACCAAAATCTCATATTTTCCTGAAAACCCCCAAAATCTAGGATGAAATCTGGAAATCGGGGATGAAATTAAGATTTTGTTATGTCAACTGTTGGTATTTGGGAATTTCAGTACACTGTTTTTTGGTATTTTGGGTACCCAATTGAAAACCAGTTCAGGTACCAAAAATACTAAAATATTTGGTTCGATTTAGATACCAGAAATTCGATGGGTATAACTGTTTATGTGGGTACTCGTTTCAGCTCGACTGATAACTCCCTAAGGAGTAAGGAGTTCACACAATACTCAAAATGAAAGTTAATGCCACTATCCACTCTAAAACGGTGTTGTATGAATGAGACCTTAGATATGCATATAAATGTCGGTAAAGGCCAAATTTCCCTCTTGGTGCTCACAAGTGATTCTCATTGGCTTTGAGTTCTTATACCACCTTCATCTTACATACAACAAAACAGATTTCGGCTAAACATTCGGAAGAACTTCCTGACAGTAAGAGCTGTTTGACAGTGGAGCAGACTGCCTACTGCAGTGGTGGGTTCTCCTTCGCTGGAGGTTTCCAAAGAGAGGCTGGACGGCCATGTGTCAGGGATGCTGTAGCTGTGATTTTCCTGCATTGAGAAGGGGGTTGGCCTAGATGACCACCGAGGTACCTTCCCACTCTCAGATTCTATGATTTTATGATTTTATCTCCAGTGTACCGGAGTGTAGCACATTAGTCATCATAAGTAACTTCTGTTGAATTTTCTTCATTCATTCATTCATTCACATTTTTAACCCACCCTTCTCCAAAAACTCAGGGCAGTTTACGACAGAAGAAATATAAAAATCAGTCATATAAATTAAAAACCCCTTAAGACCCACATCATTCCAATCATCCACCCCACCCTTTACCCCACCTACCATCCACCAATCCTCTTCCCCAAACCCTTGTATCCAAGCCCACCCAACCTATTCCCGCCCACCAAACGCCTGGCCAAACAAAAGGTTCTTACATTTCCTCCGTAGATGAACAGGCTCGGGCCTAGGTGGATGTCCAATGGGAGGGAGTTTCATAATTGTGGAGCAGCAACTGAGAACACCCCCCTATGTGCCCTCATTGTAACAACTTCACGGGCAGTTGGCATTTGCAAAAGGGCATCCCCAGCTGACCCCAGAGACCAGAACGGTACATAGGGGAAGAGGCAGTCTTTCAGATACCTGGGGCTCAGGCTGTTTAGGGCTTTATAGTTTAAAACCAGCACCTTGAATTGTACCAGGAAAGCTATTGGCAGCCAGTGCAGACTCTGGAGCACCGGTGTAATGTGTCCCCGGTGACCCGTCCCTGACAGGAGGTGACCTGCCACGTTCTGTACCAACTGCAGCTTCTGAACAGTCTTCAGAAGCCCATGTAAAGCTCATTGCAGTAGTCTAGCCTTGAGGTTATGAAGGCATGGATGATGGTGGCCAAATCTGAATCAGACAGAAAAGGTCACAGCCTTCTCACCAGATGAAGTTGGTAAAAAGTTCTCCTGTCCACCACCGCAAGCTGACAATCCAGGCGCAGCAATGGATCCAAGGGCACTCCAAGACTGTGAACCTGAGTGACCAAGGGAGGCCGGACCCTGTCAATGACAGGGGTTCCCACCTCTCCCAGGTCACAAGGCTGGCCGGTCATCATCACCTCGGTCTTGTCTGGATTTGGCTTCAATCGGCTCACTCTCATCCAGTCCCCAACAGCAGCCAGGCACTGGGTAAGCACTGAGACTACAGGACCTGGATCTGATGAAAAGGGGAGCTGGAGCTGGGTTTCATCCACATATTGATGGCACCTCACTCCAAATTTCTGAATGATCTCACCCAGGGGCCTCAGATACATATTGAACAGAAGTGGAAAAAAGATGGAACCCTGCAGGACCACACAAGGGAGCTCCCAAGGGGGCAACGAGCCACCGCCCATCAGCACCCTCTGGGAGTGGGTTCTCCCATCCAGGAATGAGCGGAACCACTCAAGAGTGATCCCACACACCCCAGCCAGGTCCCGCAGCCATGCCAATGGTATCAAAGGCTGCCAAAAAATCTAACAGAATCAAAAGGGTACAATTTCCCCAATCAATATCCAAGCGGAGATCATCAGCCAAGGCCACAGTGCTATGCTTAGGGGGAAAACCTGACTGGCATGGGTCCACGAAACCGATGGCATTGATATATGCCTGAAGTTGCAAGGCAACCATCCATTCAATAACCTTCTCTAAAAGGGGGAGGTTAGAAACAGGGCAATAGCTGGCTGGGGAGTCTACATCAAGAGATGGTTTCTTGAACAGAGGGCAGACAACTGCAGTCTTGGTCATCAGGCACCCTACCTGCCCAAAGGGAAGCACTGACAACCCCAGACAGCAATGACCCCAGAGTCTCCCAAGTCGAGCGACATATGAGCGACTTTGTCTGCAAAGCAGATGGCAAGCTTGTTACCGTGGGCAGACAATGATTCTAACTGCAGGTAGATTTTATAAGCTACTCACCACTTGGAACAACTCTACTGAATGGCACTTTGCAGATGCCATGGCAGCAGTGAAGAAAGCTTTCTTCACCACAGTCACAGCCACAGCATAGTCCTTCAAAAACAGCCTATGTCACAGTTGGTCGGCTTTGACACGAGTCAAACACCGCCTGCGCTCTAACCGCCTACCCTCTCACTTTAGCAGCCTCAGGTTCTCCATATACTAAGGAGACCTGTGCTGCTGTCATGAAGGGAGTCGACACGTGGGTGCCACCATGTCAATAGCCCGGGACAGAATGTCATACCATAAATTAACCAGGACATCAACAGGGAAGCTATCAAGGTCAGTGGGTAAATCCCCCAGAGAGTTCTGGAATCCTATGGGATCCATTAGTCTCTGGGGACAGACAATCCAACTGGTCCAACACCTCAATGGTGACAAAGGAGGGCAGGGATCTGGGCCTTCATCTGACCATGACAATGGTGCCATAACACCACCCCCGATAACTGGAAACCCTGTTTCCAGACCAGTGCCAGGGGGAACTATGTGTGCAAAATGTGTGTGTGTGTGTGTGTGTGTGTGTGTGTGTGTGTGTGTGTGTGTGTGTGTGTGTGCAAAATGTATGTGTGTGTGTGTGTGTGTGTACATTACGGTGCATTTTATATTAGTGAAAGCAGAGTTCAAGAAATGCACCTTGTACTTGGAGCAGAAGGTGGTGAAGTTTAAAATAGCTCTTACTTTCTGTAGAAAACCATTCTACAGCCTGGAACCTACTTCTGAAAAAGCTCTTTATCCTGTAGAATGTTCCCTCTTTCCTGAGGAGCATTCCTGGTGGCCAAAGCTTCAGGTGATCTTTTAGGTACTCTGAATGCCCAGAATATAACTGCAGCCTAGAACTTGATTCAATATTATGCAGGAAACCAACTGAGAACCAATTTGATGTGTGTTATTTCTCTTCTCACAAAATTTTGAATACTTAGCCATGATTGTTCCCCTATTATTCTAATTGACTTCAGTGTTGCATTGCTGAATTCTGATCTTTTGTGTACAGCATGGTTGTACACTGGTCGTCCCAGTGGGGGAGGCTTTTTTCCTGGTGTGGGTGGCAGCTGAGTCCAGACAGTGAAGCTGTGAGGCAGCACTCCCATACCCTTCTGCATGGAAATGTGAAGCCCCGCCCCTTCCTCTTTTCCCACATGTAAATTTAGCCCCTTCCTCCTTAGGTGAAAATTTAGCTATTATTGTCCCCCACAATCCTAGCGTTGTGTGGGACTTGTCCTCTATATCCCCCACAATAATTAAACCCATGAATGATTATGAATCCAGTCTTTCTCCTACTGAAGCTGGTGGGTTTGAGTTGGTCTCTAAAGAAAGACTTGACAAATATATAAGCGGATACTAATAAATCTTTGCAACAAGGACAGAATGGATGGGCTAGTAGAGCACTGTTTCCTTAAGCAGGTAGCACCAGGGAGAGGTGCTATGAATAGATGAGGACTGTGTCAGAGCAGGAAGTAACAGGTTCAGGTGCTGGTGCCGTGAGGGACAGTGTCTAAACATCATGCTCGTGTGCGAGCCACTAAGGCTAAGTACCTGAGAAAGGACAATGGGCTGGGTGTGGCCAAGCAGCCATGGAAACTGAAGAAGGGAGGTTCTCAGGCAACATTCACACCTGATACAGTGCGGCAGCAGGGAGACTCGCGAGGGAAGATGCGGCAGCAGGGAGGAGCCTGATTCCAGAAGTAGCTCCCATGCAAATGGGCTTCTGTCACAGCTTCCCTCACACATGTCAGGGTGCAAAATCCTGCCCTGACATGTGTGAGGGAAGCTGCGGCAGATCCTCATTCACACTGGCTCTACTTCCACCATTGGACTCCTCCCCGCTGCCGCATCTTTGCTCTGCCACCACCACCACTGCAGGTGTGAATGTGACCTTAGTCAGACTGGGGAATGACCAGGGAGACAGAAGCCACAGATGGCTCTGCCTCAAGAGAAGTTTAGAGAGAGACCACCAGGGAGAGGCAGGAGCCAGGAGGGGATCTGCCTCACAAGGGCAGCCAGGAGCTGTCCCTGGGAGGAACCTCACTACAGGAGGGATTGTACCTGCCCAGACGAGCCTGGGTAGCAGATGCCTACACAGAGAACTGAAGGAACTGTTATGGCTATAGGAGGGTTTGTGCCTGGCCAGGAAGGGCCTAGTTTGAAAGGTACTGTGGAACCTACACATATTGGATTATATATGTATGTAGTAGACTGATGGTAATGGAAGTGAATGCACTGTAAATAAAGAACACTTCTTGAAAGATCCCAAGTGGACCTAGGTCACTGTGATGTGGACCCTGTAAAGACTCACTAGACAGGGCATGGAACAGTTACAACCAGATAGTTCTAGATCCTTCTCATCACATTCATATGAGGAATTCTGCTCACTTCAATAGAACTTTTCATGTAAACAAATCCAGTGGCCTCGAGTTCTGCCATAATTCTTAGATCTCATCTGAGATTCTGCTTTGATTTTCTTCCTTTCAGTCATGATTTGTGTCATTCTAAACACCATTATTACAGTAAATTATATGGTTTAAATAGTGTCAAATTTTGACTTTGGAGACATCTATGGGGGCTGACATTGACTTTCAATGCATTAGGGTTTAGATTCACACATGCTTCTAATTACAATGATATTTTATAGCCCAATAAGAGGCTTTTAAAACAAAACTCCATTAATTTTATTTTGAAAAGCTTTACTTTTACATCTAAACAAAAAATTAAATAACTCCATCAAACAACATCATCTTACATTTATTCCTGACAGCAGCTCTCTGTGTACTCCTGCTGCATCCCTGTTTCTGTTAGCTTAGACTAGAGCAATCAATTGCATTCCTTCTTGAACAAGAGGTGCCCAGGAGCACAGCAGAATAGAGACCAAACTGTACTATGAAAAAATAAAACTGCTCTAGCTTTTTTCCTGGTTCATCTTGTTTCCACTTTTCTGACTCACTTGCTGAGTTTTCACTAGTGGTGTGCAGCAGACACATCAATTGTTTTCATATTTATTTTTGTTTCTGTTTACAAAAACCCTTCATTTTCTGTGGGTTTCGTAAATAAAACTGTTTATTTTTCAATTTTCATCTTAATTGAAAATTATAAATTAATTTATAAATAAATAAATTAATAAATTAATTAAAATATTAAAACATGATGCATGTGCAAAATAACCATCAGACCATTTTATGAATTTGCAGCCCTTTTCCAAAATGGTGCCAATGTTTAATTTTTTTAAAAAAATCATTGTGTGTTAGGGAAGGGCTGGGAAACGACGGAGATGCCCACCCTCCCGTTTCCTAGACTCAGCACTCTCTGGGGAGTAAAAAGGCCCTTCAGGATTGTAGATGGCCCTAGTAGTCCCTTACGGGATGAGGCCAGATCATTACCAGGGCAATGCACAGAATGGCCCTGTGGCCTTTGTGAGTATGCACAGTGAGTTTTTTTTAGTTTTAGTACTAAAACAGACACCTTTTTGTTTGTTTTCATCTGTTTTCGTTACCTTTGTTATTCATTTTCTTATTTTAATTACTTAGACGGATGAGCCTTCATTCGTTTTAGTAATTAAAAAAAGTAAAATGAATTGCATACCCCAACCCTGTACCAATTCACTTGCTACCTCTGGTTGTCTTTGCAGGAGGGTAAAATAACAGTACTGATGCACCTGTTCTGCCCCCTGAACCTGGAACCATAATGTGAGCAGTTCATGCTGGGAAGTAGTGAGATGTCTTACACCCCTTCTTCTCTCTTGTAGGGTGCAGTAGATGACTCACAACTGAACCCATTAGGAGGAGTTGCCCATCTCACCAAGTGTCTACCCTCAGGATCCCACTCCACCTCTGTAAATTAGCCAAGTACATGATGAACCTACAACTTCTCAACTTCTTGACTGTAGCTATGTCACTCCATCTATGCTCCTTCCCTTTGTCACTTCTCCCCTCATCCATTCTAGATTGTAAGCTCCTCTAGGCAGGAACCTGTCTCTTATCACAATTTTAATAAATAATAAGCCCAATTCACTGCCATTGACATTGCCAATATATAGCTATCTATACCATTGTATAGCTTAGCTATCAATTTATTATTTTGTTTTATTTATATTTAACAAATATAATTAAGCCAGCAATGTACCTAGCACTGTAAATCATTAATTATGAACATGTCCCTACCCTGAGGGGCTTACAATCTAGAAAAGACAAGGGAAAGGAGACAATGGAGAGGGGAACACAGGGAGAGAGAGGGATACATTCACAAAGGGTAAAACAGATGTGATTGGGGCCTTCTTTGGCCTGGGACCCGGTGGCACATGTAAACACACCACCAGATATTCGCCTGGGGTTGCTGGGGGTGGTGTTAGTGGCTAGTCTCGGCTGTGACCTCTGGACAGTCCCAGAGGTCACAGCACAGGCTAAGGCCCACTTGACTGGGCCAAAGCGGGCTAGTGCATCTGTGCAGCTGCAGCATACCTAGCCCAAGGGCCATCATGGCCAGCAGTCATGGTTGTGCTTCATTAGCAGCCATGGCTGCCTGTTATGGTAGGAGGGGGTGCTGAGAGCACAGCCCAGGTGGGTCTGGCAACCTGCACATTTGTTGTGCTCTTGACCGTACCCATGCCGTGAGGCCTGCAGGATGGCTCTCCAGCCATGGTCACATCAGATCAATGCCCCAACCTGACGCAGGCCATGTTGCCCAGGATTTTAGTCCAGGGAATGGTCCCACCAGCTGCACATCTGGTTTTACCCAACTTTGAGAAGTTACAGGTGCACAAGTTTACCTTAGTTACAGTGGAGAAGGGGACCATGAATGAAAGGACAGTAAAGGAAGCATCAGTGAGCAGTCTGTGGAGGAGATGAGGAGCCTGAGGGAAAGCCTGAGGGCAGAGGTAGGTTTTCTGGAGGAATCTGAAAGCTGCGAGGAAGGGAACAAAAAAATGTATTCAGGGAGGGAGTTCCAGGTATGGGAGAAGGGGCAAAGATATTTCAGTGAGCAGGAGAGCTGGGGGTGGGCCAACTCATTTGTCAGAGAAGGAACAAAGTTCCCAGGTGGAAATGTAGCAGAAAACAAGTGCAGAAAGATAGGGGAGGAGCAAGGACATGAAGACCCTTGAATGTAAGGACAAGGAGCTTATGTTGAATGCGAAAGGGGAGATGGAACCAATGGGAGGAGGAGAGGAGGCCTGAACATGATCAAAGTAACAGGGGAGGTGGAAGACAGATGAAAATGTATTTATTTATTTATTTCATTATATTTATATGATGCCACCCATGCCTTTAAATGAATAAAGATTAAACAAATACCTGAAGCAAATACCAAATTTGACTAATTTGGCCACTTCACATCCATAGTCAGGGGGATACAAAGTGCTATTTGTTTTGACTATTCATGATTCGTTTCATATATTTTGTTTTAGTCATTTCAGTTGAGGCAATTCATTTTGGTATTTTGTTTAGGTCATTTTAAAAATTCCTTTGTTTCGTACTGTAGTGTTTACCACTGTTGTTAATCAAACTATTGTGCTAATAATAGTATCCTGGTACCACTGTTGCTCATCTTTTTGGCAAGCAACTTATTTTGAGATGAAATGTCAGTAACAATTAAAATCTTCCTTCGTTAAATTATTTTATTTTCTATCTTATAGAAAGCAGTGGCAAGGGAAATAAGCCACTTCTTTGTTACTTAGCGGACTGAACAGGTTCTTTAAATGTACCATGCAGTTGTCTAACTAGCTTTCCTCAGTGTTTATGGGCCCAATCCTGGAATAAAGGAGACTCCTTTGAAATGCTCTTACAAAATGGTTTCTGACTGCTGTAAAATTCCTCTGACTTATTCTCTAACCCCAAATTACTTTTTCATCTGTGGCTGTCAATCTGTGATCTACTCCCTCTTTGACAGCTCTGTCACCGCCTTCTAGTGTCTTGAAGTCTTTTTCCATCAAACTCAGGGTAATTCATTTACATTTTTTGTGAAGAGGTATCTCCAAAGACCGAGGAATTGGCATCTTGTGCATTTCATTAGCAATCATTATTTTTTAACTAATGGCTTAATATGATCTGAAAGTGTTTTCATTTTTTAAATAAAAATTTAAGTAAAATCAGCTTTTATTTCAGAGCCATTTTGGATTGATCTTAACATGTGTTTTTCAGAGAGAGAAAAAAAAATTCCTTGCCCTTTCTCTGAGATACTACAGATTCCCTGAATCTAAGATTTACTGTTGTTAATATCACTTAAAGTTATGCTGAATTTTAATCTTGGAGGTTTATGAGGGCACCTACGAAATAAAACTATTATGGGTACAAATGAATTCTCTCATAATACCTCCTTTGGAACAGGAACTTTATTTTAGCAGAGAGACAGGATGGAAATTCTTGGCAAAGACAGACCAATTACACTTCTTTTCTCACAGTCCTATATGTTTTCAAATGCCTTCCAGATAAAATAGAGCTTTTAAGAACAACATTATTACTTTTTTTGCTTCTGTTCCTGAATAGAATATAGACTTTGAGTTATAGACTTCAAAGTGTTATTGTTCATTCTGGTACTTCAGCCATCCAGCAGCGAATGGCAATTTTCTAACAGGGACTAGGGAGTTGCATACTTTCCTGATTACCCTTTAATGAGGTAATTAATTAATCAAGTACTAACTTGCTACCGGGACTCGCTTGGGGGCAACCATAGAAGCCTAGCTGAGAAAAAAATATTCAAATTGTTAGAGAGATTTTAAAAAAAAAATTTTTTTTAAAGGCAACTGCTTCTCAAGGAAGGAAAGGTTGTAAATAATTATAACATAAGAACAAAAGAACATATGAAGTTACATATGGTGTGGCCATCCATGATGGTGTCACGTTTGTTCCCGCCCGCCCGCTAGATGTTTACTGTGGGAGGGAAAAAATAGGTCCTGGACCATGGCAGGATTAACTCCAGGTTGTGTGCTGGGCTTCCTGCCAACGCACAAGCCAGAGTTAGCCCTGCCACGGTCTGGGGAAGCCATCCCAGTACCAGGGTAGAGCGGGCTGTCATATATGATGGCCTGTTTTACCTAACTCCATCCGGCCAGTGGCTAGAGCGTTTCCAGGTGGGTGCAGTGGCCTCATAGGCCGCCACACCCTCCTGTCCGGGAGGGGGCCGGGTCACGCTGAGCAGTGCAGGGGGCAGGGCCATGTGGGCCACATCCGCATGTTCCCAGCGCCAGCCACCAGCACATTTGTTCAGCGGTGGTGCCAGATCCTGCCCAGAGTAAGGACTCTCACCCCGGGCAGGATCAAAGCGTGGCAGTGCTCGGCCCCATCACATTTGAAAACACTCTGCGATGGTAGTTGAAATCAATTACAACATCACTAGTGAATAATTATATGACCTCTGGTTTCTGAGCTTTAGGGCATGCTCAGCATGTATTTTCAAGATTTTTTTCTGCAACTGTTTAATTTATATAAAATAAAAATAAAACCCAATCAAAAGCAGAAATTATCAAGTATATTCTCTTGACTCTAGTTTAAAAAAAAGACTAAAATGTTGTGAGATTTGGACTGGCAACCCCGCAAATGGGAATACTCTTATTTAACCTTTTGTTTTGGACAAGCAAAACCCTCTCTTTAGTTTTTTTAAAAGTTTGCATATAAATGATAGCAGGTAACATTTCAACAGATTATTGAAATACTGTACTTTAGTATTTAATGGGAAACATAAAATTTAGACTCAACTTCAGGTTGTGGAGAAGAGTAAGAAAGGGTTCCAAAATCTAATCTCTAGGACTGGTTCCAGTCTGTGAAAATGGCATGCAGAATTAGAGATTTCCTATTATTTGGGGAAGTTCAGATCTGTGTTTCACACTTGGATCCACTTCTACTTTCACTAATTTCAATTATTCCATTAAACCAAATAGATACGGCAACCTACTGTTCATCTATAAATATTCCTTTGACATGCTGGCTGCACAGTCGTTACAGTGCTGTGCCAGTGCATAAGAACAGGAATGCAGAAGGGTGGTTTTATTGCAGTACTTTGAAACTGTGCTAGATTTGTGCTCTCCCCTCCTCTCCAAGTCTCTGAGTGGGTAAGTTTGCTACAAATGTATTTTGCCGTACTGTAATATGTAAAGAATCAAATAATATATCTAGCTGCAGTTACCAGTACATAAAAATATATGAACGTATAAATGTCTCAGGGAAGAGTGTATATGCAACCAAGAATATTCTTTATTACCCAAGGAAATACACTTCATCTGTGATGTACTGCCATCAGCCTTTATCTTAAATCTTTGTCTCATATTCTTTTCTTCTCCAAAGAATTTTCAAGTCTCCTCTTGAGCTGTTTGTTCCTGATAGTGGCAGTTTGCTATATATTGCAATCACTCTGGATGCACAAGAGGCCTGCCAGAGGCATATTGCTTTTAGTGCCATCTCTTTAGCTTCTACCCAGAATCTTTTTCTTCATGAAATAGCTATCTGAAAATTATTTGCAGTAGTGTGGTTTTAGAGTGGTGTTTAGACATCTCCTTTAATTTGAATTTTTAGGCTGCTCCTTCCAAACCTTCACACAATAACTTCTAAAGTAGGATGGTACAAAACTGACCTTCTCCTACTTACTATAGGCTCATGCTTTCTTGTGTGGAGTAGGCACAGCCTGAACCAGGGAACTATGAGGACTTATGTGAAATGGTGGCGTGCTCCCCATCCTAAAGTAGGAGTGCTCTGACTTCCCTGACTCCCCTCAGACACGCACTGGCTTCCCATTAGAAAAAGGGAAATGTTACCATGATTAATTGGGGTGTTCAATTAAACATAACAGTAAGTTACTCAGTGCTTCTCACTGCCATGTTGCTATTTTGGTTTAATTCATGGGTCTCATATTTTGGGGGCCTCCTTCCAAATTGCCATGGAGTCTCCACAAGATGAGGTTCCTGCTTTTGTGGCCAAGTATTTTACACCATTGCTTCTCATACTTATGTTGTCATTTCAAGTTGATTCATTGATGCCATCAGTGCACCAACTGCATGTGACAAGGGCATACAAAAGGGCATTTTTGATGACTGTGTTGGTTTTGGAACTCCCCCATCCTGAAAGTTCACCAAAGCCTGAGCTTGAGCATTTTCTGGAGACAATGTTAGACTTATTTGCCCAGAAATAACTCATGGGGCCTTGTGTGATCGTACATTCTATGCATAAGGTGTAAACTGATGCTACTCCATTGAAGTAGCACTTTATATTTAGTTCAGCTTCCCTGAATTATGCCAACTAAGGATTTAACCAACTATATATTGCTCCTGGGATTTAACTTTGCTAATACTTGCAACAACGGTATAACTGATTCTCAACCTATTGTCCACGTCAAATTTTCCATGTGCAACTTACCTGTTCCAATCCCTAGTTTCTTCTGCATAGAAAGATGATCCATCTCCTATTCCATCCTGGTTGAACATACCTTCAAAACCTGATTTTGCAGCAGGTGCACAGTGGGTGAAAAGAAATGAGACAGCGGCAAGACGGATCCCCTGGCTGCCCCGGGGAGGGCCACCACAGCCGCCACACTGTGGGACAGCAGGTAGGGCAGTTCAAAGAAGCAGCCCCTCCCCCCAGGGGAATCTGAGGGTGGTGGGGCTACCATCACAAGTTCCTCCATGCCTAGGGTTGCCACCTTAGGTAAATTTTTTCAGGTTACTTATGAAAAATACATGTTGCAGGGCCTGCATTGGCACCTATGGTACCAGGGTGAGTATGTGTCTCCAAGCCTGATCTTCATACCTCACCTCTTGGTGGGACTGGGCAGGGCCTTACAGATGGAAGGATGAACATTAGCCCAGATTAGCCCAGCTGGGTGAGCATCACCCCACACCGGATTGTCTACTCTCTCCAGACCATGTGTCTGGTAGCAGCCAACTTCCCACCCCGAGGAGGAAATGGGCAAACATTTGGCAGCCACCAAACTGAGGAGCAGGTAACTCGCAGGCTACTGACTCATTTATTTTCACCCAATTGCTTTTTAAAGATATGCAGGGAACAAGTACACCTGATATCAGTTTAACTTTTAAAATGATCCTTGAATCCTTTCATTGTTTTCTGCCACTCTGCCTGTAAAAGAGTCATTTTGCGAGGGCCAAATCCCATTTACAGTAAAGTGAGCTGTCCCATAACTTCATTGATTTGGTCCTGAATCATCTCAGCCCCACAATTTTTTTTCTGGACTAGGTAGTTATTAAGATAGATGGCTTAGAAGACTGTGAGTTCACATAACTCTGAATTGCTTTCTTTTTTAGAGCATCTCAGCAAGCAAGGAGGAATGTATAGAGTAAAGAAGTCTGTGTCTACTTCAAAACTGGTTTGAGATTATAGAAATTCTTCTTCTTGTTATGATCTCTCATGCAATGAAAAGCTATGAAAAGTGTAGTTAATACAGTTCACTCATTAACAAAAATGTACATTCACTTAAAAGTATTATTATATTTTATTAATCCTTTCCCACTTTCACATTGACCTTCTCTCTTGTGTTGTTCAACACTGCTGTTAAAGTCATCCAACTCACCCACTGATTTGATCATGTTCACCTTCAACCCCATCTCTCCTCTCAGCAAATAGCTAGCAGTATGTGGTAATGTATATACTTTACCATTTTTTCATTCTCTGAATGGTGCAATTAATGAAAAATGGAAAGTATAATCAGCTCTTAAAACCTATTAGAGATTCTCATGCTCTCCTCTACTGAAGGCCTTGAGAAAAAAATGCATCTTAAATGAGTTTGGATGAAACCCCTTCTTGCTTGTAGATAATTTATTTTGAAATGAATAAAAAGACTGAATTTAACTTCAGAAAGGCTTTGCAGAAAATGTGGAAATGAGAGAGACTCATTTCACCATTAAGCAAAGCATTTTCTGGAAAAGGTCTTTTGACACTGAAGAAAGAATTGAATGCTGCCCAGCAAAAAAATTCCATTGCTGCCATTCTTCCAGTGCCGGACCACTTCATACAATGGGAGCCCCGAGTGATCTTTCATTGCACAGAGTTTACTATATTTTTTCTTGACACAGCAATTACTATTTAATCTTCTTAGGATAGATGGTAATGGAGACTCCGTTGTAAAATATCCCTTTGTATTTTCTCTTTTTATTATGTTTTGAATTTATTACCCTGATTTTTAGCACATTTATGTACACATCAAAGCATAATTATTCATTGTTGTAGTCAATCCGTAATCAATGGCATTTTTTGCACTTTGTTTATGCAGATCAGCGAGGCGATCCTGCTCCTTGGCTTCAACAGGAGCAGGAATGAGCCCTCTGTTGCTATCACAAAGAGACACACTGTCCTTGGCCCTTGCATGGGGGGGAGGGGTTGCTCTGTGGGAAAAAAGCACATGATGTTGTCCCCTATATGACCTGAGCAAAGTCCAGTTACGTCTGCACTCCCAATACCTGGGGAACTGCAGTGTAACCGCTTTTCTAGCATATGCAGCTGCTCGGCGAGGTGGTCAGGAGGTTTGGCATGTGGTGTCATCAATATGCTGATGACACCCAGCTTTACCTCTCTTTTTCATCAGACCCAGGCCCAACAGTCTCGGTGCTTACCTAGTGTCTGGCAGCTGTGGGGGATTGGATGAAGGTGAATCGACTTAAACTGAATCTTGATAAGATGGAGGTTATGCCTTTGGTGAAAGGAGTGCCTTTTGCCAATTACACCTGGTGCGTCGACTTCAGCCGTATTTCTTGGACTCTGACTTGGCCACTGTCATCCATGCTTTCATCACCTCTAGGCTAGACTACTGTAATGCACTCTATGTGGGGCTACCCATGGTGACGGTTTGGAGGCTGCAGCTGGTGCAGAATGCGGCGGACCGTTTCCTGGTGGGCTTGGGCCACCGGGAACATATTACATCAGTTCTTCGGTCTCTGTACTGGTTGCCTATAGTCTTCCGGGTCCGATTCAAGGTGTTGGTGCTTGCCTAAAAAGCCCTAAATGGCCTTGGACCGACCTATCTGAGGGACCGCCTCACCCCCCAAGTTCTGGATCGGCCCCTGCAGTCCTTGGGGGGA
>QEPC01011221.1:614034-635365 GCA_003113815.1 Sphenodon punctatus | reverse complement strand
ACATAACTCTGAATTGCTTTCTTTTTTAGAGCATCTCAGCAAGCAAGGAGGAATGTATAGAGTAAAGAAGTCTGTGTCTACTTCAAAACTGGTTTGAGATTATAGAAATTCTTCTTCTTGTTATGATCTCTCATGCAATGAAAAGCTATGAAAAGTGTAGTTAATACAGTTCACTCATTAACAAAAATGTACATTCACTTAAAAGTATTATTATATTTTATTAATCCTTTCCCACTTTCACATTGACCTTCTCTCTTGTGTTGTTCAACACTGCTGTTAAAGTCATCCAACTCACCCACTGATTTGATCATGTTCACCTTCAACCCCATCTCTCCTCTCAGCAAATAGCTAGCAGTATGTGGTAATGTATATACTTTACCATTTTTTCATTCTCTGAATGGTGCAATTAATGAAAAATGGAAAGTATAATCAGCTCTTAAAACCTATTAGAGATTCTCATGCGCTCCTCTACTGAAGGCCTTGAGAAAAAAATGCATCTTAAATGAGTTTGGATGAAACCCCTTCTTGCTTGTAGATAATTTATTTTGAAATGAATAAAAAGACTGAATTTAACTTCAGAAAGGCTTTGCAGAAAATGTGGAAATGAGAGAGACTCATTTCACCATTAAGCAAAGCATTTTCTGGAAAAGGTCTTTTGACACTGAAGAAAGAATTGAATGCTGCCCAGCAAAAAAATTCCATTGCTGCCATTCTTCCAGTGCCGGACCACTTCATACAATGGGAGCCCCGAGTGATCTTTCATTGCACAGAGCTTACTATATTTTTTCTTGACACAGCAATTACTATTTAATCTTCTTAGGATAGATGGTAATGGAGACTCCGTTGTAAAATATCCCTTTGTATTTTCTCTTTTTATTATGTTTTGAATTTATTACCCTGATTTTAAGCACATTTATGTACACATCAAAGCATAATTATTCATTGTTGTAGTCAATCCGTAATCAATGGCATTTTTTGCACTTTGTTTATGCAGATCAGCGAGGCGATCCTGCTCCTTGGCTTCAACAGGAGCAGGAATGAGCCCTCTGTTGCTATCACAAAGAGACACACTGTCCTTGGCCCTTGCATGGGGGGGAGGGGCTGCTCTGTGGGAAAAAAGCACATGATGTTGTCCCCTATATGACCTGAGCAAAGTCCAGTTACGTCTGCACTCCCAATACCTGGGGAACTGCAGTGTAACCGCTTTTCTAGCATATGCAGCTGCTCGGCGAGGTGGTCAGGAGGTTTGGCATGTGGTGTCATCAATATGCTGATGACACCCAGCTTTACCTCTCTTTTTCATCAGACCCAGGCCCAACAGTCTCGGTGCTTACCTAGTGTCTGGCAGCTGTGGGGGATTGGATGAAGGCGAATCGACTTAAACTGAATCTTGATAAGATGGAGGTTTAGCCTTTGGTGAAAGGAGTGCCTTTTGCCAATTACACCTGGTGCGTCGACTTCAGCCGTATTTCTTGGACTCTGACTTGGCCACTGTCATCCATGCTTTCATCACCTCTAGGCTAGACTACTGTAATGCACTCTATGTGGGGCTACCCATGGTGACGGTTTGGAGGCTGCAGCTGGTGCAGAATGCGGCGGACCGTTTCCTGGTGGGCTTGGGCCACCGGGAACATATTACATCAGTTCTTCGGTCTCTGTACTGGTTGCCTATAGTCTTCCGGGTCCGATTCAAGGTGTTGGTGCTTGCCTAAAAAGCCCTAAATGGCCTTGGACCGACCTATCTGAGGGACCGCCTCACCCCCCAAGTTCTGGATCGGCCCCTGCAGTCCTTGGGGGGGAGTTGTCCTCGAGCTCCCCCAAGGCTGTTGGGGGGCCATGATGGGGAGGGCCTTCTCAGTGGCTCCTCCAAAGTTTTGGAACTCTCTGCTGTTGGAGGCCCATTTGACCCCGGATTTCCCCTCCTTCCAATGTTGCTGTAAAACATGACTGTTCCACCTGGCCTTTGGGGAGGATATGGGGGGATGGGTTAGGGTGGTGGGCAGTTAGGGATATTTTACTCCTCCCTGTTGTTTGTTTTTAAAGTTGTGTTTTTATGGTAAATTGTGAGCCACCCAGAGCTGCCTGTGACAGGTTGGGCGGGGTAGAAATTTTTATAAATAAATAAATAAAATAAATAAAGCGATGTTAAAACAAAGGGATGAAGGTTTCCCATCATCACATTTCTTTAAGGACAGATGAGAAACTCAGGCCTCCAAGTGCTTCTCTCTAAGGTTGCCATTGTAATATAGTCTCAGGAAATAAAGCCAAGACTGCCTGAAAGGACCTTGTCACAATCACAGGATAAACAGCAGTGAAATTTGTCCTGCCCTAAAAGAAAATGAAAGAATAATGATTAATACATTGTAATGGACCCTTTCATTCTTATCTTTTCTACACTGTAAAATGTTATTTCTGGCACAGAGATTCTTGGTCAAGTATGAAGAGCCATCGATTGGGTAAAGTGCTTGATTTAGCCCATTTTTATTCTATTATAAAACGTCAGTGAGAGGTTTTAGACAAGAATAAAATCAATATGGGAAGGAAAAGCAGAACTTGGCAGGGTGACTGGGAGTTGGAATGAAAGTGATGTATTGGTGGGTTTGAGTTTGGAGGGGAGGATTAATAAAAATGATATAAGGAGACTACGGGGACCATATAAAACTTTTGAGATGGACAGACATTAATGTAGATAAACAATAATAGATAATATCGTATATTTTAAAATATCGTATATTTTACATTGAATTGGATCCAACAAAGTGGATATGAATCACAACTTATTTCTTGCTTCGAATATCTATTTAAATTATTTTGGTGTGGTTGTTCTGGTCACTTCCATATTTCAGATATTTTGTTTTGGAACCAAAGTAGTGTGCAGTAGTGTTATTAGTGCCGAAATGAGATAACCGAAATAACTAAACTAGCCAATCTGAAATAAACAAAATGCAGAAATAACTGAGGTAATTGAACTGAAATGACCAAACAAACAGATACACAAATATCATTTTGGTGGTGAGCAACTATTCAGATATTTTTCAAACATGAGTAATTTCTGAAAACATGTATAATGTTAATGAACACATAAATGTCTATTTGTTTAGTTCTGCTTTCTACTGTAGTGAGCAAACAAGAGCAAGAGTGTGACGGTAGGAATAAGGCTATCACAGAAGAATCCACTTAAGCAGAACTTGAATAACTGGAATTTCTGGATACGTCAATTTAATTTGTTTCCCCCAGCCTAAGGTCTATAGGAATGTATTGCTTCTTGATCTCTCAAAACTCATATTTTTAAGGTGTATAAAGTATACATACCCAGCTAAAAATATCAGGACCTTAGAGTGTATTCGTGATTTCTTGGCAGCATGTGAGCAGGTTGTTGAGTTTTCTCCAGCTCTCTGGACACGTGGACTCACACGAACAACCAGGCAGAGCTCTGTGTATATGAGAGAGAGAGAGGCCTTTAATACATGGATGGGAGTGGACGGGGGTGGTGGTGTTTTGGCATGGTGGGTGGAGTTGGGTGTGTGTCCGTTTACATGGACACACACCCATCTCCACCCGCCTTCGCCCATGGAGCCTCCTCCATTTTACCGGAGGGTTCCGTGGGTGGAAATGGGTGTGCAGTGGGTGGAGGTGGGTGTGCAGCGGGAGCGTGCACACACAAACACCCCCTGCCTGTGGTGTTTACATGGGTGCACACTCGCCACACACCCACACACTGCTGGCCGTGTACACGTACTGCCTCCCTCCCACCACACACCCGCCGGAACACCAAGTGGCAGGGGGAGGGGGGCATCAGTGTAAAAACTGCCAGAGAGAGAAGCAGGTTTAAGAGGAATGAATACCAGCTTTTCATGTCTCCAGTCCACTGAAGATTCTTAGCATCAAAGCTAACAGGATATTACACATGCACACGCAGCTCTGCCCTGCTATCTGCTCTGACTCTCTGTTTCTGAGGGGAAGGAAAGAGAGTGGAGATGGAGAAACCTGGTGCTAACTGTAAGCCACCCTGAGCTGCTTTGCAGAAGGGGCGGGGTATAAAATTGTAAAATAAATAAAATAAATAAATAACTTAATCTGAGTATCAGCTTTCTTCATTTCCCAGTCTATTTCCTTGAAGTCTGCTTAAGTCGAATTTCTGATAAGTTTAACTTTTTTATATGGTTGGAGAATTTCAACTTATACAGAGTCCACTGTATTAGCATCAGCAACAGCAACATTATCAGTAGAGAGGCATTTTTTGATAGCCCTTTGAGTAGCCAAATTATCAGTGACTAAAGGGCCTTTTCACACGAGCACCCTCCCCCCCCACCGCACATGTTTGTGGTGGGGGGGTGCCCATGTGAATGCCATGGTGGGTGCGGGGCGATGTGTGAATGCCCGTGAGAACATTGTGGGCCGTGGGTGGGGGTGCGTGCACACTCCCGCCCTCCACCCACCTCCACCCATCACCCACACACAGAGCAATGGGCTCCAATGCCAGTTGCTCCATGCATGGAGATGGTTGGAGGTGAGTGGAGATGGGTGTTGCGCGGGAGCATGCACGCACCAACACCCACCACAAGCGGTGTTTACACAGACGCCTCCACCCATCTCCACCCAGCGAAATGCACCCCACCCACCTCAAGTGGTGTTTACACAGATGCCTCCACCCAACAAAACTGGGTGGAGGCATCTCGTGCAAAAAGGGCCCATGTTGCAGGGCTGTAGTGTTGCCCTGTACCATGTATAATAAAATGTAACATCCATTTTATCGGTGTTAGAGCGTCTGTGTAAAAAAGATCATGGATGTCCCCCCTCCAGCAGCCCTGCAACATGTATAATAAAATGTAACACCCATTTTATCAGTGTTAGAGTGTCTGTGGCCCTTTTTACATGGACAGAGGTGGTGGGGGGATGGGTGTTTTCTTGTGACAGGTGGAGGTTTACACGAACACACACACACATCCACCCACAGAGCCCTCTGGAAAACCAGAGGAGGCTCTGGTGTGCACTCCATCCACTTCACACAGGCAAACACCAAGCAGACACCCATCCCCCCCCTGCCGGCCATATACATGGACATACACCCACACACACCTGTCTGAACACCGAGCCGGGTGCAGGGGGCATCTGTATAAAAACGACCTGTGTGTGAAAAGGGCCTTTATCTGGGCGATATTAGCTGGCTGATTTCTCATAGGCATCAAAGCAGATGATTTCTTGAAGGGAGAGATGGTAGTGGTTTGCAATCAGTAGGAAAGGCAGAAGAAATCTGGTCAAGCAGCTAATGCTTCCACTGACATCCAATTTGGAATGGCAAGTACCAAAATTCAAATTTAATGTTCCTGGTTTTCTGAGAAGCATTTCACCTACATGAAGAAATTATAATTCTTTTGTTTCGGAAGACAGCCATAGCAAAGTTGCACTTACCAACGTCATCCATCCTGGATGAGATGGGTCTTCCCATGGTGAGCCATCCTTGCTCTGTGGGTTAGTGCAATGACGGTGAGGGAGCTATGAATTTGACCCCTTTTACACGGACACTTAACACCAATAAAATGAGTGTTACATTTTATTATACATGTTACAGGGCACCCACAGGGCAACACTGTAGCCCTGCAACTTGGCCCTTTTGACACAAGATGCTTCCACCCAGTTTCGCTGGGTGGAGGTGTCTGTGTGAACACCGCGGGCAGTGGGTGTAGGTGCGTATGTGCTCCTGCACAACACCCATCTCCACCCACCCACGGAGCAATGGACTCCAATGCTGGTTGCTCCGTGGGTGGGGGGTGGGTGGAGATGGGTGTTGCGCAGGAGCACATACGCACCTACACCCACCGCCCGCGGTGTTCACACAGACATCTCCAGCCAGAAAAATGCACTACACCCACCACCCATGGTGTTCACATAGACGCCTCCACCCACCTTCACCCAACGAAACTGGGTGGAAGCATCTCGTGTGAAAAGGGCCCATGTTGCAGGGCTGCAGTGTTGCCCTGTGGGTGCCCTGTAACATGTATAATAAAATGTAACACCCATTTTATACGTGTTACAATGTCTGTGTAAAAAGGGCCTTTGCTTCATTTTCATTTCATCTCTGTCTCCCTTTCAGAGTCTTTTAACTGGGGTGGGAACAGGATGACCCAATCAATGTTCTCCCTGGAGCTTGGGAGCTGCTACTGCCAGGTGCTCTACAGTTGCATAGGTCCTCCCTATTCCTTTGTGCGTTTGGCCCAGAACCATAGATGACTCATGGGGGGAAGGGAAATGAGGGGCACGTACTGCCAGATTTTTGGAAACTCTATAGAACCCTATAGAACTGCCTAGCTCCCACTCCTGTGCCCCACGCCCCCATCAACAGTTACTAGTCACCTATGCTCAGAACTAGTGGTCTAATCACTTTGCCATGTGTCAAGAACATCAGAAAGTCAACAATGACATATTTCCCCTTTAGTTCTGTGCAGGGACGTAGCTATAACAGGTGCAACAGGTCCAGCAGGAAACCTGTTCCATCTATATCCCTGGTTCTGTGCTCAAATCCTCTAGAGGTGGGCTGATAAGTGGAGTGTTGTGGTTAAATATAGCAAGCACTCATGGGGCAGATTAATCTCCAGTTTACTTCAGGGTAGCCTACTATGTATCTGAAGTCAGAAAGACATAACTGAGTTTTCAGTCCTTACTGGAACAAAGAGTGCAGCTCAGTTCCTCATTAATAACTCCAAGAAGAGGAAATATAACAAGTGGTTCTGTTACAGGAAGGGGCACTGAACCCAGGAGGAAAGTATTTTCAGGAATGATGACACTGATAAACACAGCCCCCACAGTGCATTGGGGCTATAAAAAGCCAACAAGGTGCTGAAAAATTCCCTGGTTGATGGGTTGTGCTGCAGCACGGACCATTGGAAGCAGTAGAAAGGCCTGCATATTCTGGAGTCACTCTAAATTGCACTGACAGCTAAATTAGCCCTTTCAGTAGCCCAGAATCCAAAGGATGGCAAGGTGGCTCCCATCTCCCTCTGGACAATTCTTTCTGTGCTATGTTTGGAGCAGACACAACCTAGAATAATTGTCATTTGTAGGGTCCAGAAGCTGTTGTTCGCCAGCAACCAGGATATCTAGAAAACCTCCTCGATGTGCAATTTTTTTTTTTTAAAAAGCTGTGTTTTGTGCTAGCTAGCTTATCCAGTGCTACTTACCTCAGCATCCCTTGCACAAATAAGGAATTTGTCACAGGCCATTGATGGCCAAACTGGTGCTAATACAAAGTATAGACTAAAATACTTAGGCATTCCCCCACATTCCCTTTATCCCCACACAACCACAAGCCAAAAGTGTTGAATAATGCATATGAAATACATTAGCAAGCACATCTAATTTTATCTGCATTGACTCAGTCTTTTTGCCATTGGGTGGAAACAGACATACACCTTCCACCTTATATTGACCTTCCATCAATTTAATCTGGTTAGAAGGCTCTGGCCCTATATTTCTAATTCTGAACTTGCCACCATCATCCTTGCTTTCATAATCTTGAGACTGGACTAGTGTAATGCTCTCTACATCGGGCTGCCCATGGTGATGGTCTGGAGGCTGCAGTTAGTGTAGAATGTGGCAGCCCATCTCCTTACGGGGATGGGCCAGTGTGAGCATAACCCCAAGTCTGTGTGCACTGTACCTAATCATTATTATTTTTAAAAGCATGGCATGTTAAAGGTAAAAATAACCCCGATCTCCCAGCATTGGCCCTATGGACAGGACAGGCCAAACCATGCCAGGCCAGGACAAGAAGCCCTCCCCACAGCCGATTACTTACAGATCCAGCACTGTAACACACAGCCAAATTCACAAAAGAGAATGGAAAATGGCTGCAGCCACTTTTATTTTGCCCTGCCAGCCAATCAAAACTTGCCATATGGCTTACCATCACTCAGCTGTCTGCTCCTATACCCCCCTCCTACTATATATGGCACTTAGGCCACTTTCAGACATGGCCCCCCTGCGCATATTTGGGCTGTGGAGGGGGGGAATGCACAGCCCAAATATGCGCGGGGATCACAGAGTGGGGATCGCAGAGACGTGCAGGGATGCAGAGCAGGAAATCAAGCTCTGCATCCTTGCAAGTCTCTGCCGGCAAAGCCGGGGGGGGTGGGGGGGAGATTTCAGACCGTCTGATCTCTGTGCATATTTGGGCTGCACATTTTCCCCCGCAGCCCAAATATGCATGTGGGGGCCATGTCTGAAAGTGACCTAAGTTTCATTTCCAGAAGAAGCTCAACTGTCCAGCCACACATGCGCAGTGGCTTCTGAAGTTTTCCAAATTTTTCCAAGGAACGGCCTTGGTCCTTGGAACTTTGGTCATTGGACTTTTGGAACCGAGTATTGGAATTTTGGGCAAATTCTGAAGTTTTCCAAAGACTGAGTTTCAGCTCTAGAACTAACGGTTTGGGTAGTGTGTGAGAGGGACTCTGTTAAGCTGTATCTGGATTTCCTTTTCTGAGCAATAGCATTTAAAGTAGCAGCAGGCAATCTTTGTGAGGGCATGGTGACTCGGTGAGGTATGAATCTTTGTGAGTGAGGGACCAGTATGGCTGCAGGCAGGGCAGAATGGTGAAATGTGAATCTTTGTGTTGTGGCTATGGCTGCCAGCAGGGCAGAGTGGCGAGACATGAGGTAATATTTGTAAGACCTTGTAGCAAGGAGGATGACGTAGGAGGCATGTGCAAGATAGCGACCCTGGGTGATGGATGACCTAGCTCACGTGTCTGCTAAAAGAACACAACTAGCTGTAGGAGTGGAAAGACACATTATCACTGATTATTATGATTATTATGACCATTTATATAGCACAAGCAATGTACCTGGCGCTTTATAAAGAATAAGATAGACACAGTCCCTGCCTGAAAGCTTACAATCTAAAGACAGGGGGAGGGGATACAGGGAAGGGGGAACAGAGGGAGAGACAAGGGATGCAACATTCATGAGGATGCGAGAGCTCAGGTACACATTGTTGGCTTGATTGCAGTAAGCTGGGAGTTTACAGAGAACAGGTGGCCTGGGTTCATCTTGGGGTCTGAGGCCACTTTTATATGAAGTGCTTAGAAGCGCCTCTGAAGCCCCGTATTCAAAAGGAAAGCCGCGCGGGGAATGTTTAAACCCTTCCCGCACTCCCGGAAGTGACTACCACCCATTCTCTTCAGCGGCGATGGCAGGGCTTTCAAGAGGCTGCGTTCTGTAGATTTCAATTTTCAGGTGTATAGAACACGGCTTCTTGAAAGTCCTGCATCTGCAGCCGCTGCCACTGAATAGAACGGGTGGCACACACTTCCGGTAGTGCGGGGAGCATGTAAACACTCCCCACGCGGCTTTCCTCTTCAACACAGGGTTGCAGAGGTGCCTCTAAGCCCCTCATGTAAAAGCGGTCTGGGTGCTGCTTGATGGAGAATCTGCACGTAGCATGGGACTTGCTTACAGCGTATCACAAAGAAGTAAAGTAATACTTGCTGATCCTGTAGTCAGCAAGAGCAGTGTATTGCCCTACCCCCTGCCCTGGGGCCGTGACGACTCTGAGCACTGGATGGCCTCGTGTTGATGAAGAATAGAACATAGCCATCTGTGACGGTTAATGTGAATTGCAGGACATATTCATCACTGACATTCAAACACACTTGATCTGATCACCCCAGAAAGGTCAATGTCAAATATGTTAGGGCTGTGGCAGCATATTGTGGCATTTGACATTTGTGGAGCATTGCGGGCAACACAGCAAAACATAGACATTCTTGAAAGTCCATTAGGGACATGGGCAAGGATAGCGAATGGGAGCATTCAGGCATTTGTGAGAATATGTTTTATATTAGAAATGAGGGCAGCAGTACAATGCTTCTTTAAAATGATGAAAACCAGAGCAAACACAAAGCATCTAAAATGGAGCTGTCAATATCTGTTTTACTTTTGAACAGAGCTCTGTTTTATTATAGATATCTGCAAAGATCTGTATTCATACAGATACAGAGCAGGCATTCCTAAAGGCTTCGGCATTTCCCCATGAATCTTTGCAGCGAATTAGAAATTCATCTAATTTGTAGTAAATTGGCAAGGATAGAGTTAATAAGGCAGTCATTAGTATTATGGGATGGAGATACCACAGGAAGCCCCACTCTCATGGTTCTAGTTTAGTTTTGGTTTACCTTGTGTGCTGTATGCTGATTCCAAAATAAAGAAGGCTGCTGTTTGAGATCTAGAAAACTGAGTAAGTCTTTGCATCAAAGGGGAGAAACCTAAGGGAATACAACAGTGGTGACGAGGAAAACCTAGCAATGTCTTCTGATGAGAAAATAGAGGAATTTAAACCAGATACTGAGGACTGGCAGGAATATATCGAGAGACTGGGCCACTATTTCCTGGCTAACAAAATCACTGATGGGGATAAACAGAAGGCTATATTTCTCAGTGTTTGTCGCAGTAAGACTTAGGGTGTAATCACACGTGCAGCAATTATCTGGATTTTTAAAAACTGGTTCTCAATAGTTCGCTGTTAACAAGTCCTGTTGCATTCACATGCATGCCATACCGATTTTAAGTACAGCGAAATAATGCATTCAGACCTTCTTGTAGTGCGTGCTTACCCGGCTGCTCAGTACGGTTCAGTTACAGGAAGTGGCCTGTGGGGAGCCAGAAGGTTGCTACTTTGTAGCAAAGTACAACTTTGCTACAACCTTTGCTGCAACTTTGCAAACTTTGCAACAACCTTTGCTACAACCTTTGTAGCAAAGGTTGCTACTTTGTAGAATCAGGGAATAAAAACGGAGAGCCTGAGGCTGCTGGAAAGAAGCCCCTCGCATTCTCTCCCTGGTTTCTTTCCGGTATCCCGCTGCTGCTACTGCTGCAGCACTACGGTAGAGGCAGAGGCAGATGATTGAAAGTCCCTTGGAGGGAAGAACTTTTTTGGGGAGAAGCATGGAGGGGAAACATGGAGGGGAAGAACTTTTTTGGGGAGAAGCTGGCTGCAGCCTGCACCCAGCGAGGCAACTACAGGGCTCCAGCTGGTCTCACTGCTTCCGGTAGGGGCAGGAGTAAAACAGCGCACTTGGAAGCACGGTTGCATTCACATCAGAAAAGATTACACACTAGTTAAAACCAGTACGATGTTGCTTTCACACTGCTGTTAAGTGCGGATTTATTGAAAACGGACAGCAAAAAGGTAGGTTTGAGTAGCTTTTCAACACGCATTGCTTTAGTGCGATATTGACTACATTTAATCGAATTTAGGTGTTCAGACAGGCATGAAACATTCGTTTTTTTTTAAAAATCGCACAGATCAGAACGTCTGAATCCCCCCTTATTCTCTCTTGAGAAGTTTATTGCAGCCTCAGAGGCCAGGAGATAAAAGTTTGGCTGAGTTACAAGGATTTTATCTGCACATTATACTCCACAGCCAAACATCATTGTGGAACAATTCAATATTCATAACAGGATGAGGAAGGAAGGGGAGTCTATCTCTCAGTATATAGCTGAGCTTAAGAAGCTAACAGAACACTGCTCCTTTGGGAATGTTCTAGAGGATATGTTGAGAGACAGATTTGTTTGTGGCGTTAGTGATGAGAAAATTCAGAAGACATTATTGGCTGATGGGGGCCTGACCTGGGAGAAGGCTGTAAAGGTGGCAACTACCATGGAAGCAGCCGTGCAAAATGTACAGAATATACATCTAGGGGCCAAAGAAACTCAACATGAAAGTATACAGCAATTGCAAAGTATACACCAATTGCAAAGCCCACAACAGAAAAATAGAGACCCAGAGAGTTGTTTTTGCTGTGGGGGAACACATCCAGCCTCAGTTTGTAGACACAAACTGTCCCAGTGCCACAATTGCAGACAGACTGGGCACCTAGCAAAAAATGCAGAGGGGGCTACCGAACTATACAGCAAAGTCAGGCCAGAACCAAAAGCAGGAAGCCAAAGACGTTCCACTTGCAAGAGGAAGAGGTGGAAGAGGTAGAGGAAGAAGTCTATACTATATACTGTATGATGGAAGAAGGGGTAGAACCTTATAAAGTAACTGTACAGTTTAATGATCAACCCATATGTATGGAAATAGATACAGGAGCCCCAGTCACAGTGATTAATGAACAGACCTATCAACAGAGTAAAGCAGGCCTGGGCCCACTGGCAAAGACCAGAGTGAAACTAAAGGCTTACACAGGGGGAAATATTCCTGTTATAGGCTTAGTAAGGGCCCCAGTGGGGTATAAAGGACAACAGAAAAACCTCAAAGCCTTAATAGTAAAGGGGGACAGGCCAAACCTGTTGGGCAGAACATGGCTGAAAGAACTCAGGCTAGACTGAAAGGAAATATTCCAGTTTGATGTTGAGGAACACCCAGTTCTACAAGAAATTCTGAAGACTCACTTGGCAGTATTCCAAGAGGGGTTAGGTATGTTGCGGGGCATAAAAGCAAGGATTTACGTCCATGGAGACTGCCAACCCAAGTATTTTAAAGCCAGGGCAGTTCCATATGCCCTCAGAGAGAAAATTGAAAGAGATCTGGAAAAAGAAGGCATAATCTCCCTTATACAGTTTTCGGAATGGGCCACACCCATAGTACCAGTGGCTAAGCCTGACGGAACCATCAGCTTCTGTGGCGACTATAAGGTCACAATAAATAGACTTTCCAAATTAGACAGCTACCCCATTCCCCGCACGGAGCACCTATTGGCTGTGTTGGGGGGGGGGGGGACCAACAGTTTAGCAAGCTGGACATGTTCCAGGCTTACCAGCAGATGGAACTAAAGGAAGATTGTAACAAATTTACCACAATTAATACTCACAAGGGGCTGTACCAGTATAATAGATTGCCCTATGGAGTTTTGTCAACACCTGGCATCTTTCAGAGAGTCATGGAAAACCTCTTAAAGAAGATTCCAAGAGTCGTGGTGATGATCGATGACATCCTCATTACAGGCAAGAATGAGCAGGAGCACCTTTCAACACTCCAGAGAGTATTTCAAAAATTGGAAGAGGCAGGGTTACGCTTAAAACAAAAGAAATGTGTTTTCATGATGCCTGAAGTGCAGTATTTGGGCTATAAGACTGACAAGAGAGGAGTACACCCGGTAGCTGACAAAGTCTTGACTATAGAAAAGGCACCAGCTCCCAAAGATGTGTCAGAACTGCGAACCTATCTAGGAATGTTGAATTATTAGAAGAAAGGCTACTGTTGGGCTGAGGAAACAGGCTATCACTCTGATTGGTCAGGAGACAGCACTATGGGGAAGCAGCCAATCATATCTTCTCCCCCCCCCCCTCACCCCCAACACCTTTACTGATTGGAAGCTGAATTACTAGCTCTGCACTAGCTGCTACTTCAGGCTCCTGAGCCAGGACAGAGAGCAAGCAGCAGCAGATGGGTAGAGGCTTTGATGTGCGCTGAGCAAAGCACCTCAGTTCATAAACTGAACATCCACTTGAGCCGGTGGGGCCACAGTGTGTGTATACTATCACTGTCCTGGAGACTGATATTTTAAGTGAGAATTTTAACCTTCATTGAAATATAAACTCTTAGGCTAAAAAGTCAAATGCCAATTAAAATGTATGCCAATGTACTGTTAACTCATGATTTTCAGATAATCACATGATTTGAGGTCCTCGAAGTGTGGTTTTTAGAGCATTTAGGTGTGGCATGTATCCTTGCGTGCATCTTGGCAAATGACAATTGCCTCCACCCTGCCCCCCCTTTTAAGGGGTGGTGGTGGACAGCGGAAGGCCCCTACCCACGCCCGCATGGCATGGGAGTAGGGCAGCTGGGGGTTTCTCGCCCCGGGGCTGCAAAGGGCCCCGAGGAGGGAAAAAGAAGTGGCTGCAGCAGTTTGCAAACACCCAGCCGAGGTTGCTAGGCAACCCCGCCAGCTAGGATTGGACGAGCTAGGCATGTGGATCGTGCTCAAGGGGCAGGACCCACGTTCGAGGAGTGGAAACACTGCTCTGGCCCCACTTGCGGCCCGAGCTTGAGAAGCGGCACACACACCCCTTCCCCTTTCACTGTGGTTTATTATCGGCCACCACTGGGGCCAGGAAGGAATTTTTGCAGGAACTCTAATTCGGCCCAATAATCGGGTTCTCGTTTTTCACCTTCCTCACAGTGCTGGGTATTTGGCTAATTGGTTGCCCCCTAGAATTTGGGGTGGTGTTGTGCTGGTTCAATCATTGTCACACTCTGGCAGGGGTCCAGTACTATAGGTTAGAATAGGATAGATAGGTCATAAGTAAGAGTCATCTCCTTAAGCGATGGGGAGGCCCACTCGCCAGAAAGCAGGGTATGGCGAGCGGTGGGGCAGCCTCCCTGGGAGGGGCGTTGAGCGAGGGCGGTAGGGACAAGTGTGGTCCCCCGTCGGCAAGCGCCCTCATCCTTACTCAGGTTTGGGAGGATCTGGTCCCCCTCACCTGTGGCAGGGGCCACTGAGAGGGGGAGACATTATGTGCAGTTGGGGTGGTAATCGAGGGTACATTGGAACCACCCCTGGAGTTTTATTGTTTTGTGGTTAAAGTTCAAGTACTGGACCCATATCGCACTAGGCGATTACCCCCACCTGATTTATGATTTTAATTGGTTAAATAAAGAGTGCGGCCATTGAAATCCCAGTGATGGTGTCCTGTCTCCTTCGGTGCATCAGCAAAGGACTCCAGTCTGCTCCCACATTAGTCAATAGGGGTTTTCCAATTGAATCTAGCAGAAGCAGATTGCAAATGCTCTCACCACCATCAAATTTAGAATTGGTTGGGCAGCTGGAAATTAATTTAAAGTATATCATGACTTTTGCACTTTTTCTTTTTGAAATGTGTACGTTTTTTCTTTAAAAACAATAAACAAATGTTTTTTATATTGAATCTGACATTGTAAAATGCAAAGGCAGATAAAGCAGTGGCATCTATCTCTCTTGTTCATGATTGATTAATCTTAAATATAAGGATAAGGCAAAAAATGCAAAGCGGGCTGCCACAAGAGGTTATAGCAGAAATAGATCACAGGTGACATTGGTTTCTGTGGAAGCCAGGGGAGACTAAAAAGAAATAAATTAACAGGAGAATAGTCTTCACTGCTAGTGTCATTGGCAGGAGGATCAAGTATCTTGTTTACTTCTTATCACTTTACAAATAAATACACACCCAGAAAAACTGTCACCTTAAAGTCTCCAGATCCTGTAGCCAATTCCCAGATTCTTCTACAGGCAGAAAACAAGTACGTACACAACACAACTTTATTATTAATTATTTCTACAGTACTTTCAGGGTTCAAGGTGGATAATCTGATTCTGTGGAAACATTACCCTTCCTTTTTATATTGTTTTGTGAAGACCACAGACCACAGAAATTCTGCTAATGTGGCTTCAGGTTAAAACAACAAGGTACCACCCTACTTATATATATCCTATATCCTATATACTTGTCTGGCTGACCAGGTCTGTCCCTGATATCTCATTTTATAGCTGGGGAGCTGAGGTAGAGAGTGACTTGCCCAATGTCACCTAGCGAGTGCATGATTTGAAGTCAGGGTTGCCCCATTCTAAATCCAACACAATATTCACTGGACCACACTTGTCCATGTCTCTATATAAATACATAAAATTTAGACATTAGTGCAAAACTCAGTACTCAGTTTTCCTCAGGCAACACTGAGGACTGGTGAATTTGGCCTTGATTTCCCAAGTTCCAAAGTTCTGAGAACTTTGGAGCTCAGCAAACTTTGTCCTAGTGCAGGGAAGGGGGCCAGAGGGCAGGGAAATGGTGTCCAGAGGCTAATGCTAGCCCCCTCCTCCCCCTTCCCTGGCCCCTGCTGGCCAGGAAGGGAATAGGCCAGTGGGGACCAGGGGGTGGCCTAGTGGGGGGTCAGGGGTGGGGTGCTTAAGGAGAGGCAGGGGGGCTATGTGGGTCAAGGTGGGTTATTCCCCCAAGACATCTCCCCAGCCTTGGAAACTCACGAGTATTCTCTGAGAGTTCAAGGGGTGACCCAAACACACCACTTTTCGGACCCTCAGAGAATATTTGTGACTACTCGGAACAACTGCAAGGACTAATATGCAGGATTTCTCCCGCAGTTTAAAATGGGAAAACCCTAGGGGGGGGGGGGCAAGGATTAGATGCTCCTCCACAAACTGGAAGTAACCCGGACACTATTGGAAACAGCAGCACCAGGTGACCCCTGGTTGTTTTGAGATGCAGCCTAGGTAAGACCTCGATTAATCAGGATCTTAACTAAGGCCACTTTTACACGGACGTCACCCACCCACGAACACCCAGAAACACCCATCAGACGGGTGGGAGAGCATCCGTGTAAATGTCCACAAGTGGGTGGGAGCATGTGCATGACCCACCCGCCAACACCCATGGAGCAGCCACGAGGGAGCCAGAGACCTCTGTGGGTGGAGGTGGGTGGAGATGGGTGTTCAACACCCGAGCGTCTGTGTAAAAACCAAAACACCCACACGAAATGGACTGGCGGAGCTCCAGCTCGCCGGCACCATGGGGCACGCACACGCTGCCACGCAGACACGCCCACAGGGTGGGGGGGAGCCAGATGTCTGGCTGAGAACTTGTAAAGGAGGGAGGCACCAGGGAAGACGTGCATGGGCTTCCACGATGGTGACCAGGAAGACCCACGAGAAGGCAAAGGGAGCCGACGACACCCCATGCAGGGGAAGGAGCCGGGTGAGCACGGGGTCCTGAGGGCACCCAGGAGGGGGGGAAACTAAAGAAGCCCTGGCAAGGTGGTGCAGGGGGGGAAAGCACCCCAGCCTGAAGGCAAGGGGGGATTAGGGACTGCTGGTGGGGGGGGCAAGCCAGGAGGCATGGGGGGCTGCAGGGGGGAAAGGTGGGGAAAAGCACCAGGAGGTAACACGGCACCCGTGTCCCGGCACAGGGCAGAGGGGCCACACCGACAGCCTCCCCAGTGGACAACCCCCAGCCCAGCATCTTCCAAGGGCACAGCCCAAGAAGCAGCAGCGAGAGTGAGGTGAGCATGAGGGAACCCACCCACCCAGGAGGGGAGGGCTGTGCTGCATGCCCTGACCAAATGGGCCAGGGAATACAGGACAGGGACAGCTGCTTAACCTGGTCCCATGTCTCTGCAGGACAGCTCCCAGACAACAGAGCACCACACCACCAGGACAGTGGCTGAGGAGGGCCTCCCAGACAGCCAGGTGAGCAGAAGGGAACCCCGGGGGGAGAGGGGGCAGGCCCCATGGGTGGGCAGAGGGGGCCAGCAGGAGCCATAGTAACCCCTAATGCACTACCCCCAACAGGACTTGACCACCACCACAGCTACCACATCCACAGGGTGGGTCCGATGCTGCCAAGCCGGTTGGCCCCACACGCAGGCCCCAAAAAGGGGAACCCTGGTCCAGACAGGAGGTCAGGGACTTTATACTTAGTTCGTGCATGCCCCCAAGACCCACAGACCTACCAGCCACAGGGGCAGGGGGGCATGCGCAGAGCCAGTGGAGACCCAGAACGTCCCCCAGGAAGCAGAGGAACAGGATCCAAGTATGAGCAGCCCAGCGGGGCCCGGGGCAGTGGGAGGGGCTTGGAATGGCCTGGACAGAGTCACAGTGGCTGGGGAAGGCGGCCCAAAAACACTAATGGTACCCCGTCCCATTGCAGCTCAAGGCAGCCTGGAGGTGCACAAGGTGGAGGTCGAGGAGGAGGAGAAGGGGGGCCTGGCAGCACCCGCACCGCCAGGTGGGACACCCGCCGCGGCAGGGCACACCGACCAGGGGGCCAGGGGGGCCCCCGGGTGGAGGGGGGCAGAGGGACAAGGGGGCAGCACCAGGGGGCAAGCAACCACCAACAACAGAGCCCAACAAGGGCGGGGTGGCGGATGCAGGCAAGAGGGGTGGATGGGTCCACAGTGGCTCCCACGGCATGCCACACAATCCTGGGCCCCTCCCACAGCGATCAGCTGCCAGGGGGTCATCCCATGACAGGGCAGGGCTGGGGGACCCCACAGGGGAGGGATGAGGGAAGCTGCCACCCTATGGGAGCCGCCCCACCAGGCACCCCGGGTCAGGCGGTAGTGGTCAGCGGGGCACACAGGCCGGATGCAATAACAATGTGGTCAAACACTCGTTCACAGACCAGGTGCCCCCTCACGTGAGGGGAGAAGCTGCCAGCAGAATGGAGCGGAACCAGGAGATGCGGGCCAGGAACCGGCACCGGAGGGAGGACCTCATCAGGGAGCTGCTGGAGGAATCACAACGGTTAGCTGAGGTGCACTTCCGGGAGCTCACGCTCACCAGGGAGCTCATCTGAGGGGAGGGGGAAAGGGACCGGGAGGTCCTGGCTGCCATGATGGCCCAGTCCCGCACCGAGCACCTCTGAGACAGGTGCCAGGCTGCCGCCGTCCAACGCAAGCAGTGGCACGCCTGTGAGGGGCCGGCGGGTTAGACCGCACAGCTCATGGACCTCATGGGGGAGGCCATGGAGGCCCTGCGGCGTGTCCCCCAGCGCTATAGGCCACGTCATGCCATGGAAGGAGGGTTGGCAGCCAACCCACACCATGGTGACTTCCCACTGGTGCCGGTGCCCCCCCTCCACCTTGTCCACCCATGGTTCCCCCAGCAGCAACCTTATCTGGGCCTGGTCCATGGGGTCCCCCTCCAACACATAGGGCAACCAGACCCACTTGTGGGTCTGCCCACCCCCACTGCCAACCCAAACCCTCAACCGGGAGGTGACCCCCCCCACCCCAGGACCCTGCACCCCAGGATGACCAACCACCCATGGTGGCCACACCACCCCCTCCGGTAAGGCCGCAGCACCCCAGGCCCCTGGGGGCTGGGGGTGCCACAAGGGGGGGCACTGGGAGTCTGGGCACCTGTGCAAGGCAGGGACCCCAGTAAGAAGCATACTGTAGAACCCACTCCTAGCACACACCATACATGATCTGGGGAGCAACGTCCATAGCCAGAGGCACATTTATCAGCTCTGTGACACTTTACTGGAAGGGGCATGTGCCATGCTATTGAGGGTGGCCCGGCCAAGGGCTCACACCAACGGGGTTCACCCTAAGGCATGTGCGATGCTCGGGTGGGGGTAGGGGGCTCCCTGGAGGACCATGGGCACCCACTGGCCTGGACCCCTACATGGGACAGAGATGAGTGCACATGAGGATCCCTTACCCCATTCTTGTTTCCCCATGCAGGGACCATCAGCGGGTGCCAGTGTGGAGCAGCCAGTGGATGACAGGGAGGCCAGTCCATCCGGCTGCTGAGTGCTGCATTCGGCTGCAGCCTGGGCACACTGGCCTGTGAGTCCCAGTGGTGTGGCCAAGAGGGGGAGAGGGTGCCCCAGATGTTGACCCCCACCCCATTCCATTTTACATATCCCCTTCAATAAAGGTGTTGTACCTATACCTTGATGTCGCTTCCTCTGTCTGGGGACATGGGGGGGTGTTATGCGGTGTGCAGGGGGGCATCAGCATGTTGGGGGCTCTGTACAGTCCCTGTCCAGCCGACGGGCCGAAGGCAAACCCAGTGAAGCCTCATGCAGTGGAGGTGGCTGGTACAGGTGTACACCAAACCTGCACAGGTGAGCTGGAGAGTGTTGGTCGGTAGGGCTTTCCATGGGCCATGCACTCCACGGCCGACAGCGTGGGGAGGGCAATCGCACCCAGGAAAACCATGGAACCCATTCACAGGAACCCCTAGCCCACACATGGAATAGAGGCACAGTTGCAGGTACAGGGTAGTAAACAACTTTATTGAAGGGGTTCACTGGCCTATGGACATGGTTGTGGGTTGGGCGCTGCCTGGCATTCAGCCGCCTGGGCAACGATGCGGTGGCAGATGGCGTCCCTGTTCTCCTCTGAGATGTGCTGGAACGCCCCACTCTGGGCATGTTGGTACAGGGGCACAGGGCCGGCCCTGTGCACTGGTGATGGGTTGTCCAGGGCAGCACCCCATGTCTCGCATACATTGTGCAGGATGCACGCTGCCAGGACAAGGATGGGGGTGTGGTCCAGGTTGATTGGCTCCTGTTCATCAGGAGATGCCAGCACATCTTGAGGAGCCCGAAGACCTGCTCCACCATGCTGCGGGTGGATGACAGGTGCTCATTGAACAGGCAGTGGTCCGGGTTGCATGCCACTGGATAGGCCCACATGAGCCACAGGCTAAGCGGGTAGGTGGGGTCCCCTATCATAACATGGGCCATGAGCAGGGCCCCGATTCTTCCGCGGAATCTTTTTTAAAATTCCGCGGGAGTCAGGGCCCAATTCTGTGCCTCGGCACGATTTACCATGCGGGGGGGGGTTTGGCTTGCCTCCTCCACCCTCCCCCCGCACTGGTCAAACCTTCAGGGCTTCCCAGCTGCCGGGGTTTCCCCTCCCCAGCTGCCAGGGCTTGCTTGACTCCCCCCCCTTTTAGAAAAGGAATTGCCTTACCAGTGATAGCAGCAACAGCTGCTCCATCCAGCTCGCTCGTACTTCCTGGCCCCTCCCGACGTGGTCTCTCAGGGCGATGCAGCCGGATGACGTCATCCGGCTGCGTTGCCCTGAGAGGCCCCGTCGGGAGGGGCCAGGAAGTACGAGCGCGCTGGATGGAGCAGCTGTTGCTGCCATCACTGGTACATTAATTAAGTATCTAAACGGTGGGGAGGCAAGCCCTGGCAACTGGGGAGGCTGGGGAGGGGAAGCCCCGAGGGTTTGTTCATTCCCCTTCCCCCGTGAAATCTCCTGCCCCGCGTCCCCGCAGCGCAGGCTAGAAATTCTGCGCTGGGGTAAGCGGGGCAGGAGATTCCAACGGGGGAGGGGAATTCCGCGGGAAATCTGCGAATCACAGACCCGCATTTCCCTCGGGGCCCTGGCCATGAGTACCCCCTCTATCACGTGGTACAGGTTGGGGGTGATCTCCCCGTTGAACATGCATGCATAGAAGGGGGAGGCATGCAGGATACGCGTGTTGTGGCTCCGCCCCGACTGGCCTGTGTACAAATCTATGAACAGGCCCCTATGATCCACTACAGCCAGGGCCCCGATTCTTCTGCAAAAAAAATTCTGAAATTCTGCGACCCAAAATAGAAAATTCTGCGACCCAAAATGGATAATTCTGCGACCCAAAATGGAAAATTCTGCGACCCAATAAAGTTACAAAACCAGTCTAGTAAAATTAAAAATGAGTTCTTTAATAGCAGTAATGACATCTTTATAATTAAAACAAAACATTTATTTACATATTTGCATTAACACACAAAAACCAGGAAACCCACCCACGAAAACACACAAAAACCAGGCAACCCACCCTCAAAAACACATGGCAAAGCAGGAAACCCACCCACGAAAACACATGGCAAAGCAGAGCGC
>QEPC01011221.1:601915-613415 GCA_003113815.1 Sphenodon punctatus | reverse complement strand
CAGCAGCGGAGGCAGCAGCGGCGGCGGTGATCCCAGCGGCGGCGGTGGAGGCAGCAGCGGCGATCCCAGAGGCGGCGGCGGAGGTAGCAGCGGAGGCGGCGGCGATCCCAGCAGCAGAGGCAGCAGCGGTGATCCCAGCGGCGGCGGTGGAGGCAGCAGCGGCGATCCCACAGGCGGTGGCGATCCCAGCAGCGGAGGCGGCGGCGGCGATCCCAGCAGCGGAGGCAGAGGCAGCAGCTGGTCCTTGATTAGCTGGTCCTTGGCTGTCCTTGATTGGCTGGTCCTTGAGCTCACTGCCAAGGAAGGGAAATCCCGCGGGGATTTCCCAAGTTTCTGTGAGAATCCTGCCTAGGGCAGGATTCTGCGCACATTCCGCGAATCGCGGGAGCGCGGAAGACTCGGGGCCCTGACTACAGCCTGCAGATTGATGGAGAAGGCCTGTTTCCAATTCATGTAGTCAATCTTTGCATGAGGGGGGCGTATGATGGGATTATGGGTGCTGTCAATGGCCCCGATGCAATGAGGGAACCCCATTTCCTCGAACCCACGCATCACCTCCTCGGAGTCAAGGAGCTGGATGACCCGCTCCAAGAGGAGCTCCACGAGCAGGTTGCACACATCATGCAGGGCCCTGTTCATGGTGGCAGTACCCACCCCAAACTTCTCCCCCATGCTCCTACAGAAATTGGGGGTGGCCAGCCACCACACCACCATGGCCACGTGCATCCCTGGTGGCATTGGGAAGCGCATCTTCATCTCCTGCCTCCGGAGGTGGGGGTTGAGGAGCTCCCCCAAGCGGGTGAGGAGGGAGCGGGGCATCCAGAAGTTGTCCGACCATTCCCCGTCCATCCAGGTGGCCAACATGTTCTCCCACCAGTCGTTGGAATGGAAGTGAGACTAGTGCCGTCGCAGGGTCGGTAGGGTCACATGGTGGGCATATAAGTTGAGGGTCCTTCGGGCCAGGATGAGCTGTTCTTGCTGGGACACCATGGAGCCCAACAGGGCACAGCGTCAGACAGCTGCCCACCTCGCCCATCACATGATCACCACCCTCTGGAGGTTAGCTGCCCTCCACCTCCGTGCCCCCTGGAAGACGGACCTTCGACCGTGCATCTATAGCAGGGCTATCTGCTGTAGCAGCATGCACAGCAGCAGGAGGGCTGCACCGAGGAGGTGTAGCAGCACAGTCCTGGGCTGTGGGTCCTCGTCCCCTGCCAGCATGGTTCTGCAGCTCCCTACACCGAGTCGACCTCCACTGGCACGTACCGGAGCTGCAGCGCTCTCACCTCAATGGACTGTGCCCACGGCCCACTCTCCCCTGGTGGTGCGGGAGCTCCTCTGTGTCCACCCAGCCCGGGTTCGCTGTATGTTATGTGCTGCTCGCTCCCGTGCTACAGACCCTCTGACCCACGCCCTAACGCCTGCAGCAGGTCCCTTATGTACTGTGTAGGGCGGTGTGGGAAGGACACCAATAGGTGATGCACTGGTGGTGTGCTGGAGTAGCTATCGGTTGCCGAGTCATGGGGGGATGGGGCCGCAGTCACCGCAGGGTACCCACGGACCTCCAACCGCGCTTCAGTCCCCCCAGTCAGGGCCGGCCTTTGCTTGCTGCAGCTGTGTGCAGTGTGGATACAATGCCTGGCTCGGCTGCTTGGCCTGGCGCATTGACCAGCTGTGGGCTCCTTCATCTCTCTGCACCTGTGCTGCATCCCTTCTGCCCTGTGTGTGGGCTACAGTGTCCAGTCCCCGGAGGACCGGGTTATCTCTGGGATGCAAGGCTGCCTGTGGGTGAGGGTAGCCGCCATGCTTTCCATGCTCGGCCCAGTCGCTGCATCCCTCCGTCTCCCACCTGCTGCTTCACCAGAGCAGGCCCCACTCCTGTCATGGCTGGTCGTCCTGCATGTCCCTCAGTCAGGGGTGTAGGGGAGGGGTGGTCACCCTGTGCGGACATGCTGTTGGGGGCCCTCTGGCTGAGTCCCGACGTGCAGATGTTAGTGGGTGACCCCCTGTTGGAGGGGGATGACTTACGGGTCCTGTCATGGTACATGTGGGCGATGGGTCACAGGGGGCTGGGTTGTCTTCCAGGTGGTGGCACTGTGTGTGTGGGAGGTGTTCCCCTGGTGGTGTCGCTACCCCTGGCCCTCCCAGGGCCCATTGGTGCAGGCGTTCCCCATTGCCCTGTCCCTTCTCTCCTGCAGCTACTGTTGTCATGCTGCTGGTGATCCAGCGCCTGAGGGCTATGCTCCTGAAGCTGGAGCAGGCAGCCTGGGACATGTGGGTGGTGGGGCGGCTGTTCGATGGCCTCCGTGAGTGTGCTGCTGCTTTGCTGGACCCTGTGCCTGTGTTCCTCCATGGGGGGGGGTTCTGTTCCTGGATGCCTGCGCCCCGCTCTGATGGCTGTCTCCTTTCCCTCTGTCCCCTTCAGTGCAAGCCATGATTGCGGAGTGAACCCGGGAGCAGGGGGAGTTGGTGGAGCTCCTCCTGCTCATCCTGGAGTGACTGCACCGGCTAGACCACGTGCAGGTCGAGCGCTGGCGCTGGGTGTGGGGTCGCTGGCCATATTGACCGGGGTTCTGCCCTGGACCTGCCTCTGCTGGCACGGTTTCCCCTCCTTCTGTTGCCCCGTCCCCCTCCCTGCCCTGTTGTTGTTGGCCCCTGTTGCTAGTTCCCTGTATTTTAATAAAGGCTTGTGTGTTCCTTTCCTGGTGTGTCAGTGTTGTGCTTTGCTGTGATCTCTCCCCTTGTGCGGGTGCCTCTGGGGGGACTGTGGGGGTGTTACCTGTGTTGTGTGGGTCCCTTCCCCTCATTTCTTTGCCCCCCCATGGGCCGTGTCCCTGTCTCTGTGTGCTTCTGCTGCCTGCTGTGTGTACGGCTCTGCTGTGGGTGGGTGTTGGGGAGGGGGGGCCTGGCGCCGGGCAGTCTGGGCTCTGTGCTGGGGCTGTGTGGAGCCAGCTCCTTTGTAGTGGCTGTCATTCTCATCCTCCCCTCTCCCTCCCGCCCCACCCGCGCAGGTCCTGGCAGCTGGGGGGGCAGAGCCGCATTGCACAGCTTCATTTGCCCTCAGTTGGCCATGTTGTGCCATCGCTGTACCAGGCGGGGCTTCCCCGCCGTTCCCAGCCGGCTGTGTACTTGCACGAGTGTTTGCCGGGTGTTTCCCAGGATGGGTGTTTGGGCGCTGGGTGTTTGAGGGCCCCTCCCCTTTCCTTCCCACAACCCCCTGTGGCGCTGTCCATGTAAATATCTCCCTGCTTGGTGCCGCTGGGTGTTCTCTGGGTGTGCTCACCCACCCATCCACACCCATCTCCACCCATTGGCGCTGCTGCGCTATCCGTGTCTCAAAACCCCAGGGAATCACCCAGCACTGTTTGTAATGGTGCCCTGGTGACTTCCGGTTCACAGAGGAGTGTCTAAACCCCTCCCCCTGACAGGATTTTTCCCAAGTCACAGTTTTAAACTGTGGGAGAAATCCCACATGTTCAAAAAAGTCCTAATACATTTTTACAGATAATCCCCTTTGTAGACTTGCTAATGGGGTATTTATTGTAATGATTAGACTGGTCATATATTGATTGTGTGATTTATTGAATCAAAATTTTGTCTATAGAGATTATAATTTGATAGATGTCACCTTGCTTCTAAATGTTGATAAAAATCAAATAACTAAAAGTTCTTCTGGTATCTTTGGTGATAATTTATTCTCTCTCATTGAGCTGTATAAAACCTCAAGCACTGAAATGGAAATATTTTTTCTTATTTTTTTCTTCCCCTTCTTATGAGCATAACCCAGTTGATTATTGGAGGATTGCTCAATGAGAGCTAGATTGATGGTGGTGTTTTTCCACCGTTGATAAAGACATTGATATATTTGCTTTGAGTGGGGAAAAAGATTGAGACCATCTAGCTAAATAAATGAATGGCTTTTCCTATAGATAAATTGAAAGGGGAAGTGATTAAACTTTGAGTGTCCACCAATCCCCATGGCCTAGACTGGTGGATTGAGACGATGGATCAGCATTGGGGTGAAAAGAATAATAGATTTTTTATTTGCAGATATTAATTACATTTTCAAATAGTCACCCAAACAAATAAATATCCGCACCTGAAACAAAATTAATTCATTTGAGTCTTTGGCTATTTTGCTTCAAATACTCTGATTTTTGCTGTTATTTTGGTAATTTTGGTTCTGATATTCAGTTATTTGGCTGGATACCGAAAATGAAATAACTGAAAAGTGAAAACCCAGAAAAATCACCCCACAGCCTCTGAAATGAAACAAATATCTGAAATGGGGTAAGTAAAGAAGAAAAAAAAATTGCTTCATACTCACATTGTTGGACCCAATTAGAAGTGGGCAAAATCGTCAGATATGATATTCATTTCACTTGGCTTACTTTGAGCTGACTAAGAGATCTGAGAGAAAAAGTTGAGTATTGAATACAGGCTGCTGATAGAGAATCAAATGATGGGGATGATGAGGAAGAATTGCAGTGAACTGAGACCATGAATAGAAGTTGTGCTGGGTGACATCTTTCCAGACAAGAATCTCCCAGTGGACAAAAACCTGGCATGCCTCATCCCAGCAATGCACCCCATCACCAACCAAAGGTTCCATCAAATATTTGATTATTAGCTGATTCCCCAAGTGACTTGCAGATGTGGATTAGACAGTTTTTACTAAATCGTAAAAACAGAACTGAGCTTTAAGTGTGTGTTGTAGGGGAAGATAAGTTGCAGTTAAAGAACGTAATGAGGAGAAATGCACATACTCTTAAAGAAAATGGCTCAGAGTGCTGAAGATGCCTAGGGAATGTTAATGTCTTATGTGGAGAGATAAGAGGGTAAATAAAGACATAACAAACAGAACACTATCAGTTTGCTTGTAGGAGAGGCAGAGCCAGTGGAATTATTGTAGGGCTTGAGCTTTACTGTTTGAAAATGACATTGCCATACATTTTCATTTAAGCCAAGCCTTAGAAAGATTAAAATCATTTAGGGCAAAGCCAGCTAGCTCGCTAGCCTCTTATATTTTCATTCAGGAGTAAAACAGACTCCTCACTCAAATTCCCAGTAATACAGGGCTTGACTGAGATTTAGCTTGACAGTGAAAGAGATAAAACTTATCAGTTGGTGTCATGATTTGGTACACAGCCTAGAAGATAAATGACTCATTTCAAAAGTTGATGAAAATGTATTAGTTCATTTGCCATTATATGATCTGTTATACTTTCAACCAATCTTACATTATAAATAACATCCATTAGTTTAAAGCAGCTGTTTACTGTCTGTTGAGTCTAAAGGGCATGGGGTATTCGTGCTTTAAAGAAATCTTCTACCCCCCTCCCCACCCTTTATGGCCGCTGCTACCTAGTTGCTTTTATCATTAAACACTGAGCTATTTTAAAAAACACCAAATAGACAGACTGAATGGAGAGTGAAACCATGGAAGACCTTAATGGGGCAATGGAGGACAAACAACTGGCAATTCTGAAGCAGCTGCAAAGCTGTTTCTGTTTTTCCCAGCAAAATGAGGTCACCATGTCCGCTGCTTCCACAAGCAGGAGAACACTGTTCTTTCATCATCAGCACCATCTCATTACCCAAGATCAGTGAGGGCAACTTGGACTTCTCATGCATGCAAGACATTAGTAGATCAAGGGAGCATTTTTCTGAAGAACTTCTGGCCATGACACCCAACCCACCCAGCCAAAGCATTAGTAGAGGCTGAATATCTCACAGAAAGGAACACCTTAAGTACTATGTGACCACATAACTCCCTGACTTAGGGGACTTGCCACCAACAAAGTCTTCCATCAGGGTCTAGACTCTATAGAGGCAGAAAATTGTTTGTATTGGTTTTAATTGTACTTGATGGTTGATTGTTTTAATTTGTTTTTAACATGTTGTTAGCCACCCCGAGGTGCTTTTAGCAGGATGGGGCAGCATACAAATTTTATTGAATGAATTTTTATTTACGACCCATATGGTCAAAGTTTTTACACAAAGTACATCAAAACAAATACAAAAAAATATACAGCAATCTTGTTAGACTTAATAAAACTTATACATTATTCTTGGCAGTACCACTTCCTGCAATATAAATTCAATCAAGTCAACTGTTGGTAATATTTGCCATCCAATACATACCACCACCTAATTTACACTCAACATCATTTTGCCTTTATGGATTACATAAATCCATTTGGCTTCCCATAAAATGTGTTGTAAATTAGTATCCAGGGTTTATAATAGTTGTTTCTGATTCACCTGCGTCTTCCTTTTTACCTGTGCTGCACATAAAAACTTTGCAAGATGGAAAACAGACTTCAATGTTAATTTCTGAAAAAGTTGAACCATCTTCTCATGGGAAGTTAATGTATTCCCGTTATCCCATGGGGTCACCCATTTTATTCTTTCGGCTACATAAAGCGGGCATTCCCACAAAAAATGTAGTATGTCCTCCACCCTCTTCTGTATACATAAACATAACCTTTGCTCTAAAGGGATTTTCTGCCAACGTCCCTCCTGGACACTAGATTCCAATCTCATATGTATAATCTCATATGTATAATTGGCGATCACAAGTGATATTGGGGGATCTGTAGGTAAAGGGCTGGCATTGAAGGTACAAATCTATATTGGTTCAAAGGGGTATAGGTGAGCTCAGTAGCCCTGGCCTTGTCCTTCTGAAGGGCAATGTCCTTCAAGCGGACCAAAATCTGCTCCTTATCGCCCCTAATTGGAATACGATCTTGTAATTCCCCCATATACCCAAGATCAATTTTTGACAATTCCAATCTTATATCTTGAACCCAGGAATGTCTAGATCTCAAATTTCCTTCCATTTCCAGGAATAACCTCTTGGGAATACAATTTGGGGAAATGGTCCTAAGCTTGAGCCAGTATGAAAAAACTCACTGCCTGGCATTTACAGCCACGTTTAATATCCCTAGCTCTTGTCTTATCAAAACTCTGGGGGTTGATATTTGTACTCCCATGAGTTTTTTTAAAAAGACCGCCTGTACTACCTCAATGGTCTTGCCAGCCCCCTGTTCTAACCCCCACAACTCGGCTCCATACAATAGAGTGGCATCTAGTTTAACCTCCACCACTCTCAAAGCCTCAAGGCAAGGTCGTTTGCCACATCTCCCAAAAAACTTAATGATTCCACCTATGGCCTGCTCAGTCTTCAATCTAGCCATGACCAGGTGTGATCTCCAAACAAATTTTATTATAAAAAATAAATTTTAAAAATGTCATAAACTGAAGGCAAATATTAGCCTTTCCATTGCATAATTTGGGATGGAAATGATTGAGACCACCCCTGCCTCCGCCTCTAACCGCACCAACTAAGGCCATTTTTAAATGGGCATGGCTGAGTGTGTGTGTCTGTGTGTGCTGTGTGGACTGCCCATGCACGTCCGGGGGGGGGGGAGGATCAAAAGGGCTGGGATGGGTGTGCACCACTACCCACTCATGGTTTGGCCTGCACCTGCGCAGAGCAGTCCAAATTTTTCCCTGATGCTCCATGTGCAGGCCTAAGTGGGCAGTGCATGAGTCATGGAGCGTGCGCCCACCCACACCGCCTTCAGACAGGTGCTCGGGTGGGTGGGGGATGGGCTGACCTGTGTGGGCGCGTCTCATCTAAAAACGGCCTAAGTCCTCAATTCAGAAAAGCATATAGGACTGGACATAATTTTAAGTAGGTTTTTAAGTTCTGTTGGAGCCAGTGAAACTTAAGCACATGCTTAACTATCTGATGGCAAATAATCCAAATTTTAAGGCTCCTTTCTCCTTCTCTTCACCACCATGGTGAAGAAAATCACCCATCTCTGTGAGCACTTTTCCAGTCAGGCTTTATATTTATGCAGGTTCTTGCCATACTCTATCTTTAGTGTCTGTTCAAGTTCTGTTCCTTCTGAAGATAAGAGTGGCCTCTTATTTATTTAGTGGGGCTTTGAGGGGTCCTCATTCTATTCTAATTAGTTCCCTAGACTCCTCTCTTTTGTTTAAATAGCCTTTACTCAGTGGAGAAGAATGTTTGGTGTTATTATCCTCCTGACAAAGTAACCCATGATGCAGCAGTTGTTTGACAGAAGGGACACTATTGCCTTCATGTTTTCTCCTTCTGAGCCATCTTACTTTGCTGTCTTGGAGAAAGTGCTATCTTTCTCCAATAGCACTTTTAGAAATGTAACATCAGGTTTCACCCATTAATCAACCTGATGCTTAAGTTGTTGATTTTACATCTCATTTTTCACCTGATTCCCCTTCTAATACCAAACATTTCAGCCTCTGGCACCGGAAACGTACAGCATTTGTTGTTGTCCACTTTGATTAATATTAGGTGGGAAATAGTCTCTCTTTTCTTGCTTGTGGGTCTTGGCAGGACATTCTAGTGGATGTGTCCATATATTCAGTGTTGCAAGCCCCACTGTCTCACAAATCAAGAGACAAACATTTAAAAATCAAGACATTTTATATATAAATCATGAGTTGCTGTTTTTTCAAACATAAATCATAAACTAAAACTAAAATAAAGAATAAAATAAATTTAAAAAAACACATTAACATAAACAACTTCTGAGTCTTCAGTGGCTGGGGGCAGCTGCTGAACTCCTTTACCGTGCCACATTTCCTGATGGCTGCTTCCTGCCAAGCCTCCCGATCTCATGAGTTTAGTGACACTAATTGCAAGATTGCAAGTGAGGTTTAGTAATCGCGTCTCTCATGCTGAAGCCCAGACCTAGCAATGCCCCTGGGCCTGGGGGTGGGCTCACTCACTAGGGCTGAAATGAGAATTTTTAAAAATGATCATGAGAAATTCTCATGAGATCTCACCAAACTCTCAGTCCCAGTGTGAGATCTCATGTGATTTCTCAAAAAATTAAAATAATGTAGAAAGTAGTAGTAGTAGTAGTAATAGTACCAGGGCATCCTGTAGTGTCTCGGGATGCCCCAGGACACTGACTGACTTACCTCATCCCTGGGCTGTTGGCCTCTGGTCTGGTGGCTGCTTTCTGTTCCCTGCCTCCCTCTCATTCTGCATAGAGCTGGACTTGCTCTCTGCCATGGGATTCGACAGTAAATTATCTGAGTGGGAAGGAGAACAAGGAAGCCTCTTCCTAGTTGTGTGCAACACTCTGATCAGTCCCTGATTCCAGGGGGACCTATGAGGGTGCCCTGATATTGGTCCCCCTGGAAACGTGGACTGATTAGAGTGTTGCACACAAGTAGGAAGAGGCTTTCCTGCTCCCCTCCCCACTCAGATAATTTACTGTCAGATCCCCTGCCATTCTGCAGAATGCATCATGGTAGGGGAGGCAGAGAGCAAGCCTCCTGATCTTGTGAGATTAGTAACACTAATTGTGAGATTGCGAGTGAGGCTTAGAAATCACGTCTCTCACAATAAATTTGTCAGTTACCATTATTGCATATTAGTAAATAATGAAGTTATATGAGTTCTTCCGCTAATATGGCTGCCATTTTTTAGTGTCTTGCAATATCTTATCTCACATTTTTATAATCTCATTTTATGATGATGGGCCCAGGGGAATAAATAAGGACTGGAGATGATTAGCCTGAACATCAACTAGCTAACTACATGGATTAACTCTGGGTGCAGCCAGACTCTGTGGGAAGGCTACCATGCCTTGGGTAGCCTTAGCCCACTCTGGGAAGCCAAGTCACACAATGCCATGCATCATGTGGCCAGTGGCCACCAGATGTTCCCTGCAGATAGCGGCTATGTGATGCATTCTCAGAAAAAGTCCAAGAACATGTCACGTAGTAGCCTTAGGCAGGGCAACTCATGTGGCCAGGTCATATCTGTCCCACCATGTGGCAAAATCCATCCGGGTCTTTGAGAAGCAGACACTGTTGTCCATTGTGAATGACCATGTCATAGCCAGGGGCGGGATCTTGCTCAGGCTGGGGAGGGATGTGGGGCAGGGCTGGATGACCTCTCATGTGGCCGATGTCGCAGCCTTCCCCAGTCATAGTGGGAGCTCCACCAGTGGCCAGCTGCCCCACCGGGAAGGGGGTTGACAAGGGGGACTGTCTGCTCAACTTCCTGCACTTGCCCCGAGTGTGGCAGTACAGTTGCCCGTCACAGGGCTACAGAGTGATCGGGCCATCTGCAGCCCATGTGGCTTCACCCTCTATCTAGACAATCTACTTCACGGGCAAGGAACTGTAGGCCAAATGTAACCCACAGGTTTTATGTATCTCTTTTCCTGTTTCTGGATCTGGTCCCTGGATCCACTTCCAGCCTCCTCCAACCACCAAGCACTGAAGGCTGAGTTTGGGGTAAGGAAGCAGATATAAGGGCATGTACATAAAGACAGGAGACAGATCCATGATCTGGACCCTCCTCTTCCTGAGGGCACCCATTAAGCACCCCTGCCTGACCCAACTTCTGTGTGGTCCGTGTACCTTGTGATAATTAATTATCAAAGTGCCCCTGTGGGGGAAGATATTCCCTATTCCTGATCTGCTTTATCAATCCATCCTCCTGGATCATATATTCTTAAAGTTAGTATTCAAACAATTTTGCATTTATTTATTTTTTTAAAAAAAAGAAAAAAGAAACTGGCTCTTTTTTCATCAGACTTTTTTTAAACTGCTCTTTACTTGCAGAATATGCCAGTAGTACCATCCTTTCTGTATGGCTCAGCCTGTCAGGCAAAAAAATAAATATAAATAAAAAAACAAACAAAAAAAACCTCATTTATATTTCTGTGAAAAAAGAAACTGAAATGAAATTTTGTTGGTCAAATGAGAATTTGGATAAATGGGGGAATAATTTCTATATACTGAAGTCAAGATTTTGGCATGCAACACCTGACTGAAGCCCCATTGAAGTCCACTGCTTTTCCTCCATTGATTTCAATGGTATTGGGTCAGTTCTATTAAGGCATCAGTATATATATAATAAGATGCTGAATACAGCAAAACCTTGGTGATGGCCCAGAGCTTGCAGCTAGTGCAGAATGTGGTGGCTCGTCTCCTGACTGGGACGGGCCAGCACGAGCACATAACACCTGTGCTCTGTTCGGTGCTCCGTTGGCTGCCAGTGATGTACCAGGTCCAATTTAAGGTGTTGGTACTTACCTTTAAAGCCCTAAACGGCCTTGACCCAACATACCTCAGAGACCGCCTCAACCCCTGGGTTCTGGATCGGCCCCTGCAGTCATCAGGGGTGCCCTCCTGCAGGTCCCCTGAGTGTCTCAGGTGTCGACCATGCGGAGGGCATCTCGGTGGCTGCGCCACGACTGTAGAATGCTCTCCTGTCGGAGGTCTGTCCCCTCTTTTTGTAAACAATGGGTGATTTCAGATGTTACGGGGCCCTTTGGCCCCGTACCGAAACCACCGGCTTCGTTCCCCACCGGGGTCACCCCGTAACGCCACAACAGACGTGCCGGGGGGATCCCGGCGGGGAAACTGGGAGGGGCCGGGGCCGCGCAGCGCAACATGCGGCCACACGGTCCCGCCCCCTCCACGC
>QEPC01011221.1:570665-587264 GCA_003113815.1 Sphenodon punctatus | reverse complement strand
CGAGCAGCAGGGCAGGTGATGATGGGAGCGGCGGCGGCGGCGGCGTGGAGGCAAGCCCCCCCCCGGCACCGGCAGCAAGCAGGTAAGTAGATGGCACAGGTCCCTGCAGGCAGGCTCCGCGGCTCCAGCCGCTGTCTATGGGCTTTATAGCCCCCGCTACTTCCGGGTAGGGGGGGAGGGGACAGGACAGCCCACGTGGCTGCCCTCTGCGTTCCCCCCCCTGCCCCCAACTCACGTCTAGTTCTTCTTCTTGTCCCCGCAGGTATCCTGCGGGGACGAAGCAGCGGCGGCGGCCCCAGCGGCGAGCAGCAGGGCAGATGATGATGGGAGCAGCGGCGGCGGCGGCGTGGAGGCAAGCCCCCCCCCGGCACCGGCAGCAAGCAGGTAAGTATTGAGATATTTGGTTCCTTCATTTTGGTTGTTTGCACATAACTGAAAATGAAGTAACCGAACAAACAAGTACTAAACAGTACTAAACAGCCAAACATCTGGATGGTCAATAACTGGGCAGCTGAAAACCAGAAAAATGGATGTATGAATATCTGATTTGGTTGCAGATATTATTGGAATATTGGGAGAGCTACTTCAAAATACACTATTTGTTTCAACACTAGTCTATGGCTAAATTGAATTCCCATTGACTTCAATGGTGTCAAATTTGTGCCCCATATAATTTGACATTGCACCAATCTTGTGGGTATATTCAATAGTTCTTTCATCACTTTTTCTGGGTGTAGAATACACGAGGCTGAGTTCGTTGACATTCTTTCTTATATTTGAGCCAATATGTAGATAGTACATGAACAAAAGGACTGATGAAATATAACAGCTAGTCAAAAATGTGCCAATTGTTTTTCCACAATTTTAAAAAATCAGCCGTACGTAAAGCTATTTCATTTTTTAAGGAAAAATCAAAACCAACAAAAGGGTGGTGGCAGGGGAGAGACAGTAGCATAGCTTGAGTGGTAAGAGCCCATGCGCTGCATGTATAAGGTCCCAGGTTCAGTCCCTGGCATCTCCACCTCAGAATCCTTGGTAGCCCACCTGGGGGAGGCCTCTGCTGTGGGCTTGGAGGTGTCTCAGGTAGCATACCAGGATGGCTTCTAGAAGAGCCAGATTTTAACACAAATTTGAAACCCCTGCTGCCGTGTCAGGTGGTGACACAATACTGACACTGACTAAGATGGACCAGTGGTCTGACTCAGTTAGGTAGTTTAGTTAGTTATTTAAAAGTCTACAATTCATCTTTACTTAATCAGTTTCTGTAGAAGTTTTTTTGGACTTCATAAATATTTTTTCAAAAAATATATTTATTTTTTAAAAAATAAAATCACTGAAATAATGACCTCCAAATCATGAAAACCATTTTTTTTTTTAAACCAGAAAATAAAAATTCTGACCCAAATAATTAGGGTTTTTTGTTGCAGAAAGAATGGAAATTTGCAATGGCCCAAAAGTCATTTTTTAAAAGTTTAAATAAAAATCCATTAATCAGCTCTTCCAAATTCCTGTACGATGGTCAACTTCTATTGACCTCATTAACATGCATTTCCCCAGTAAATTGAGATACCAATGTCTTTTAGAGTCATATTTATTTTTCCATTTCTTCTGGGGTTAATGACTTTTTTTTGTAGAGACACCAAAATGGAGAGAACTTGTTCTGAAAAGTTTTCTTTCCCTCGATTATGCTCCCCAATGTAGCTTTCCAAGGGTTTTCATACTGGTATAAATCATACTATGGAGACATTTGTTCAGGCAAAGTGTTTCATCTTAAACATAATTAAGATGAAATATATAAAAACTTGTATGTTGTATTATGCAGTATTTTGCATGGCATCATACATTACTATTAGCAGCTCATATCTGAAGAAGAAAAGCAAAAGGGTATTATAAATTGCCCTTTTTACATGGGTTGTGTGTGGGGAGGGGGTCGGTGTTCGCACCGGTGTATGTGTGGTGGGGAGGGGGAGGGTGTAGATGGGCACACGTAGGTGCACACCGATCTCCACCCACCTCCACCCATCACACACACGGAGCAACCACTGTTTTCACCGGTTACTCCATGTGTGTGTGATAGGTGGAGGTGGGTGTGCATGTGTGTTCGCGGGAGCATGCATACACGCACACCCACTCCATCCCACCTGCCATGGCATGTACACAAGATGCACCCATGCACCCAGATTTCTGGGTGTCCATGCATGGGTGCTGCCCGGGTAAAAAGGACCACTGCTCTGTATGATGTTGGGTGTCTTTTATATGATGGCTCCCACCACCGCCATGGACTTATCTGGACGCTGGTTGGAGCCATCACACTGGACCAGAGAGAAACATGGATCCAATTGCCCCCGCCCTCATGCTGCATGCAGTGTCCCACCCACCCCCTGACAAACAGACAACCATACATGTGAAAGCTCACTTTACTCCGGGTCCAGGGGCTGGATCCTGGCCATGGTGATGGTTATCCCGGGCTGTGATCCAGGGACTCCCCTGACCCACAGCCTGGGCTAGTTCCCACCACAGTTGAGAGCCGGACTGCGCTAACATCTGGTGGGCGCATTCCAGCATGATGATGGCACCTAAGTTAATCCGCACTAAAGCAGGTTAAACCATGCCACCGTCACATCTGAAAATACCCATTGTTTTAATGTTCCGTACTTCACCAGTCTTTAAAATAAAAGCCGTTTTATATCATTTTGTTTAGCTTTCCAAACAGAATACATTGCGCTGTGAACACCATGTTGTAACGTGTGTTATAGTGGATTTTTTTTATTATCATCCTTTTTGTAACACAGAGATGTATTTTTAAAAATGTGTGGCATTCTACCAAGAATGTTTTCCAACAGTTTTGTGTGATTTTTCTGCATTTCAATTAAGGAACAAGCATTTGCAAAGCAAAGACAATGAAAGAGCATTGAGTGAAGGAGGGTGGATTTTGGTTATTATGCAGCTATTATGACAAAATGCAATACATTCAGTGAGAAAGTGTGAAAATACCAGATGCTAAAATAAAAATGGATGTTCAGTGACATCTTAATGAGCTGCTAAAGTGGATACAATTTTAATACCTGAGGTATAAAAGAAAAATAAACTGTAGGAGCTAGGGAGAGAAATTTAGCACATCTAGTAAGATCCTAATTTAAGTTTTTTTACATTTCCTGTTTCCATTGAAGTCATGGGGTGAAACCAAACATGATGAGGGCCACTATGGCCTTCTATTGCCTGACTGGGCTGGACTGGGGACTCACCACCACATTGGTTTCCAGGCCTCCAGATGTGGGCCAGTTGCTGCCCCACCTGGGTAGGCAGCTGGCCCAGATGTGGTCCTCTGGATGATTCTGGGCCCACATCCCAGGCCAAGGGATTCCCAGGCAGGCCATAGCAGGCCTGTGCATTTGTTCGCACCACCAACACCACTGCAGCATGGGAGCCGCCATTGCCGGCCACCATGGTTGCCCATTATTGGTCACCATGGCTGCCCATCATGACATGGGGTGGGACGCAGGGGGCATGCTGGGCGTGGGGTTACCCAGCCATGCATTTGGGAAATGCTCGCTGACTGGCCCGGCCATGCGCACATCAGTTCCATGCCTTGACCTGCCCACACCAGGGCCAGCCTCCCCTCATGGTACATGTAGCCGGCGTGCTGACTGCACATTTATTTTTACCCGTGGGCAACATTTTCATAGACTTCTGTGGACTCCGTTTTCTCACTTTCTCTTTAGTAAGGTCTGGTCAGGGAAAGAACTGTGATGTTTAGGGTTAGTTACTCTGGAGGAGATACTCTGGCGTAACTACCTCTCTCTGCGTCTATTCCCACTGTGTTATTTATAGTTCTCAAGAACAATACCAGCAGCTATAGTTTCTGTAGGAAAGCAGTTTACTTACAATATTCTTGAACTATGTACAAGAGGGTTGATTTATTAGTCTCAGGCTGAGTGCTTCCTTCTAGCAACTCTGCATTCTCAGTTCTGCCATTACACTCTCTGACTCCCTGCAGGAGCCCCAAGGATACACTGGGTAACAGTCTCTTAAAGTGATAACATCCCACATCTCCCCTTTCAATAAAACAGAATTAAACATAACCATACAACAAACTTCCCAAACATTTTCTGTTGGTTAAACTTTTTCTTTTTGTTCTTCTTTGTTTTCTTTCTTTTCTGTTTAGCAACTCTCAATAAGTCTCTGTGGTCATCTCCTAAGCCTTGTTGACCTGCATAGCTCTGTACAGATATTTGTAATACTCTCAGATGCTACCAGTAGTAGTACATTTGCCTCTTCAGGTTGTCTGGCAATTGACTGATCTTCCATGTTCTGAGTTGATATATTATCCTTCGGTATTACTTTGTCTAGTGGTATAATTTGTACGTGTATTTGATTCCTTCTCAGAATCTGTCCCCTATCTGTGATGATCTCATACAAGCAAGGAGTAACTTGTCTTTTAACTGTTGCCTTTTGAGCCCACTTTTGAACAGTTTCTTGTGGTTGCAATGGTCTTAGCTCTCTAGCTCCCCTTAAAGTGATAGTATCCCACACCCACTAGCAGGGGAAAACAGGGGTTAAATAGCTCTTCCCTTTCCCTGATCTCCGTGCTTGAGAACTTGCAGAGGAAAGTGAGGTGGGGGGAGCAAATTGAATAATAAGCAATCTGTGAGGCAGAGACACTACAAGGGAATCACAAAAGTAAAAAGTACCGGTTATTTCTGAGACAAGGAGGTGGTGGAGAATGGAGGTAGTTATCTGCCTCCTACCTTTCCCATCATAAGACTCCACCCCTAATAACTACATTTGTCTGATAGGTAAGTACTTCCTTTTTAGCTTCACTTTAGATTCAGATCTGGTGACTGTCATCCATGCTTTCATCACCTTGGCCGCTTTTAGACGAGACAAATTTTGTGCATGATTGGTGAAAAATGCGTGTGTTTTAATGCTCATTTAAACACCTAAACCATTTTAAATGTGCATTTGCCATGATCGTGTAAAAGCCCAAACCATTTTGAATGTGGTTTTGTTTAATTGCAAACCAGTTTTGAACCCCTTTGATGATCAAGGGATGCCAAAACCGGTTTTAAAAAATGCATATTATTTAAATGCACATTTACAAAACCACATTAAAAGTGTCTCGTCTAAAAGCACCCCTTGAGGCTAGACTACTGCAATGCACTCTACGTGGGGTTGCCCTTGAAGACTGTTTGGAAGCTGCAGTTGATGCAGAATGTGGCGGCCGGCCTTCTGTTGGGGACAGTTCACCGGGAGCACATTACACCAGTGCTCCAGAGTCTGCACTGGCTGCCAATAGCTGTGCTGGTTTTAACCTACAAAGTCCGAAATGGCCTGGGCCCCAGCTAACTGAAAGATTGCTTCTTCCCCTATGTCCTGTCATGGCCTCTGAGGTCAGCTGAGTGCACCTTGCTGTGAGTGCCCTCTTTCCGTGATGTTGTTACATCAAGGGCACGCGGGGAAGAGTTCTCACTCAGTTTCTGCGCACAATTATGGAACTCCTTCCCCTTGATGTTGTTGTGGATTTTTTTCTTGAATCCACTGGGTTCGGGTGGGCTCACCAATTCGAGGCAGTACCGCAGAGTCAGGGTAAAATGTAATCCAGTTTATTGAGTGCTAACGCGTTAGCAGGCTCTACAAAGGAGAGCTGCTTTGGGACAGCCCCCAAAGCTTTTTATACCAAAACAGAAGCATCATTTTACACATGCTCAATACAGGTTGAAAGCTGGGTTTTTCCACTTGCCATGCATCATTTCTATTGTTCCTTTGTCTAGTCAAAGCAAGGCTATGGGTTACATCACTAGTTGCTTCACTATCTTTTCTGTGCATGTTATGTTCTTCTTCCCAGCCTCATCCTGTTCATTCCTTATCACAGTTTCCTGCCGTCAAGGCTATCCAGCTGCACAGTTCTTTTCTTAGTCTGCAACTTTTCTGCAAGCAAAGCTCTTTCTATACTTTGGCTTTTCCCAGAGTCCCTTGCTGCACTCCCTTCCCAGAGCCCCTTTCTGCACTTTCCCTTACAAATCCCCCCTTTTGATGCCCATTTAGACCCCCCCTAAATGGCATCACTACCACCACTTGGTCCGGAGTCCCCGGGGGCCCCTGATGGGTCCCTTGGCTGGGGGCCGTCGGTGGAGCAAAGGGAGTGTGCTGCCAAGGCTGGTGCTCATGGCAACCATTTGGAGAGATTGGGGAAGGGACCTAGGTTTGCCAGTAAGGATGTGGGAGACACCCCAACAAAACAGCTTGCACAAAAGGAAAACAAAGCCCAGGGCCAGTAAAACAGCAACTAGTACTAGCAACATGTACCGGATCCAGCCTGGTACATCAGGGAGCAGGCGCTCTAGCCATGACAAAGAATCCCAGTTGTCAGTCTCATGGAGTTTTGCCACAGCGGCTTGAAGGTGGAGTGTGATTGGGCACAAATGTATGGTTCAAGTTAAACGTGATCCCATTCTTAACAATAGTTGCATTGCAGGCAGCGGTACCAACAAACTGGCCCGTGCCGTTACACTGCAAGCAGAACAAGGCTGGGGGTGGATTTCTAATGTGAATATATTCAGAAACATTGCGACTAATGACTGCCCATGTGGCGTGTTTGGGTAGTTCATCATAAAACGGGGCTTGCAACTCCCGTACAGTAAGCGGTGCAGCAAGCATAGGAATACCTTCCAAAGCATGCGAAGGAATATAAGCACAAAGCCAACAGTTTGATGCGTTCAAGTCTAGGCGAAGTTGTTTTATAAAAAGCAAAAAAGTGTTAGAGGCAAATTCTAACGATCGTCTGTCTCGGGAAGTTCTGTCATTGTCAGGCAGCTGTTGGCGAATCATCTGAGACGATGTGGTCTGGTCAGGTGGCGGAGTCAGCGGTGCTCGGGCCAGCGGGAGGGTCAGCATGACAGCAATGCGAAGCATGACGCCAACGGGGATCATTCTCCAACTTTACAGCAGTCTGTGTTGTCAACAGGACGAGGTGGGGTCCTGTCCAGCGCGGAGAAAGGCAATGCTTGCGTCGAAACTCTTTCAAGAGGACCCAATCCCCTGGCTGGAAGCTGTGGCACTGCTCAGCAGAAGGTGGAGTATGCGCTGCTTCCACCGCGGTCCTGGCTGATCTAAGGAGAGAAGTGAGAGACAAAACATACTGAGAGAGCTCATCACTCAATTGAGCCAATGATTGAACTGCCGGACGAGGCGGTGTAAGGCCTATGCGCATGGCACGGCCAAACACAAGTTCATGAGGGGAAAGTCCAGTATTCTTTGCTGGGGAGGCCCTGATGGCCATCAAGACTAAAGGCAGGGCCTCAGGCCATTTCAACCCCATGTCTTCTGATGTTTTAGCTAGTCGAGTCTTAATGTCCAGGTTCTTCCGCTCCACTGCCCCACTGCTCTGAGGGTGATGTGGGGTGTGGAAAAACAAGTTGATCCTGAGGGCCTTGCAAAGGGCCTGGGTTACTTTTGCAGTAAATTCAGGGCCTTGATCACAGTCCAGTGAAAGAGGAACCCCAAAGCGGGGTATAAAGTCTCGCAGCAGCTGCTTTGCAACTGTGAACGCATCATTTCGGCGGCAGGGAAATGCTTCAGTCCAGCCTGAGAAAAGGCAAACAATAACAAGAACAAAGTTAAAGCCTTGGGCTGGGGGCAGATGGGCAAAGTCAATCTGAAGATTCTCAAACGGCCCATTGCTCCACGGGCGAGAGGATGAAGTGCAGGGTTCCGTTCTGTGCGGATTATGTTGGGCACAGATGTGGCACGATCGGGTCACTCGCCGGGCCTCGGTGGAGACAAAAGGAGCAAACCAACTGGCGGTGATCATGTGTGCTATTCCCCCCTTGCCAGAGTGTGTTAACTTATGACACACTCTGGCCAGCAAGGGCAGCAGGGACCGCGGGGCTACAGGGCGGCCATCAGGGTGTCTCCAGATGCCCTCCGAGTCTTGGGTGCAGGCGGAGCGGAGCCACAGGTCGAGTTCTTGAGCTGTCGCGTCCTGTTGGTGATGTAGAACGTCCTGGAGTGGCACGGCAGGCAGGGAATCTGAAAGGGAAACTGCCTGAACGCATACAGCGGGTCCCAGCTTTGCTGCGCGTTTGGCAGTAATATCAGCAAAGCGGTTGCCATTGGCCTTAAAAGTGTTGGCAGAAGTGTGCACGCAGACGCGCACAATAGCCAAAGCAGAGGGCAAAATCACGGCTTCCAGGAGGGCAGCAATCAAGGGCCCATGGGCTATTGGAGTGCCAGCTGAAGTGAGGAAGCCGTGCTCCCGCCAAATGGAGCCAAACGAGTGGCAAACTCCAAAAGCGTAGCGGGAATCAGTAAGTCATCTGGCACAGGATGCTGGGCTTGGGAGTTGTGTGGCACAAGGAAGTCATCTGGGAAGCTGGGGCTGAAATTCGGTTGGCGTGAAAGGCAGGGCATGGGAGCTAGCGTCTGTGGGTATGACAAGGCTTGGGATGAGCAGGCTATTGTGGGACTTTTTCAGGTGTTTAGGAGCCATAGGTGGTGTTGATGGCAGAAGCCACAGTAGGGACATCACAGAGAAGATAAAGAAAGGGTGCATGTTTTACTTTTTAAGTAACTAAAGCACAACAGGTTAAGTAAATCCCGCCTCCCCCCTGTTGATTTAGCATTCCATGGAAAGAATAAATCAAGGAAGAATATCGTCTTTTTGCCATTTAAATTACAAACAGTTTGGCAAATCCTGGTCTGGGTGTGGGCTGCAAGTAGCTGTACCTTTAAACCATTAATTGGACTAGCCGTGTTAATAATGGCAAAAGGGCCAGCCCACTTGCTAAAAACTGTTTTAGCATGACAGAGGATTGTACAGACCAGTCCATTATTGCATGAAAATTTTCAAATTTGTTTTGGGTCATTTTGGGCCTTTTTACTGCTTAAAATCAGCAGTAATAATTTGATTGATTTAATGTGCTATTTTTGCAAAGCTGCAATTTAATAAAACAGTAATCGGGCATTTTACAATGTGAACCATTGCAGGGGCTGCATGGTTTTTCCCCCTGGGAAAGAAATGCCTATTGGGAAAACTGTTGCTGTTCCTTGCTTGCCTGAAAAGTTTGAAAAAGGAATGTAAACTATTAAGTTGCAGATAAGGGAGAACAGTCCTTGAGATTTTTGTTAGAGGCAGCTTCCAGACGGTCTGTGGATTTGCACTTCAGTGCTGGATTTTTATGGTTTTTTTACAAACTTTTAAAACTTGGACCTTAATTACTACTAATTACTTTTGGGAGCTTTTAATTTGAAGATGACAACAAAGAACAAATCTGAAAATGACATAAAGAACAAACTTTGGTGCCAGCAAGTAACACCAAAAGGTACTAGTTTTGTTTTGTAGTTTAGATGTTGAAATGATATTTTGGTGTTTGCTTAATTGCCAATTCCTCGTCTAGTTACAATCTTTCACTGCTTTATTGGTTCACCGAGAGGCTTCCTGTTACATAATTCTTCTTTAACCTTTTTTTACAGCTATTTGCTGTTTACATTCCATAATCCTTCTCCTATTTTACTTTCCTGCCCAAAATACTATTTTCTATTCCTTTCTTTATTTGGGGCTCTCTGTGAGTCACTGTAAGAGACAGTATTAACACTTTGCATTCCTTACCCTTCGTTAACCTTCCAGTCTACAAGCTGTGCCTTGCTACTGATGTGTTTCACTGCTCAGTCCCTGTCACTTAAGAAGAGCGCGGCAGTGGAAAAACATTCCTATACAATCCTTTAAGTGAACCAATAATCATACAAATCAACACTAGCATAGGTCTTGGCTTTGGGAGTAACGACACCCTATTTGTTTCAATTTTTAATTATTTTTTTAAAATATGCTTTGCTTGGGCTTTGCTGCTGGAATTGGCCAGAAGCTTGTATCTGAGCTCATAGGTTCTAATGAATTGTTTGGAGGCTTGTTAGTCTAGCAAATACAGTGTTTTACTCCTTGCTTGGTGAAGAAAGTTTGCAAAACGCTGTTCAAAAATTGGTAAAAATATTCAGGTCTGGCTCTTTGAAAGTGCTGGCTGTAAAAATTCTGACAGCTCCATTGCTAATTGCCTTTTTTAACCATGTGATTGCCGATTTTAGCCCGAAAGTCCGGGTGTAGGGGAATTTGCAAAGGAGCAATTTAGCCAGGTTCAGCACCGTGAACCACTTGAAACTTTTGTGGAATTGGGACTGGGTGGCAGGGTTAATAAAAGCAAACAAATACTGTGAGTCAGGGTGCACAGGTACTAAAAAAAAACTGTGACAACAAGTCAATGACAGTAAACCATTGGGCTTCAGCTGAGATGGAACAAATGGTGACAGAGGGATCGGGGAGAATGGAGTGCTGTGGGACAACAAAGTTATTAACAGCACGGAGATCTTGAACAAATCAGTAAACCGGGGATCCATCAGGGTGTGTCCGGTTTCCTTTCCTAACAGGTAAAGGAGACACAAAGAATAAGAATGCCTCCCTCAAGGAAAGTGTTAATAACAGCCTGTATTCCCCTGACAGCCTCAGCTGAAAGGGGGTTCTGAGACACAGAAGGGTACGGGAGTCCTGGTTTGACAGCTATTTGCAGTGGGGCAACACCCTGCAGCAACCCCACATCTTCAGGGGAGGTTGCCCACAAAGAGGAAGGGAGGGAATCCAACCGCTGCTGGTGATCAGTCAGGAGCGGGGACCCAGAATCCTCTGTAGCAAGGGCCATTATAAGATTAGAAGCTGTCTCAGAATCGGGAAAGGTCAAATACATGCCATCAGGCGAACAATGAATTGAGGCTTTTAATTTACACAGGAGGTCCCGTCCCAAAAGATTAACTGGAGTGTGTTTACTAACAAGAAACGAGTGTCTCTCTGTGAGCAGGCCGATGGTTACAGTGGCAGGCTCAGACAGAGGCACACGCTGATAAGTACCCTCAACCCCTACACAGGAGATTTTTGCCGATGACAGGGGGAGCTGAGGGAAGGTAGAAGAATGCACCATGGAGCGGGTAGCCCCGGTGTCAATTAAAAAGGGCCTCTGCCCCATCCAAGGTTAACTGAACAGTGCCATCTGACTCCAGGTTCAGGAGGATCAGGGCTGAGGCCGCGTCTCCTCATGAAAGGTCCTGATTTCCTTCCTGCCCCTGGTAGTACAGCCCTTGGGTTCATTGCTGCCGGGGTAAAGGGTTGAGCCCGGGGATCAAACTGGGGACTTCACACAGAAATTTCTACAAATTCCTTTTCACACAATTACTTCAACTATTAACTCTTTCACTTCCCCCAGGCACTTCAGTTTAACAATATTAACTGAAAACAATACACACCACAAAATTTTACACAAGGAAACTCCACATCAGTCACTGCCAACAGCCACTAGCTCAAATTACACAGGAGAAAATCTTCAAGCACTCCATCACTACTGCTAGTGCCAGAAGCCAGAGTCAAAGTTTTGAGGAGCTTTCCCTGCTCCCCCCCCTGGAGTTGCAGCTCCTGCAGTTTTTGGTTCTGCGCCTCGAGGGTTCGTGCCACCTGGAGTTTGGGGTGGCAGCGGTGAAGGAGGGGGCAATGGAACAGGCTGGGGTGGTGGAGCCTGGGGATTGGGGGTTCAGAAGCAAAGGGACAGGTTCATTATAACACGGTGGCCTGAAATCAAGCAAGGAATCCTCCGGTGGATCGGGCACAGGAGTCATGCCGGATGTTACTGGGGGAGCCTTGCATACGGCCGTTAAACAAACTTGCAGGCAATAACGCTTCTGAACATCGGTTCAGTTTGCCTCATCGTCCCATAGGAACCATACCCCCATTTGCTTGGGGTGGTTCACCTCGAGGTTTTGTCTCAAATGAGTTAGGACTGGGATGCAAAGTGAACCGGCAGAAGGAAACTGCAAGTCGGGCTGGTCCCGAGTATAAAAATTCCATTTCTCTACCTCATTTTACTGCCGATTTACCGTACTGCCTAGCCATATACGTGGCTGGAGTATCAGCAGGGGAAGCCACTGTCGACTGGTTGCTTCCCATTATTACTTGCTAGCTATTCAATTCTTAATTCTTACCTAGGTATTTCCAACAACAACAACAACAACACCCAAAACGCTTTTGAGGGAAAGAGGAACAAGTCCGGTTTCCTACACCAGCGACCCGGCGGACGGCGTCCCGCCGCCGGATTATCAACTCTGCAATAAAGTACACTTACCGCAGGTATCCACGAAGGATCCTGAGTTCCTCGAATCCCACTTCTGACACCAGAAACTGTTGTGGATTTTTCCCTTGAATCCACTGGGTTCGGGTGGGCTCACCAATTCGAGGCAGTACCGCAGAGTCAGGGTAAAATGTAATCCAGTTTATTGAGTGCTAACGCGTTAGCAGGCTCTACAAAGGAGAGCTGCTTTGGGACAGCCCCCAAAGCTTTTTATACCAAAACAGAAGCATCATTTCACACATGCTCAATACAGGTTGAAAGTTGGGTTTTTTCACTTGCCATGCATCATTTTTATTGTTCCTTTGTCTAGTCAAAGCAAGGCTATGGGTTACATTACTAGTTGCTTCACTATTTTTTCTGTGCATGTTATGTTCTTCTTCCCAGCCCCATCCTGTTCATTCCTTATCACAGTTTCCTGCCGTCAAGGCCGTTCAGCTGCAAAGTTCTTTTTTTAGTCTGCAACTTTTTTGCAAGCAAAACTCTTTCTATACTTCTGCTCTTCCCAGAGTCCCTTTCTGTACTTTCTTCCCAAAGCCCCTTTCTGCATTTTTCCTTTACAATGTCCACCTAAGACTGAGTCTGTTTGTTTTCTGGAGGAGATATGAGACCTTTTGTTTGGCCAGGTATTTGGCAGGCAGGGATAGGGTTCAGTGGGATTGGGTAGAGGGATCGGGGAGGAGGATTGGTGGGTGGTAGGTGGGGGTAAAGGGTGGGGTGGGTGGGATGATGGGGTTTTAAGGAATCTTAATGGACTATTATAGTTTATATTTTGTTTTTTAATTTCAATGTTGTGAGCCACCCAGAGTTTTCAGGAGCAGGGCAGAGTAAAAATAAATAAATAATCATTAACACCCCTGCTTGTGGGAGGATAAAGTTAGTTAGGATGTAGTTGCTTTCCAAAAAAGTGCTCATGAGGTAAACTTACAGTAACAAAATATTCTCCATGAATTCCTGTTGGTCTGGTGTAAGGATGAAGTTCACGATTGGTTGATACAACTAGCAGATGATTGATTGATTGATTGATTGATTGATTGATTTGTTGTGGCACTAACTTTCGCCATGGCCAATAAAAAAATAATATAAACAAAATAAACACCATACAAAAAGAGGATATCTCATAAATTACACAAATATTATCCATTCCAGTCATTGAACATACTTTAAAGTAGAAGAGCACACCAGAATCTTCAAATAGCCTCAACAACTACTATCCCATTACCGTTATGGAGTACAATTAGTTAGTGCCTTCGTGACCAGTACATCAAACAACCCTATTTCTTCAATCATGAAACCGCTTCATCACATATTCTTGCGGCTAAGAGGGCAAAAGATGCTGTCCGCCTCATCTCTTCCTCTGACTTAGTAGCCAGTAGTAGCTTAATTTTTAGACTCGATGGGAGGTATTCTTTCCCTTTTCACAACGGTCTAATCCAAATCTCCCTTATGTGCTCATAAAGAGTACATTTAAACAAAACATGGGGCAAGTCCTCTATTTCCAAGGCCCTACATGGACAAAATTGCCTGGAATAGGGTTTGCCACTATATCAACCAAGGGTGAAAACAGACATGACGCTAACCACCCTTGGTGGTTATTTGTGCATGTTGCAGGGCTGTATTGGTGCCCTATGCAGCCCTGAAACATGCATAAATCACCACCAAGGGTGGTTAAAGGGTGGTTAGCATCATGTCTGTTTTCACCCCAAGGGTGACTGCAGAGCAAAATAACTGGAACCGTAGAAGAATGAAATTTCTACGAAGAGATGGACCCTTAAGTTTATCTAAATAGACCTCAAACCTATGATCTAGTTTAAAATGAGAGTACCATGGAGCGACTTTCCAGGAGGCAACCACTGCCAGGTCTTCCTGCCAAGCTATATCAATTGCTCTGGCAGAAACCAGATTTTTCTCTAGCAGATTATTAATTATCCTTCTTGCGCTGCTTCATATCCATTGGTCTTGCACTCACCACTCCCCGACTCAGTGTCATAAGGACAGATAACATTTCTGCTCTTGCACAGAGCATTCCTATTTGAGTTGACGTTGCAGCCACGCCCGCTCCACTCCTGCTATAATTGAAGAAAGAAGAAACCGCTTGGGCACATCACAAAACAGATCTCAGCCATCATCTCACTATGTTCTGTATTAAACACCCCAGGGTGCCCGTGCAATGCTTATACAGCACACAGATGGCAGCAATGGTGTGTGTGTGTGTGTGTGTGTGTGTGCATTAAGCGCCCTGATGTGCCTCTTCAAGGTATAACAAAGGAATTTAGCTATGTATCTTCAGGTACTGCTAATGGAAGCTGCACAGTTAAATCCCTGCTCAGTGCATTGAAGATTTTCCCTTAGAAATGTTTCTGTGTTTTCACCAAAGTGAGCATCAGTCACAGCAGCTCCTCTGTAAGGATGGTCCCTGCTCCAAAGAACCTATGCTCTAGTTAAGACACAGACAGTTAAAAACAAGGGAGATCATATGAATATGTACCTCTTTTCTCAGTTCTAATATCTGCTTATTGCACCCCATTACCAAAGCCTCAGGATTATGGGGTGGGGTTTTCCGCTTTGGTTCTACCCTGGAGCTCCTTGGCAGAGGGACCAGTTATTAAGCCATGGCATATAATGTATTGTGGGGTTGAGGCCAGTAGCATGAATGGGTGGGACTGTAGTGCATGTCCTAGGGCAGTGGTGGGATACCTCAGGCCCAGAGGTCAAATGTAGTCTATAGGCAGTGTGGCATGAGCAGAAGGCAGACTGAGGCAGGGTTTGATCTTGGCCACCTGGGCCGGCGGGCAGACAGGCAGTGTCACATGAGAGGCAGTAGGGAAGGCAGGCTGGGACCTTGGCAGGACACTCAGATAGGCTGGTGAAGACTGTGCAGCGTGCGCGAGAGAGAGCCAGTCAGATAGGTGGGCCGAGATCGTCTAGCTAGAGGCTGGCTGGCAGGCTTACAGCTTCCCAATGCCACCCTGTGTCATGAGGACAGTCAGATAGGCTGGCTGAGGCCATCTAGTCAGAGAGACAGAGCGGGCACCGAGCATTGGGAGGGAGAGACAGCACCTCAGCAGCAGCAACCCAGATTGAGAAGGAGCCCCGTCCCAAGACTGCCCCTGGCATGGGATGGCGTGTGCCACTGCACCATCAATCCATGTCCAGGGGCAGCTCGGGGAATCCCAGCAGCAGAAGGTTCACCTTTAGGAACAGCAACTGCTCCACCAACTTGGCCTCCAGTCTCAGGCAGTGCGGCGAGCAAATGTCTCCTGCCATGGAAAACACCCGCTCGCTGGGGACACTCGTTGGTGGGCAGGACAACAGACCCTTGGCCACTTTGGACAGGGCCGGCCACACGTTGGTCTTGCCGGTCCAGTAGATCACGGGATCACTGCTGGGTTTTATGCATGGCTTCTCCTCCAGGTAGCTCTCACTGCTGCTGATATTATTTTACATTATTACACTTTTATTTATTAACGTCATTCGACAACAATTTTTTCACAGTGCATTAAGTCTGTGGTTTACATATATACAAATTGTTTACACTTCATACAATAAAGGGTTAACAATCTGAGCATACATAACATTATAAAATTTGTTCTAGAGAATGCAGTTGTGTACAAACAGACTTTTAATGCACTGTGAAAAAATTGTTGTCAAATGATGTTAATAAATAAAAGTGTAATAATGTAAAAATGGGATAGCTTAGTTATTGATAAGAATGAATAAAAGTATGTATGGTAAGGAATTTAGTACATACATTACATTTATGTTGATGAGGATAAAATATTTAATATTGTTCAAATTGTGAAATAATTTGCATGGTTTTTGCCATTTATGTTTTGCTGCAATGTATGGAGTGGGAGGTTTTTTAAATTGTAATTGTACTGAATTTGGGGTTTTTTGTGGATGTTAAGAAAATGTTTGTGCATTTAAGTTTTTTTTTAAATTGTTATGTTTTTTGTTTTTGTAAATTTATTGGTTTTGTGGGATATGATATATGAGGAGAACTTTGCACAACTTCTAAGTGAGTTGTGGAATTATTTTTACAACTGAATAGGACTAGGGATGATAGGAAGAGGAGGGAGGTGTGGGGTCATGGAGAGAAGGTAACAGGTAGATGTACAGGGTGGGATATCAATTTGGGGCAGGAGGTAGGAGTGGGAGATGGAGTAAGTGGGGGGTTGGAGTTGTGCTGTGGTGGGAGGAGAAGAGAGGGTTGAGGGTCTTAGTTTAGGGCAGGTAGGAAGTAGGAGTGGGGGTTGCTGGTGAGGTTTGGGGTTGGGGGGTTATGTGGAGGTGGGAGAAGCAGGGGTTGGGGGGTCAAGTTAGGGGATGGAATGTTGGGCGGTGTGGGCAAGGTAGGAGGAGTGGTTGGGGGAGTAGGTCTGGACTGGAGATGTTGCAGGGGGGAGCTAGGGGCCAGGGTTGGGGGGGTAGGTCGGGACTGGAG
>QEPC01011221.1:550323-569027 GCA_003113815.1 Sphenodon punctatus | reverse complement strand
CGGGTTTGAGTGACTCAGTTTCCCTTGCGCACAGTTCTCTTGAATCAGTTCTCTCTCTGGCTAATTCAAGTGTGCCACAATGAAACTCCTTTGTCACACAAGGGCCTGATCCTTCCCGTTTAAAGACTCTTTACTCTCTGGGTTCACAAGAGCTTGAGGGTTCTTGTAGCTCACTTGTGTTCCAATATTAGACACCTTCCACTTCTTCATAAAAGTTAAGGAGTAAGTTTATTGATCACATAAACAAGATAGTTAAACAGAGTGGTCTAGAAATAAAAGTTAAACATAACTCATTCCTAACTTATACTGGTTGAGTTCCTAAGATATTCATCTTACCCTAGCGAGTCCAGAAGTTCTGGTTTCTCAGCCATAAGGTGACTGGCTGGGCACTTGGCTTAGAGAGCAAAACCTGTCTCTCAGTTCATGCTGTCCCCAGCCTGCTATAGCCAGACTGGTCCCTTTCGTATGCAGATGTCTCTGGCAGCAGCTTTGCAAGAAGAAAGTCTCCTCCCCTCTGGGATCTCTCTGCTTATATCTCCTGGAGGAAACTCCTCGTAAGTTCTCCAGGCTTCTAGAATTCCCTTTCTTCTCTCATCAGGTTTCTCTGTCTTTCTGCTCATAGTCAATGGCTACCTGCATTAGCATTGTTAATGACTCTGGCCATTTGTCTGGCCCCAATACACATGTTGGTAGCTCTTTGTATTTTCTGTAGGCTGGTGATGTGTAAGAGCCCTAATTCGAGTTGTACAGTTCTCAGAGTCAACATTACAAACATGTGAAACCTTTGACATTACATAGTGTACATGTATAGTAACATTACATACATGTGAAACCCTTGGCACCACACATTTACCAAACATGTAGTCCCGTGTTACACGTGTGTGATCCCATGTTTCTCCGTGACAGCCCCCTCGTAAGTTTACATCATGAAGAGACACTTCAGAGTCTTGTAACATGCTGAGGCTGGCATCTGGTGTGTCCTTCCAGTGTATGTAGGGGTCTGCACCCTCCGTACCTTTCCATGTGGTTGCATTAGAGTTAGACCATTGGTTTTCCCAACCTTCTGTCAGCTGTGTGGGGCTATCGTGCTCCCGTGTTTTCCACCATGTTGTAGTGGAGTAATACTGTGAATGGTACCCTCAAGGTGCCTCAGTAAGTGTTTGCCTAAGACTGTAACAAAGGGTTGGAACGCCATGTTAACAAACTTTGTTCCCCAGTCCCAAAGTTTGGCCATCTTTGCAGACTATCTGGCAGCCTGTTTCTTCCTGGCTGTATGTCTGTTCCCATCAGAAGTATTAGTAGGTTACACAAGAGGAAGTGTGGAGTAATTTTTACACTACTGAGCACCCTACCTCTGTCGTCTATGTAAATCTGCATTTCCAAACACTTTTCACCAGGATTAATGTTGTAATTCCCAGTGTTACCATGTGGCATTCTTATTTCCCCTTTGGCTGTGATGCTGTGCCTTGATGTCTTTGCATTCCAGTCAATAGCCCAGGCAGAGATGTGTCTGTGGAGGGGCTATCATGAGCAGTCGTTCCTGTGCCCTTCCCCCAACCTGTCTCTGTACCCCCAGGATCCCCTGGGTCTGTATAACCATGTCTTTCTCCTTTTGGGGAGTCTGACCCTGTGACATGGGTGTGAGAACCTGCAAGTGTCTCTTCAGACATTCCCACACCAAACTCAGTGGTGTTTCCCTGCTCCTGTGTAGGTAAGACAGAGGTGCACAGTTCATTCTTAGACTGTTGCCCCTGGCTCTGTAGGTTTACAGAGTGGTGCCTTTCTATCCCTGGGGAAGAGATATCCCTCGTTCCCCCCTTCATCCCGGGAAAAGTTTCCTGTACCTTCCCACCTCCTCCAGAGGTAGAATCCTCCACCTCCCGGCTTGCCTGTAACCCCTTGGGTTCAGGTAGCTGCTTCCCACCTTCTCTTAAGGTAGGACAACAAACCTCTGGGTCATTCTGCAACCCACTGGTTTGAGTAGGAGCTTTTGCAGCCTCTACCTCTCCCCCTGTGGTGGTTACTCTGTTTGATTCTGCAGGATTGGGTCCCTCCTGTGTGAGGTGGCTTGCCAAGTCCTAGGCTTCAGAATCAGTTTGACCCATTTGCTTCACTTCCGGCAGTTCCTCATGTGAGACAGAGATTTGCAGCTCACTCCCCGAGTCTTGTCCTCCCCTGCCTTCTGGCTGGTTTGGGGACTCCTGTTTGGGGTTTTCCTGCCCCTGAGTGGAGTTCAGCAGGTGGAGTACAGGATGTGTAAAGCCTTCCTGTAACCCTTCCCCTCCACTAGGGTTGTTCTGTGTCTCCCCATGTTTTAGGGGTAGAGGTGCAACTTGTTCAGGGTTCTCTGCGTCTTGTTGTCCCTCATCCTCCCTTCCTGGGTTGCTTTCTGGCTTCCTGTGTTCCTGGGAGTGGGCTTTTCCCGGCCTCCATCCCAGCATCCATTTGTTTATATCATTCCCCACTAGCATTTCATTTTGTGCCTTTCTCGGGAGTACAGCTACCTGGATTGGTCCTTTTTCACCTTGCCATTCTAATTCTACAGTGGCAGTGGGCAAAATATCTGTGATCCCCATTGCCAGTGGGATCACAACCTTTCTATGAGTGTTTATTTTATGTTTTGGGATCAGATTTTCCCACACCATTACCATTTGTGCCCCATTATCAAGTCTTCCCACACAGTTTATTCCATTAACTTTAGCAGGTTTGCGTAGTAACTGATCTCCTGAGGGTGGGTGGGTATAGCAATCATTAACCCTTCTGGGGACTGGTTGAAGTACAGACACAAAATTAGCATTGACAGTCCCAATAATCTCCTCAGCCTCTCTGTTAGGGCTATGAAATTCTCTTTTGGGGGGGCATTCTCTTACCATATGCCCTGTTTGTTTACAATTATAACATTGTCTTGGATCATTAGTAGGGGATTGGAAGGTGTGTGCTCTTTGGAGTCTGGGTGATACCTGTCTCCCTCCACCCCCATTCTCGTTTGGTTTGGTCTGGTTTAAGTTAATTTGTTCAGAATGTGGATTGTACTCAGTTTGCTTATGGTGAAACCCTTGTTTGGATTTTTCCCCATTATGTGGTTTCTTTTCCCCATTATTTGGCTTTCTTTCACCATAAGCTAAGATAGCATTTTCTGTGAATGCATCAGCACTTGTTCCTGCCTCTTTGAGATTTGTGATCTCCTTATTCAGCAGGTGTGCTTTTAAATTTGGGCTACACACAGTATAGAACGGTTCAAGCAATACAGAGTTAATAATTTGTTCCTTAGTGGCATTCCCACCTGGATCTAGCCACTTTACACCATAATGTTTCAAAGAATTGCAAACATCTGAATATGACATACCCTCTGCCTTCTTGAAGCTGCGTAATTTCTGGTGAAAAGTTTCTGGAGTGATTCTGTAGGCTTCAGAACTGCCTGTTTGAAAGCATCAAAAGTCAGTCCTGGAGATTCCTCCATTTTTGTGTTGAAAACTTGTTTTGCCTTCGCTGGAAGTTTAGGTAACACTAATTTGAGCCACAGTCCCTTCGGCATCTGTTCTTGAAGGAAAACATGATGTACGGTTGTGAAGTAGTCTTCTATGCCTTGATTTCCCTTGCATTGTGGGATCAATGGGGCGTAGTCCCAAATTCTGCCTTCTGCGTTGTTTCCCGTGTTGCCTAGTGAAGGGAGTGGAGGGTTCATCCCTGCATGTATCTGAATTTTGAGGTGAGCGAGTTGATGTCCTCTCTGTTTGTCATTTTCCTCTCTCTCTCTGTTTTTCCCTCTCTTGTTCTTGTCTTTCTTTCTCTTTTTCTTCCTGGTTTATTTTTGCCATCCTGAGTTCATGGTCCATCCTCATTCTGGCCATCTGGAGCTCAGAGTTTGAGCCTTGTCCCCCTGGATGCTGGTCATTTGGGAGTGGGTTTGGGGGTACATTCGGCAGTGCATTTCCATCTCCTTGTTGCTGGTCAGATGGAGGGGAATTTCCTGCCACCGCCCCATCCCCATCCGTTCCATTCATACTCATTTCAAACTCCTGTATCAGCTGTTTCAGCTGCTGCTTATTTTTCCCTTCTGCTTCGAGACCTCACTTCCAAGCTTCCCTGATCAGCTCTGACTTTCTCAGGTGATGCAAGTGCTTTGGTAGCCCAATTTTGACACTTTCCCTGGCCCGAAATTAAAATTAAAAATAACAAACTTAACACACTCTGTTCAAGGATCTGCTTGTTCCACTCCCAGAGCTGCCAACTCCTGGGCTTTCCGGCTCTGCAGTTTTTGGGATTCACTCCACTCAGAGGAGTCCAGTCACCTGGGAATGCTCCTCTACTGTCTACACATTGGTTCACAAGCTGAGCCTTTACTCCTACTCATTGAGGCGCCACTGTCACGGGTTTGGGGATCTGCACCCCCACTTTACCGGGTTTGAGTGACTCAGTTTCCCTTGCGCACAGTTCTCTTGAATCAGTTCTCTCTCTGGCTAATTCAAGTGTGCCACAATGAAACTCCTTTGTCACACAAGGGCCTGATCCTTCCCATTTACAGACTCTTTACTCTCTGGGTTCACAAGAGCTTGAGGGTTCTTGTAGCTCACTTGTGTTCCAATATTAGACACCTTCCACTTCTTCATAAAAGTTAAGGAGTAAGTTTATTGATCACATAAACAAGATAGTTAAACAGAGTGGTCTAGAAATAAAAGTTAAACATAACTCATTCCTAACTTATACTGGTTGAGTTCCTAAGATATTCATCTTACCCTAGCGAGTCCAGAAGTTCTGGTTTCTCAGCCATAAGGTGACTGGCTGGGCACTTGGCTTAGAGAGCAAAACCTGTCTCTCAGTTCATGCTGTCCCCAGTCTGCTATAGCCAGACTGGTCCCTTTCATATGCAGATGTCTCTGGCAGCAGATTTGCAAGAAGAAAGTCTCTTCCCCTCTGGGATCTCTCTGCTTATATCTCCTGGAGGAAACTCCTCGTAAGTTCTCCAGGCTTCTAGAATTCCCTTTCTTCTCTCATCAGGTTTCTCTGTCTTTCTGCTCATAGTCAATGGCTACCTGCATTAGCATTGTTAATGACTCTGGCCATTTGTCTGGCCCCAATACACATGTTGGTATCTCTTTGTATTTTCTGTAGGCCAGTGATGTGTAAGAGCCCTAATTCGAGTTGTTTAGTTCTCAGAGTCAACATTACAAACATGTGGAACCTTTGACATTACATAGTGTACATGTATAGTAATATTACATACATGTGAAACCCTTGGCACCACACATTTACCAAACATGTAGTCCCGTGTTACACGTGTGTGACCCCATGTTTCTCCATGACAGTGGGAGGTTTGCATGGGGGCTTGTGGGGGGTCTCCTTTGGGCTGGGGGGATGGAGCGGGGGGGTGGGATATTTGAGTGTGAGTTTGTGGGGGTCTCCTGTCAGGCCAGGGGAAGGAGCAGGGGGTGGGAGGTTTGCGTGGGGGCTTGGGGGGTCTCCTGTCGGGCTGGGGGGGTGGGAGGTTTGCACAGAGGGTCTCCAGTCAGGCCGGGGGGATAGAGGGGTGGGAGGTAGGGAGCTGGGGGGGCGAGGTGTAGACTTGTGGGACTTGGGGGTGAGATCAGGGCTGGTGGGGGTGTTGGCGGTGGTTGGGGGGGTGAGTTCACAGTTTGCAGGTTGCCAAGGGGCTGGGCAACAGCAGTAGGAGGAGGAGGAGGCAACAGCTCACAGGGGGACAGGATGCAGCCGCTTCTCCGGCTCTCCGACAGGAGAGACGAGCTCAAGTGCACATGCATGAGCCTGCAGAATCGGTTTTTTATCAATAATATCTTGGTTTTGGCTGCACCAATTACTATGATATTTCAAAAGCCATTGTTATTGATCTCATGCTGCAATTCTGTGAAGTTTGGGGGCTCAACACATCCAGGGGGAGGAGGTATTGATGATTCAATATAGTGAGGACGCTGTGTATTTTGACCACACACAATTAATGTTAAAACATCTATAACATTTTATTTTCCTCATGGATCTTCATCAAACTTTGTGCATATGATGGTCCTCACAACTTACAGCCATGGTTAAATTTTCAGAAACGTATGGCAAGTGGTTTCCTCAAAGTCGGGAATTCAGCAGTCCCCTGTTTATAATGAACAATGGCTGTGCATTTAAGTTTCTTCCAGCTACCTCTGGAAGAAAATAAATCCAAAAACAGGGGAAGGGAATCAGGGATGGAATATATACAGGGAGTGAGGGAAGGATTCAATGGAGGGGAGGGAGAAAGAACACAGGGAGGGATAAAAAATAAAAATAACACCTAAATCTATCTAATCTAATCTAAATAAATGAAACTATGGAGGTAAATGTGTGGAAATGAGTGAAATAGGAGGAGGATGGTAATGGATTGGGAGGAACACAAACTTCTGGGAGAGGGAGACTTCTGAAAACACCTGCTGACAGGATCAGTGACTAGCTCAGAAGGAATTGGAAGGGGGAAGGGCAATGACTTTTGTTACTTGCTGCACCCGCCTTACCACAAGCCCCAATTGCTCTGTGCAGCCTAGTACCATGCCAATCACAGACTGTGAAGCCTATGGTCTGAGGAAAAGAGGGCTTGTGATTGGGCAGGATGGCTGCTAGTCCAAGCCTGTCCACCCCGGGCACCAGGAAGTCTGCTCCTCAGCTGCCCCCACCCACAGTCCCTGGGCCTGCCAGCCCTGTTTTTCCTGCCCAAACGCACCTGAACTCATCCAAACACGGCCAAACTGTTCAGCACTTCGGACGTTTGGTTTGGACATTCGGTTTGTATGTTTGAACAGGCTGAGTTCAGGACGAACACCGAATATTCGAACCGCGTTCGCACATCCCTAACAAGGATGTAGGACAGATCAATAGCACAGATCCAGCACACCCCTTACGCACCCCCACCCATAATTGTATGCAGCCCTTGAAGCTTGGATTCATTTTCAAAGTGGGCCCCTGGGAGCGGAAAGGTTCCCCACCTCTGCCCTATGGGCTGCCCTTCAAAACCATTCAGAAACTGCAGTTTGTGTAAATCATGGCAGCCCACCTTCTAAGTGGGGTGCTTCAGCGTCTGTGCTTCAGAGTCTGCACTAGCTTCCAATAGCTTTCATTGCCTAATTGAAGGGACTGCTATTAACCAATAAAGCCCAAGCTGACCTGAAATCCTATAAATGGCTTGGGCCTTATGTATCTGAAGACCCTTCTCCTCCCCTATGTTCCATTGCAATCATTAAAATAAACCGAGAACAACCTCCTGCTCGTTCCACCTTTTCACTAAATTCCTACAGCTGAGGCTCACAGAGAAACCTTTTTGGTGGTTGCCCCAGAGCCTTGGAATGTCTTTCCTCAGAAAGCTTGCTAAAGCCCAAACATCTTTATATGTTTTTATGTATGTTGTAAGCCAGCATGAGCCCTAGGGATAGGGCTGACTATATATTAAAATAAATCAATAAATTAAATTAAATAATACTCTGGAGATTCTGCATAGTGCTGCTAAGCGTGTGCAGAAACCAGCTGTTAGAACTTAGACCTCCAGAACAACCTGAAATATTCAAAACCACCTAAAACAACCGGCTCTTTGCATAAAACACATCTGATTTAGAGAACATTATGCTCCTCCTTTCTGCTTTCTGTGTGTTGGAGGCTGAAGGTCTCAAAGTGCAGCTAGTGGACAGAGCAATTCTTAGATAATGCTGCAAGAGGCACAGCACAGAGGCATACATAAGCTTTAGCTGATAATAATATGAAGCTAATTTCTTACACTGTCACTCTCAGGAAATACTCACTTTCACTTTGCTGCGATTTTTGAAACTTCAGCTCTTAAAATTCACACTTAGTAGGCACCTAGGTAAACCGGAATTAATTTCCAAAGATGCCAATTAGCTTTAGTTTGAATTAGAGTCTACAAGTGGTGGGGTTGGCAAAGGAGCTCTGCTCCTCAGATTCTCTACACCTGAGGTGCAATGGGCCACCTCACTGCAACCCTCCAGATATCCCCAGTATGCCTTCAGCCATGCCCCCCAAACATAGCCACTCTTTCCAAAGACCCCATTATTCCCAAAGCTGGTGTCCATCTGCACACAGCTACACCACTGGCACCCACATGTACAGCGTACAAAGATTCCATCCTCCTCCAAAGCTCTGTAGCACGTGACCACAAGCAGAGCAGCAGAGCCAGGGGAGAAAAGGCAGGACATTCAGTGGTGAACAGTGTTCATCAAAAGAGGAAGAGCATTCCTTCCCCACGCCTTCACCAGGGCCGGCCCCAGGGTTTGTGAGGCCATGTGCAAAGTCTTGGTGTGGGGCCTAATTTGCATAATTAGGCCCCACCTAATTATGCAAATGTGTACATTTGCATAGAATTTACTCCCTCTGGACAGGAAGGATTTCCATTCTCCACCACTCTGAGCAACCATGGCCTCCCCATGCTTCTCCCCCAACCCCGATTTGGCACCCCTTGGCTGCCTTACCTGGCACTCAGCCAAGTGGTCATAGACAAGCATGGCCTCCCAATGCTCCCCCCCACAACCTCCCCAGTCAAGCATCCTCAGGAGTGGTTCCACTGCAGGGGCAATCGGGCGGGCACTGAGGCAGGCACAGAGAGACTAACTGCGTCCACTGCCTTACTGGGAGAGGGGGTGAGCTTAGCCAGTCTGGCCTCCAGGGCCTGTTGCTTCTTGCTGCCGGTGCCACCTATGCCTTGTGCACGCATGCGGTACGACCAGTCCAGAGGTGCTGCTATCACACACACCAGACACCCCTGCCCCAATATAATCAATTCACGCTGCCCCCCACCCATAACCATTTAATTTGTGCCCCTGGGGCAGTGTGAATTGATTATATGGGGGGCGCAAATGAACTGATTATGGGGTGCGGGTTTAACGACAGTATTCCTGTTAGCAATAACTTCATTAACAAAAGTTAGTCAAGTCAAGTCAAATAGTCAAATACTTTATTGAGTAGCCACACAGGGCCATTTCAATTTACAACATCATTCGATTCATTTAACAGACTATAACAGACTTTAAATGACTTAAATTAAGTTTTAATTTTTTTTTAAAAGAAGTGGACTCTCACATTCTGCCTGCGCTTTACATACTAAGAGGTTTTGCTTAATACACAGAATTTGAAAGCAGAATCTCGCAACCTGCTTTGAGTGTTCCGAGTTATTACCACACAAGAGTTTTTTAAAACAGAGCTCGTCTTGCCCTCCCAATTTATCATGCAAATAAGGGGAAAGAAATTTCTTGCGGATTTCTGTAAAAAAAGGACAAAAGAAGAAAACATGTTGCAAGGATTCACGATGTAAATCTGAGCAATGGGTACAATACCTTTTGTCCCATGGGATCTTATTAAATCGCCCCTCTAGCACAGCTGATGAGAAGAGTTCTATATGGAAAAGGGTTAGGGCCCACCTAAGGTTATATTCCATCCATCCAAGTAGGTAGAAATCTGACTTAGAATATGGACAAAGCTCCGAGTACAGGGTAGCAACCTTTTGTGCAGCCAGTAAGCCAGTCTCCTTCTGGACTTCCTGGTCATCAATCCTCCTTTTAAGAAGTTCAGCTGCTGCTTTGAAACCCAACCCTGAAATAGAGGCTTTAGCTTGCTATCTCGGCCTCAATCCTATTGTCCCAGATATCTCTCATTCCTAGCTTTACAAGTAGCACGAATAATGTCTGACTCCAGTGGAAACAGAGATGTTCTCAACCAAAATCTTACTATAAGGAAAAGACCCTTCAATCTAAGTGAGGGGGAAAAGGACTCCATTCGCAGAAGTACCAACAGGGTACATCTCAGTAGAACCATAATAGATCGGAGAAACTTAGATTGTATGCTCTCTAATCTATCCAGATACAGAAGACCCCAGATAGCGATGGCGTATAAGAGCTGTGGCAAAACCTTAGCTCTGAATAAATGCAATGCCAGAGTCACTAACTTCCCTCCATGGCTGAGATAATAGCTCTGAATTGTATTGGAGCTTATTTGCGTTTGCCGGGTTATTGAGGCAAAATGGATATGCCAACCACCATTACTCGCAAAGACAACCCCCAAATATTTTTAAGATCGAACTTGTTCAATCATGTTCTCAATTTTCCAGTTGTACACCCTCCTGGATCTAGCAACCACCATCATCTTGGTCTTCGTATAATTTATGGTCAAAAATTCCTCCTGGCAAAACTGACTAAACCTTAGCAAGCTTCCGCGTAAACCAATTGGGGATTTAGACAGTAAAACTGTATCATCGGCATACAGCATGACTGTGATTCTACGATTACCAAATTTCGGAGGGTGAGAATCCGACTGTTTTAGGGCCTCCACAACATTATTAACATACAGATTGAACAGGGCCAGAGCCAAAAACAAAAGTTAGTGAAATAGCAGCCATAATAATCTCAGAACCATATTTGCTAGGGATGTGCAAACAGAATGCGGTTTTGATGTTTGGACGTTCGGTCGTTCGGTTCGAAACCCGAGTTCAGGTTCGGTTGTTCGGTTCAGCAGAGTTCGGTTCAGCCGAACTTGGCTGCACATTCAAAAATAGCGCTATCAATACCGATACCGATTTCGAAGATTTTTTCGGTATCGGTATCATTTGGCCCTGAAATAACCCCTGGTATCCACCCCTGGTGCCAGGAAATCTGCTCCTCAGCTGCCTCCCCCTTCCAGTCACGTCTTTAGAGGCCCTGAAATAACCCCTGTTCTCCACCCCTGGTGCCAGGAAGTCTGCTCCTCAGCTGCCTCCCCCTTTCAGTCACGTTTTTCCCTCCTGAAGTCACGTTTTTCCCACATCCAAACTCATCTGAACTCACCCGAACATGACCAAACTGTTCGGCCGTTTTCGAGTTCGGTTCGGACATTCAGACCGAGTTCGATCTGAACTCCGAACATCCAAATCGCATTTGCACATCCCTAATATTTGCAGATTTATTTTCCAAAATAGAATAGATATTGCTTTACATCCTAAATTCCTACCTAAAATAGTATAAGTAAAACAGTTGTGAGAATGTGGCCCTTTTTACACCGGCCTCTCCCACCCATGAACATGCAGATTTCTGTGTGTTCATGGGTGGGGAGCCCCGTGTGAATGATGCGGTGCATGTACTCATGGTGAGTGGGGGTGCGTGCGCGCCCGCCTAACTTGCATCCCCACTCACCCTCCCCCCCACTCATCCCCATGAATGAAGCAACAGGGGGAAATGGCAGTTACTCCATGGGTGTGGATGAGTGGGGGATTAGTGGGGATGCATGTGCAGCCATGTGCATGCCCCGTCCATGCACTGGCATGCCCACGGACCCCCCCACCCGGTGGACGCATGTAAAAATAGTGTGTGAGGAGCCACTCGAAGAAGAACAGAAGGTTGCTACCTTGTAAACAAGGTTCTTTGAGATGGCTCCAAACATTCTCACAACACCCACCATTCCAGCCCCGCATGGAATTTTTTTCTTATATTTCTAGAAAGGGTTGGAAGGAACTGTCATTTTGGGGGGGAGAGTGCTTTTTATACTAGAGGAGCTCGAGTCCATCATGTGGTCTTTTATTTGACTAGGATGAGCATGCACAACCCATTTGTGAGAATGTTAGACACCATCTTGAAGAACCTTCTTTATAAGGTAATAACCTTCTGATCAGCACATGGGAAGGAGTTGTTTGTAAACAAACAGCTTTATCTCCCAGTTCAATCAGTCCACTGCTGCTGGAGCACTACTAGGAGGCAGAGGCAGGTGAGAGATGGGAACCGGAGCCACGGCGTGGAGGCAGAAGAACTTATTGGGGGAGAAGCTCCTGCTGCCCAGCCAGGCAAGTGCGGGGCCCCAGCTAGCCGTGGGGCCATGTGCAGTCACACATGTGGCACATGCCTGGGGCCAGCCCTGACCTTCACCTCTACTCCAGCACATTTTGCCTATGGTTCTTAATAACTTTGATGGAATGTGCAGATGTTTGGGAGCCTGGAAAATACAACTGCTTTTACTAAAATGCCTGTATATGGGTTTAGGAACTTATCCTCTGGTGCTCAATTTTAATTATTTGGCTGAAGGGTTTGAAGTCACTAAGAGGGCTGCAGGAAATGATGGGTGTTTTCAAATGAGATACTACCCCACATGGCCACCCAGGAGCCATGGAGCTAATGGCTTGTCTGAAGATGGAGTGGCCAGATGTGCACTCCTATGAACCATAGAGCACCCCCTCATGGCCACGCAGGGTAATTTCAGATGTGATGGTCTTTTCATCCCGCTACGCTGAACCCTGGACTGGGATCCGAGATGGATTCCAGTACATGATCAGAACGGCCATCTTTTATACATGCCGGCCTGATTGCAGAGGGGAATCAGGGAGGGGGTGGGGCTGCGTGGCATGACATGCAGCCACTCAGCCCCGCCCCCCATGCCCCACTGGCCGGTCGCCCACCCTTGGGGAGATGGGAGGGCACAGCAGACAATCAGGCCGCTGTGTCTGATCCCGTACCACAGTCAGGACCATGGTCAGGAACGGGGCGAGGTAACAGATGTTACTTTTGCCCCATTCCTGATCGTGGTCCAGCTAACCACAGTTCTGGAGGTGAGGCCAGCCTCACGTCCAGAACCATGGTAAGCTTTGAACCCCATCAGGAATTCACCATGGTGAACATCTGGCGGGGCTCAAACAGATGTTAACGCAAGCACAGCCACCACCCTGAATCCACTGTGATTCAGGGTGGTTGACTGTGATCCCATAACGTCTGAAATTACCCACACAGAGCAATGCTGGGCAATCCATAGTGCTCTGTGTGGGGTCAGCTAAATGTATGGTGGCTGCTTCCATGGCTGGGGTAGCCATGCTGGGGCAGCCATTTGTTTGAAGCACTCCCCACTCACTCCAACTGCGTGGGTGGTCTGCAGCAGTGCTACTCAGTGACCACAGCCCTCCCCCCTATCACCCTGGTCGTCATTTAAAAACACCCAGAGAGCATTACAGAGGAGATTTACTTGGATGTGGACAGGTTGGGCCATTTTCCAAAGGGCTTCAATAGACACTCAGAAAACTTATTCTATGGCTTCAGCCGTGCCAGTATATTTCACAACCTGTTTGTCACAAATATAGATGAAACTATTCAAAGCTGCCATTGAGTGACCTTTATGAACACAAATTCTTGAGTTATATAAAAAAAGATTCAATTATTGAGTCTGAAAACTATTTTCTTCTGCAATGTTTGACCTGTAACTCCTCACCATGGTGCCCCGTGCTTGTTTAAATTGCTGTATATTACATGTTGCATTAGAGAATGAACAAGTTAGATGAAGCAAAGAGCAGACAAAAAAGGATCAGCAGGAAGAAAATGACTGTATAAGGTCCATCTCCCAAGCTCTTGTTCTGAAACTTTTGATGGGAAACTGCAAGGTTTTGCAAGTACTGCAGATAAGTAAATCAGTTGGGAGAAAGTGTCCATTGATCTGAACCTTCACTTGATTTTTGTGAAGCAAGGCACTCCTTTGCTTCAGAAGAAAAAGTAGAAAAGCCAGAATACCTCAGGGATTGTTGTCCTGCTTCTATCAGCCCCCACCAGCCTCAAACTCAGGGTGGAAATAAATGAGACGATATCACACATTCGTACCCCACGAGGTGGGTGTTCACCTGCCCATCTATTAAGTGTTCACCAGATGTTTGCCCACACCCCCAACGTAGCCCCCACTCACGGTGTCATCCGGTGTCAACATTGTGGGCCCACCATGCAGGCCAGTGCATGCTAATGGGCACCAACCTTGCCACGTCTCATTAATTAGGTTTGCCCACAGCCGCACCTGCATCCAGGTCTGCTGGCACCATAGAGTTGTACCTAGTGTGGCTGCTAGAGGAGAGATGCTCTCTCAGCTGACAGGAAGCTGCAAGAGGAGAGACGCTCTCTCAGCTGACAGGAAGCTGTGAGATGAGAGATGCTCTCTTAGCTGACAGGAGGTGCTCTCTTAGCTAAAGTCCAGGGGCCAGTCTCTCAAAGTGATTACCGGCAGGGAGTGGAAGCCCTGCCAGCTATTTTATCTCTTTCTCCAAACCCCTCCCAGCTGTTGCCAATTGCCCCATGCTCTGGAGCCGCCCCTGCTGCTAGTACCATGAGGCGGTTCCCCAGCCTTGCAACACCGCTAAGATGCAGCCGCGTGCTGTGATGCAATGGGGCCTCGGGTTGTCTAGCAACCTGCAGCACATGTGACACACGGTGCGTCCACCTGCGCCACTGCGCGTCGGCGTTCGGGGCTGCCCTGGTGGTGGCGCCATGGCCTGGGTTGCCTGGCACCCCGAACCATGGCTCGCCGACCGCGGGTCCTGACAGCGATGCCCCTTTCCATCAGAGTCAGGGTCGGGTAGAGGGAAAGCGCTACCACTGGCACATGAAACGCGGGCTGGGGGCTACCCATTTATTAGCTTTGCATGCTAAAAAATGTGAGCAGGGACTGCACAGACAGAACACAGACTCCAGGGGGCAATTGTCTTGTTTGAAAACACCCTCAGGCTTCAGGTGATCTGGTTGCTATGCCACCCACAGCAATGCTCAAAACCACTGAACCATTATAAAAAGACCAGTGGATGTCTTCCACAAAGCTGGTTCTGGGTTCCCATTGGCCACCTGAGTCCACAGTCCATGGAAAGGTTTCAGGGGTTACAGGAAGTGCCTCAATGGTGTAATGGCTAGTTTTCCTGGACACAGGCATGTGCTTGCTATCTTGTTTGTTCTTGTTTGTGAACCTGTCTCTCCCCAAGCCTTGACTCAGCTACCTGTATTGCTTCATCTCCTAGCTGTGAAAGCTCTGCTCCAGCACATCTTGACCCAGCTTTATTCTTGCCTCAGTCCTTCACTTCTGACCACTGCCCTGATCTCTGTTCTGCCTTCTCATCTTTAGTCAGGAACCTTCTCATCTTTAGTCTTCTGGCTTCTAATTCTGCTTGATCTTAATATTTTCAGTTTGCCCCCATAGCTCTGACATGTTTCTGAGCTCCCACTACATTACCCAGGCACATCTCTGACTTTGATTCTAGCTCAGCCTTTGGCTACGTTCCATGTTTCAGACCACAGCCCCTCAACCCTAGGTTGGCCTGTGTATAATGGAAATAATGAGCTCAAATGTCAGGAAAGCAGATTTCAGTTACACATTAGGAAGAACTTCCTAACAGTAAGAGCTGTTCAACAGAGGAACAAATTGCCTAGGGCGGCGGTGGGGTTTTCAAACAGTCTGGACAGCCATCTGTCAGGGATGCTGTACCTGCATGGAGTTGGACTAGATGATCTCTGATAGATGATCTCTGAGATACCTTCCAACTCTATGATTATATGATTCTACAATGTATTACTTCTGACGAGAATCAGAAAATTCTAGAAAGTCATTTCTAGCAAGGCACGTACTTCCCATTCAGAAAGATTCCAAGCCTCCTTTTACCCACTCATCTGTGATTTAGGCCAACAACTGGAACTTTGCTTGTACTGAGCCTCTGCAATTCTGGAGATTTTAATCAAACTAAGATATGTTCACAGTAGAGCTAGAACTGGTAGTTAATTTTGTACCAACAGATAATATCCAAGATTTCGGGTAGCCTTTCAGGGGCTCAGTCCGTAACAAAAGAGATATCCAAATACTTGAGATACCAAGTATTACTGTTACCAAGGTGTCAATTTTTGGTTTTTTCTGACCTATTTCAACTTACCAGATCACTGTTTTAGTATGTTTCCAAATGGTAACAGAAAATAAGAAATTTGGAAATGGTATTTCAGTCATTCAGGTAACTTAGGCACTAAATGGGTACCATTTCATGTCTGATCTACCTGAGATGGGTTGGGTAGGTACCACAATGTTGCTGGGTATACCCATTTTTATGGATACCTATTTCTGTTCTGATTCACAGGCACACATTTCTTTCTGTTTAGAGATGCTAAAGTCCTCCTTAGCTAGCCTTTCAGTAGCCTTTAACCATAATCTACTGTGCAATGTGGCTCCAACCCTGGTTAGAACATTTCAGGTTCACAATTTGCAAATCAATAATAATAATAATAATAATAATAATAATAATAATAATAAGTAAGTAAGTAATAATTGATAACAAATAAGTAATAATTAATAATTAGTAATTAGTAATACTTAATACTCAATACTCAATAATCAATAATCAATAATCAATAATTAATACTTAATAATTAATAATTAATAATTGATAATTGATAATTGATGATTGATAATTGCTAATTGATAATTGATAATGGATGATTAATAACAAAACAACACCAACAACAATAATAATAATTAATTAATAATCTGATGTCTATTTCAGATTTGTATTGTAGGTGATCTCCATAAATGTTCTGAGGACTCTATGGTAAATTATAAGCACAATGAAGATCACAACAAGCTCCAGGCTGATGAACTATGATCACTCAGGCTGTGATCCACACATCCCTTACTCTGGAGTAGCTTCACTGAGGCCCAATGGCTTCAGTGGGACTACTCCGGGGTAAGTGGTTTGTGGATTGAGGGCTTAGTATTCACTAGGGATGGGACACCGGGGAGAATACTGGACACCAGATTTATTGGTATCGGATCTCCCCAGTATCGGATTTACTGGTATCAGCATACCGGATTTTTAACATTGGCCGCTTTACCATTTTTTTTACATTGTGGCCATTTACTTCAATGGCCACGATGTAAAAAAACCGACAAAGTGGTCAATGTTAAAAATCCAGTATGCCGATACCAGTGATTATCGGATTAATCTGATATACCTGATTATCGGGTGTATCAGATTTATCCGATACCGATATTCCCACCCTATTCACTATCAATAGAAGACATCTTCAGAGACTTCAGATTTAGAGCTAAATTCCCAGCTGGCAGAAGCAGATTCAGCTCTGCTTTCTGCAGTGGAATTGGACCGATTTATACCAGTGGCTCTTAATATCTGTTTTCCTTTTCTGCAAACCGTAGTGAAGGAGTACATTGTGATCTGGGCATCCTTGCTTTGGGATGAAATGCAGCTAGGCTTGTGTGTGTATATTTATTTGAGACTTTGGGCTCAAGTACTTGCGATGCTTAATTTATTATGAGGCATAAATTCAGTAACATGGTAAAGAGATTACTGTAGAATGATAGACAACCCCTATTAGAATTCCTCGGCTAACTCAGAACAACATTCATTTATTAGTATTATACATCCCAGAGTACTTTTGGCATGGCTTTGACACACTCAAATAACAGACATCTAATCCAAATTTATTGCCAAAGATAGATCCCCATAGGAATGACAAACTATCCACTCAGTTCCTGTATTGTCAGATACCATGCATTGCCAACTTTCCTTTGGGCAGGTGTCCAGGAAAAACATATTATACACATATTATAAAATGCTCTTTTGACCTGCACCTTTGTTAAACAAAATAAAGAGGCCAAACCTTTAAATAAGAATAATAGAAAGTAGGCTTTCAGATATGGGCCTAAACAATGTGAAGGCAATTCAGTGATCCATCAAAGTAATTTCATTTAAAGAGCAGGCAGAAGCACACAGAAGGATTTCACAGAGCTTGGTGTGGGATAACCCTTTCACTTTTCCAATTCTTTTGCCTCCCCATTTCATTAAATATGGTAAGACAATTTTTAAAAGTCCTTTAAATGACAAATTTAGCTGAGAATGATCCTCTTGCAATTAGAAAATACGCAGACATTCCAGACAGTGGCGTAGCAATCAGAGCCACGGTCAGCCTGGGGCCAGAAGAGGAAGGAGGACCCATCTTGATGGTGGAAGAGCCAGGGTGGTGGGGGGCAGTGTTCACTCCATGCATGCAGCAGCCTTTCATGCATTGTGCTTCAGGGAGCAGGGAAGCAGATTTCAGAACAGCGCTCCCACCCTTGGAGGCAGGGTGGTTACTTCCTCCTAAGGGGGTAAAACAGACATGATGGTGGCCCACTTTGGCCCGGGACCCACCGACACATCTGTTTACACACCACCATATGTTAACCTGGGACTACCCTGGGGCAGGTAGGCAGCTAGCCTGGGCTGCGTCCTCGGAAAACATCTGAGGACTCAGCCCGGGCTAAGGGTCGTCCATACAGGCAAACACAGCCCAACACAGGCTAGCATGTGTGTTAAGCCCCTCGGGGCAGGGGCTGCAGTGGCTGAGCACCATGGTTGGTTGCCATGGCTGTCCATCATGGCGGAGGCAGGGCACTGGGAGCAGGGGTGGGGTCGGCTGCCCACGCGTTTGTTTAGCTCCTCACCCTACTCAGGCCATGTGAGTACAGTGGGATGGCTCTCTGGTCACGGGCACATTAGTTCAGTCCCCCTCCCTGAACCAGGCCATGTTGGCTGCAGTTTCCTGCCCCGGGCTGGGCCAGGGAGCCGCCACACCACCCACACATCTATTTTTAGTTTACCCACTGCTGCTGCATAGCAGTTATCAGCCCACATTACAGCGAACACTTAAATCAATTTAATTAAGCCTTAACTCAGCTTAACTCTGATACTGTCCACATGAACAGCACTTTAAACTGACAGCATTCAGGAGGAGGAAGAGGAGTTTGTCTTGAAAAATCAGGTGGACAAACAAGTTAATTGTTTGTCGGCGCACCCCCAAATAAAGACGAGGACACGCTTAGTGGGATTAAAACGGCCGCACTCTTTATTTAATATTAACAAACGGAAGGGGGGGATGGGGGCACACCTCCCGCCTCCCCCCCTTCCGGAACTGGGGTCCTTATCTCTAATAAAC
>QEPC01011221.1:529111-548407 GCA_003113815.1 Sphenodon punctatus | reverse complement strand
CGCGACTGATACCCTGCCAACTGTTCCTGCATTGCTCGCAGGATTTCAGCCTGATGCGCCCCATCATCTCCTTTCCCCTTCTGTCCTGTCCCCTTTTGAACAGGTCCCTTTTTCTTTGCCGGGGGGGTCTTCTTTGCCCCTCGTTTCTTGGGAGGCATCACTCTCAACTATCCCTTTAGGGAAACACCTTTACCCTTTTATAAACTTGCTCCTGTTGCCCTTATTCCTGGGCCCTCGCACTCAAACCCCTGGTATTCTTTCAACCAGTCTGGCCTGTGCCGCACCTTGTAGTGCCTTGTCCCTAGCACTTACCAGTAGGCTGTTATGCCTTTCTTAGCCCCTTCCCTATTACACCCAGCACAGGCTGGGCCACACCCGGCCCAAAGGGCCCTGTTGGGTCCAACCCTGCAGGGGGTAGGGCTTGCCCGACAAACCCGTCGGGGCTCACACCAGGGCCCTGTGGATAATCTCCACAAAAAGGCCTGTTGGGGGCGGGGGTGTCCACGCCAACTTCACACCCTCCCACGAGCCCGGGGGGGGGGGATCACCAGACCCTGTTGGGCGGCCCCTGTCCCGTTGGAGACCTTCCTCACCCCCCAGGGGCCACGTGGGAGGGGGGGCTCTGATCACTTGGTGGGGGCTGTTGTACTTGCCCCTGCCTGCTTATGCCCGCTTGTAAGTCGGGGGGGGGCTGTGCCTGCCCTGCCCTGCTCTCCCCGACAGCTCACACCACTCTGCTTCCTTCGCACGAGGCCGGCCTATTGTTCACGCCGGCCGCTCGTGCTTGAACGTCTTAACCCCCCCGCTCTAGCCGCTCGAATGCGGCGCCAGAGCGGGGGATCTAAAATGGCGCCCGGGATCTCGCTGGTCTCGCGAGACTCCCGGGCGTGCTTGATTCTGCCCCCGTTGCATCACAACGGGGGCCCCGCCTCCCTGCCGGCCTGTGCGGCCGAAATCCCCACCCCGCGTCCCCGTCTTTTCCCCGCTCAGGGGAGTGGGGGGGCAGCAGTGCCAAACCCCCGCCGCGGCTAACGCGGAGGGGGGATTGTGTGACCTTCGCAGTGTGAGAGAGACGGCGAGCTCAGTCCTGGCTCTCCCTGCACAGCCTGTCTAGGTGGGAACTTATTCCCCAGAGGCATCATTGCTGGAGCTAGTGAGACACCTCTGTTACTGAACAGCACTGGGAAGCACTTTCCCCACACTACTTCTTTCCCGTAAGCCAAAGCTGTACCCTCTCTCCCCTCACCCCATGTGGCTCTTTTGCTGCAGCAGCTGCTGAGAACAGAGCAGGGAAGTGCCAGGAGTGGAGCAGGAGAGCCCCCCACCCTGGGAAGGTAGGGCCAGGGCATGGGTCATCAGAGATCAACAGGATGTCGCTCACAGGATCCTTGCCTCAAAGCATCAAGGGACAGGAGAGGAGATTGGCAGAACAGAAGTTGTTACTTTAGTTTAATTAAACCAATTTAGTTACTTCAGTTTAGCTGTTTGTCTGAACACTTCAGAAGTGGAGTAGTTACCAGTTTAATAACTTCAGTTTAATCCTGGTCATCTGACCATGCCCTCAGAGTGTGCGTTCTTGGCACAGAAGGGTAGAGAGGGTCACAGTGATATAGCCAGGCCACAGGGGCCGCTGCAGGGTGATGTCTATTGGAAAATCTGCCCCTCTCTCAGTCTGCCAAGGAACACAAAGAGGGAAGGGCAAGGGAAAGACTGGGGTAGCACAACAAAGGCTGGTTTCTAATAAGGAGCAGGTGAGAGAGGGATGGGAAGGGAAGAGCAGAGACCAATTGTGGTAGTGGGGGTGGAGTCTGTGCCTAGTGGCATGCAACCCATATTTGTGGCAGAACTCAGACTCTCCATTGTCTTGCTATACCATTGCCCATAGATATGGTAGATAAAATCTATCTATCTATCTATCTATCTATCTATCTATCTATCTATCTATCTATCTATCTATCTATCTAAACATGTCACCCAATTGGGGATTTCATGGAGCAAGGCCCAAACAGCGTGTTTGGTTTGTTGGGGTATGGAGGAGTCTGGTCATTGCTCTTATTCCGTTTGGAATGAGGAGAACTGACAGACAGACAGACAGACCGACCTCCAGTGAAGAAATCAAATAGAAATTAATTTGGAAGTGGTATAATCTGTACTATATGGGTAATTTCAGACGTTATGGGATCACAGCCAACCACCCTGAATCACAGTGGATTCAGGGTGGTGGCTGTGATCCCGTGAACGTCTATTTGCTCCCGGCCAGATGTTCACCACAGTGAACACCCGGCCGGGATCAAATTGATCATGGTTCTGGAGGTGAGGCTGGCCTCACCTCCAGAACTGTGGTTAGGTTGGCCACAATCCAGGACAGGGCTGGCAATAGCCACAATGAATGACTGTTTTCCAGTCCCATCCTGGAATTGGGTCCCAACCATGGGACAGGATCGGGCACAGCGGCCTAATTGGCCACTGCGCCTGCCTGTCTCCCCAAGGGTGGGTGGCCATGGACACGTGGGGGGTGGGGCTGAGCGGACACATGTCACGTCACGTTGCACCGCACAGCCCTGCCCCCTCTGAGATTCCCCTCTGAGATCAGGCCGGCACGTCTGATGGACAGCTGGTCTGATCATGGACCAGCATCCAAGACGGATCCTGGTTCAGGGTTCAGCATGGCGGGCTGAAAGGCCCATCACGTCTGAAATTACCCTATGATTGTGATTTATCTGATTTCTAAAATTTTGGGGGGCCCTAGGGTGTGTGAAAATAATTTCATTTTCTATACAGTTGCAAAGTAACCCAGCAATCCAATTGAATTAGAAAAGAGTATTGTAACTTGGAAAAGAACTAAAATTAGTGCTGAAATGAGTAGACATTTTAGTATTCTCAAATATTATTCACATTTTTGTATAGCCAACTGAATATCTTACGGAATATTCACTGCAAAATTAATATCCACATATCTGTTCCATTTAGGTTATTTTGGTCACTTTGTTCTGTATTTTGGTCTGTATTTCATTTCTGCAATATTTAGTGAAGTTGCTGAAACACTGAACTGAAGTGACAAAAAATAACCAAACAAAATCCCCCAAACAAATATTCATTTTCACAAATGAAGCAGGAATAAAGTAGTGGTTCTTATCTGCTTCCTCATAGCTGATCTGAAGCAAGTTAGCTCTGGTATTTGCTGCAGATATTTGTTTTAGCTCTAACTAAAATGAAGTGTGGTGATCCCACTTGTCATCAGAAACAAAGGGTGGGAGCAGAACTGACTGCCGTGAAGTGGCAGCCCAACCTCAGTCAGGAAGCCATGGCAGACACGGCCTGAACTGGGTCAATGTGCCCGCAGCCAGGCCATCAGTGTGGGCGGGGAGATCTACAAACATGCTGCTGGCCAGTCCTATCCCTGCACTGCATCCAATGATGCAATATGTCTGCCAGGTCACAGCAAACGTTATAGCCTGTTATTATTATTATTATTATTATTATTATTAACAAACATTTATATAGCGCAAGCAGTGTACATGGCACTTTACAAAGTAATAAAATAGACACGGTCTCTGCCCCTAGGGCTTACAATCTGAGAGACAGGAGCTGGGGGAGAGACTTAGGAAGGGGAACAGAGGGAGAGACAAGGGGTCTAACATTCATGAAGATGCGAGGTCTCAAATGCACGTACTTGGCTTGGTTACGATGTGAATGACAGCAGGCAGGTCCATGTGGCAAGGATAAGGGTAAACCGATCGTAGGTATAGGAATAGTGGCTCAGCAGGATAAAGAGTCAGACAGAGCAGAGCGAAAGAGGTGAGTTTTAAGGAGAGTGTTATGGCTCACTTTGGACTGATCATCCAGACCTTAGTCTGGGCTGTGCCCTGGACATAGTCCAGGGGTGGGAGCCCAGACTAACCAATCCTGGGCCAACATCTGTCAGCACCTGAACAAACGTGTAGGTGCGGTCCAGTGTAAAGTGGGTCTAAGTGGGCCACAGAAACCAAAAACAATGTCTGTTTTTAACCCGAAGGCAAAAATCCCACTGATATCAATGGAAGTAGTGTCAGACCAACTGTATAAAATGTCTCCACCTTTCCCTTTAAGAACTGTTATCTGGTTGCATGGGTATCCTATGTCACTGCACTGATGGGTCAAACCGTCTCACTTTGTGTACACACCTAATCTCATTGAAATCAACAGGTTCAGGTCGTTGCAAGCAATGGGATGTAGCCATTTAGGCTCAATCCTATGTTCACTGAAATCAATGGGAAAACAACTAACTTCAATTGTCATCTGATCAGTACCATTCCATTTACAAGGGCCTGATTCTACTACCCTTGCCACAATAACCAAACTGAAATACCAAAAAAAACAAAACGCTATACCCGGGGTGGGGCTGGGGGAGGGAATATGTGAGTACCCATTTTAGTCTCCGATACTATTCAGGTTCTCAAAGGGCTGCCTAAAAGAGAGAATAAAAAAATGCAAATTGTACCAGTGAATAGTAAACCCACTGCCCACTTCCGCTCTACTCAGAAGGGTGCCTCATAGACAAATGTTTGGGAACCACTGCATTAGCACTAGGAGCCATAAATTGTAACACTGCTGTTCCTTGGCTTTTTGATGCTGTGAACTCCAGAACAGTGGTTCTAAAACGTTTAAAATCACCCTCCTTCCTCTGATCAGTGGTAGATGAGGCCTCTCCCCACCACATACTCGTACATAGTTAGTTGTACACCTTGTTCCTTCTTTTCCTCCCCACCTTCCTGCTCTCCTGTTACTTCCCCCTCTCTCCTCCTGCTATCTCCCCCCTCACCCCCTTGCTTCCCCATGATCTTGAAAATTTCCCCTACCTCATTCTGAGGGCATTTTCAGATGGACAAACCATCCCAGGATAATTAGAATAATCTCCAGTGATTATTATCCCAGGATAACAAAGTGGTACCTGTTTAGACAGATATTTCCATCCCTGGATAACTTTATCCCAGCCTAGGATAGCCATGTGAGCAGCACATTGTTTTTATCCTGATGATTAGAGTCTCTTGGATGAATTTTAATCCCATGGTGCTTTTTGTCCATGCTCAGCGCACTGATTTCTGGGATTGAAGAAAATCTGATTTTCTTCATTTTTCTGATTTATGAGTTGAAGAAAATAGAAATGCATCCCTTTGTTCTGCGGGTATTTAAACTCTGTGCATTGTGGAACGATGATGATGGTAATACTATCGTCCCACTGTCATGCGCTCCTAGATACCACAGAGGCAGAAAATGCCTAGATAATCTGTCAGGTCTTGCCATTAGACTCTGTGGTGCTAATCACCAGGATAGTGACTACCCTGCGATAGTAACTCAGACGGGCATTATCGCGGGATAGGTTAATAACTGGGTGTTATAAACCCCAGCAGATTGGGTTTTATAAAGCCCTGATATTTTTGTTATCTCGGGATAATAATAATTGTTGAGAGCGTTCAGATGGACATGCCATCCCTGGGATTAAAGCAATTATCTTAGGATAAATGTCTGTCTGAAAACGCCCTGAGTGGAGCTAGGTGTTGTCAGCTCTGTTCCTTCTCATGCCCCTAATATACCTCCTGCTACCCTCTGGAGGGGAGGAGGGCTCATTCCCCAGTTTAAACATTGTGCCAATTATGAAAGCTGGAAAGGGGGAATGGCCTCAACTCAAACAAAGATGAGTCCGGGATATTTCTGGTTTCCTTTCATTTTAAATTTCTTCATTCCAGAGAAATCCAACAGACTCATTTCAAAGGAATGAGTAACTTAATGGAATCCCCCTTTCTAATAAAAATGACTGGACTGGTACATAACTAATCTATCTATATAAAATTCTGATGTCTGTCTGTTAGTTAGTCGATTGGTCTGGCCTAAAGCTTTTTTATTTTAAGTTGTAGAGGATCCGTTGAGGACTAAAATGAAGCATCATCAAACCCTTTCGTGTCTGAAGGTTACAGGGCCATGACAGATGACTGGGGCTGAAGTTACGTCCACCCAACGTCAGCCCATAGGTAAAGCAATGGGAACAGCAGTTGCTGCTGTCACAGCTGCTGTACAGTTGTTGCAGATGTCACAATAGGCTGTTCTGACCACAGCCAAATTGGAGGAGTTAGCAGTAGGGTTGGCACAGTAGGGATCAATCAGAGGGGATAGGCGTAGTTGCAAGTTTTAAAGGAACACCTCTACCCTTTTTAGTTTTAAAGGAAGAGCTCTACCCTTTTCAGAATTCCCCTTCCTGATTGGTTTCAACATTCAGTACTTAGCAGTATGGCACTACACACACGCTACAGCATAGGTATAATGTGCTTCTAAAGGGATTGTTCGCCAATTATGCCAAGGAAAAGAGGGGGTAGACATAGATCCTCAGCTGGGAAGCGAGAGAGAGAAAGGGATGCTTTACATAAGAGAGAGGAAAGAGCATCAGAGAGAAGAGGAAAGGAGGATGAGAGGGGTTACAGAAGTGGTGCAGATGGCCAAGAGATTAAAGGAAGACATTGCAGAGGAATCGATGGCACATGGAGAAAGAGACACTATACCAGAAAAATTACTTGCATGAAGACTGGCCCTTTTCATGCAGACACTCTAACGCTGAAAAAATGGGTGTTACATTTTATTATACATGTTGCAGGGCACCCATAGAGCACACCTGGAGCCCTGCAACATGCATAATAAAATGCAACATCCATTTTATCAGTGTCAGAGTGTCTGTGAAAAGGGCCTTAGGGAAGTGGAAAGGATAACCAGGTGACCAAACTTTTAACTAATATAAAATTATATTAATGAAGGGATTATATTAATTATATTAATTAAAGGAGAAAGGGGTGCTTTACACAAGAAAGAGGAAAGGGAGCATCAGAAGAGGATGTTCTTCTGTCTGTCTAACTAAAGATTGAATCGCAAAAATTCAGTCCTTAGAACGTTTTGTGTACTACCCGTAACTAATTAAGTTGCAGAGGTCTAAAAGGAAAGATCCTCAAAATCTTTAATGACTGAAGGTTACATGCCTGATGTGCAAGGCCAAAGGTAAGGTCACCCGATGGCGAAATGTAGATAACTAATATTCACCAGGACACTGAGAAGACACACAGACGTGCATCTGGGAAGACACACAGATGTGCATCCACACACACACACACCCTATGCCTTGTGGCCTGTCTGCCCAGCTGATGGCCAGCCATGACAGCTAATGGCAAACACTCTGGGAAAGTGGGTTAAAATGATAACGCACTACCCCAGTCAGCTGGGATAGCTCCTCAGCATGTTGATGGTTAACAACAAGTTTAATTTTACTTAATATAAAATTATTCCATGAATTATCACGGGTTAACAACTAGTCAAATATATAAATGCCCTTGGGCATTATTTATTTTTATTCATTTTCACTGTGACCCTTGGGCTCATTAGTGCTAACTCGAATCATACTGGTGGTAAGGATTTAGTGTTAGTACTAAACAGCTGGAGAATCACGATTTCTGTCTTTCTTGTTTGACTTTTAGATTCTCTACATTTCAGGCTTATTTCACCCATTATTTCTTCACCTTTTTCTGATGTTTCAATAGGAAAAAATTATTTCAGTTTTATTGTAATATGGTGTGGATTAGGGTTGAAATCAATATCCGTGCCAATGGCAACTTGACTATCTAACTAAATGAATAGTAACCACTCTTTGAATCCATCTTTTTTGGATATCTATTTCAGATTTTTTGTTTGGTTATTTGGTTTTTTGGTTATTTAGATATTTGGTTATCTTGAATTATTGCACATGCATTGTAGCTGTAGTCATCCTGTATCCAAGCAGGGGGTTAGACTAGATGATTCTTGATGTCTCTTCCAAATTTAAGATTCTATAATTCTATAATAAAGTAACCGAATAACTTAATATCCAAATACCTAAGCAATTGAGAAACTCCACAACTGGACAACAATAAAAACAGATATGCGAATATCAATTTCAGTTGCAGATATTATTATGATATTTGGATAGCTACTATATCCAAAAAATGTGAATAATATCTGTAAATACAAAATCCACTGTTTATTTATGCATTAACATTGATCTGAAATTGATTATTTTATCTGCTGCACTTAATATAAGACAATTCATGTGACTTTTATTTTGTGCGTAATATCTGTGTGCTGATATGGAAGTTTAAAAAGTATTAAAAGAAAAGACTGCAAAATATCTTTTTAAACAATAGCAATGTTTTTTTGTTGTCGGCACATCCGAAATGAAACAAGGACAACCATGATGGGTTTAAAAGGCCACACTCTTTATTCAAATTGGAATTAGGCATGGTGGGGGTAATTACCCACAGGCAATTCAGGTCCAGTGCAAACTTCTATAATTGGGTACGTAACAAACTCAACAAAGGGGAGGCTTGAATGTACCCTCCATAACCCCCCTTTAACTACTTAACACAAACGTCTCCCCTCTGGCATTGGCTAACGGCTGCCTCCAGAGGGGACAAAGTCCTTCTGGACCCGAGTCAAGGATTTAAGTTACCGCCAGCTTGGGGACCGCACATATCCCTTCCCGCCTTTGCCAGTAACTCACCTTGGGAGGTTAACTCTGTTGCTGGCCGCACCCAGCCTATACCCCAGGTGTTCCCCCCACATCTCTTAGGGAGATGCCTCTTTTACTACTTATTCTTACCAACTTATTATAGCACTGGACCCCTGCCACAAAGGGACCACCACTGCTTCAGTGGATGAGCCCAACCCCCACCCTGCTCAATCCCCTTTAATGTATAACCTCTAATAACTTGGCCTTCACCGTTGCCAAATAACAATCATTCCCCACTTGTGATAGGTGAACCCCATCACCCCGGAAATTTTCCGGCGTTCTATGTGTGATCCCCACATGGGACACTCAGTGACCACCCCGGAGCGTGATCCACCTTCCGATCTCCCTGTTGACCTTCCTCTGAGCTTTATCCACTTTTCCAGGGTGGATAGCCTTGTCCCAGCGTAATCGCGCCACCCTACCACCACCCCAGGGAAGATTTTGTCCAGCTCCATAATATCTAATTTAATTTGAACAATTAAACCTAAACCCTTGCTCGCAGTTAAATCGTTTTCACCCAGATGGATTACCACCACATCTGGTGTGCTCCCTCGCATGTTGGCCTTGCAGGTGGGGAGCAGCTGGTGCCACCGCATTCCGCTGCGTCCCATCCATCGAATTACTGTTCGTGCTGACATCCCGAGCTGGCTTCCCCAAGAGGACTGTGCGGCTGCCTTCCCCGCCCATCGTACCAGGCTGTGGCCGATAATCCAAATGGAACTCCTACTGTGATGCCGCCCAGGACCTAAATGCACAACATCAAACACATCATTGTGAGAAATCGCGTACGTACGACTTGTACGCCCACGACTTCCACTGCCCCACCTCTCTCACTTGCTGTTCTGAACAGCCCGCTTGGACAGCAAAGGAAGCTGCACCGATCCTAAATGAGTGGGACCCGTAATCTAATGGTGGTAATCCTAAATACCCCAAAGCCTTTCTAAGCACTCCCATAAATTGGTGACGACTAACCAAACTCCCATTCCTATGCTGGAACAACGTCCCTCCCACTGCAGGGTGAACCGCCATATATCCCTGATATGTGGCTACTGGGTAAAGTTCAGGCGCCCGAGCCTGATTCAGGCGAACCACTCGACCTCTGCCCTGCTGGTCAGTTTTGGACCTCCTCAGGCAAACCCAAAGTGTACTTCCCCTTACTTGCACATCATTGAGGGATAAAGTCCTATCCATGGTGTCCCTTGCTGACACTGCCACCAATTCACCAACACGAAATGCCCCAAAGAATGCCAATTTGAATAAGAGGAATATAATGACGCTAGTTTTTGGAGTTTTGAATAAGGCCCCAAACAAAATTACCCCAAAACTGTTAAAACAGATGGCTGAGAGGGCCAAACACAACCTTACTAACAAAGAGGGGGCAATGGGCTTCCTAGTGTCAGGCTCCCTCAGAGTCTCCCTAGCCCNGGATAAGGGTAAACCGATCGTAGGTATAGGAATAGTGGCTCAGCAGGATAAAGAGTCAGACAGAGCAGAGCGAAAGAGGTGAGTTTTAAGGAGAGTGTTATGGCTCACTTTGGACTGATCATCCAGACCTTAGTCTGGGCTGTGCCCTGGACATAGTCCAGGGGTGGGAGCCCAGACTAACCAATCCTGGGCCAACATCTGTCAGCACCTGAACAAACGTGTAGGTGCGGTCCAGTGTAAAGTGGGTCTAAGTGGGCCACAGAAACCAAAAACAATGTCTGTTTTTAACCCGAAGGCAAAAATCCCACTGATATCAATGGAAGTAGTGTCAGACCAACTGTATAAAATGTCTCCACCTTTCCCTTTAAGAACTGTTATCTGGTTGCATGGGTATCCTATGTCACTGCACTGATGGGTCAAACCGTCTCACTTTGTGTACACACCTAATCTCATTGAAATCAACAGGTTCAGGTCGTTGCAAGCAATGGGATGTAGCCATTTAGGCTCAATCCTATGTTCACTGAAATCAATGGGAAAACAACTAACTTCAATTGTCATCTGATCAGTACCATTCCATTTACAAGGGCCTGATTCTACTACCCTTGCCACAATAACCAAACTGAAATACCAAAAAAAACAAAACGCTATACCCGGGGTGGGGCTGGGGGAGGGAATATGTGAGTACCCATTTTAGTCTCCGATACTATTCAGGTTCTCAAAGGGCTGCCTAAAAGAGAGAATAAAAAAATGCAAATTGTACCAGTGAATAGTAAACCCACTGCCCACTTCCGCTCTACTCAGAAGGGTGCCTCATAGACAAATGTTTGGGAACCACTGCATTAGCACTAGGAGCCATAAATTGTAACACTGCTGTTCCTTGGCTTTTTGATGCTGTGAACTCCAGAACAGTGGTTCTAAAACGTTTAAAATCACCCTCCTTCCTCTGATCAGTGGTAGATGAGGCCTCTCCCCACCACATACTCGTACATAGTTAGTTGTACACCTTGTTCCTTCTTTTCCTCCCCACCTTCCTGCTCTCCTGTTACTTCCCCCTCTCTCCTCCTGCTATCTCCCCCCTCACCCCCTTGCTTCCCCATGATCTTGAAAATTTCCCCTACCTCATTCTGAGGGCATTTTCAGATGGACAAACCATCCCAGGATAATTAGAATAATCTCCAGTGATTATTATCCCAGGATAACAAAGTGGTACCTGTTTAGACAGATATTTCCATCCCTGGATAACTTTATCCCAGCCTAGGATAGCCATGTGAGCAGCACATTGTTTTTATCCTGATGATTAGAGTCTCTTGGATGAATTTTAATCCCATGGTGCTTTTTGTCCATGCTCAGCGCACTGATTTCTGGGATTGAAGAAAATCTGATTTTCTTCATTTTTCTGATTTATGAGTTGAAGAAAATAGAAATGCATCCCTTTGTTCTGCGGGTATTTAAACTTGGCACTCCGCAATGCCTGTCTCTTATACACATCTAGATGTGTATAAGAGACAGGCTCGAACGCCCCCTGATATGAAGCCCGCGTCCGCGCCGCCAGGGATCCTTGAATAATCTTGTACAGTTCTAGGATCCAAGGCTCCACAGCGCCTGCAGAGGGGGGGACCTGTGTTGCTCTGGCCCCCGGCACCAAGAAGCAAAATCACTCCATCTGGAAGCAAGAAAGGGTATCGGCTGCGCTGTTATTCACCCCCGGTACATGCTTGGACACAAACAAAATATTGTGCCTCAAGCACTCCTGGACAAATGCCCTAACTAGCCTCATCACCCTTGAGGAATGCGATGACATGGAGTTGATCACATGGACAACTGCCATGTTGTTGCACCAGAAAATCACGGCGCTATTCGCCAGCTCATTTCCCCATAGCAACACTGCTACCACTAATGGGAAAAGTTCTAAGAAGGTCAGATTCCATGACACCCCGCACTCTTGCCACTTCAGGGGCCACGGGGCTGCACACCACCGTTGTCGGAAGAAGACCCCAAAACCATACCCGCCAGCTGCATCTGAATGTACCTGCAGCTCGGCTTCCAGCAACAGATCCTCTCTCCAAAAACTAGCGTCATTATATTCCTCTAAAAATTCTGCCCATGTCTGCAAATCCTCCCTCATATCCTTGGTCACCCTTATGTGATAATGTGGCTTCAATTCCCCTCTGAGCTTCCCGTAAAGCCTTGACAAGAAGGCTCTGCCGGGCGCCACCACCTGACACACGAAACTAAGACTACCTACCAAAGACTGCAATTCCATCACCGTGATCTTTGACACTGTAAGATCTGCCACCAGCTTTTCCCTGAGCGATGCCAGTTTGGTCTGGGGGAGACGCGATACACCCTGAACAGTGTCCATCTCTATGCCCAAATATGTCAGGGTCATTGCCGGCCCTTCAGTTTTTTCCGGGGCCAATGGAATGCCTAGGTCATCTGCCACCTTCCCAAATGTTTCCATCAGATCACAACACTCAAACGTCCCCGGACAGCCGATGAACAGGAAATCATCCAAGTATTTCCTGACCTCGCCCCCAGATGCTTCCCTCTTTACCACCCATTCTACCAGCGAACTAAAACGCTCGAAGGCTGAGCAGGAAATTGAGCAACCCATGGGCATTGCACGGTCAAAATAGAACCGTCCATCCACATGGAAATCCAAAAGATGAAAGCTGTCGGGGTGGACAGGGAGCAATCGGAAAGCCGATTTAATATCGCACTTCTCAAGAAGCGCTCCCTCCCCAGCTCCCTTCACCGCTCGCTCGGCATCGTCAAAGGGGACGTATTGCACAGACACGAGGTCACCAGGTATCACATCGTTCACTGACTTCCCGGGTGGATAAGACAGTTGGTGAATCATTCTAAATTCACCAGCTGCCTTTTTAGGCATGAGGCCCAAGGGGGAAACTATAAAGTTCTCAAATGCAGGGAAAAGGAAGGGGCCTCCAACCCTGCCTTCCTTTACCTCTTTTCCCACTTTTTGCCTAAGGATATGCTCTATACCTACAATGGACTTTAAATTGAGAGGAATATTACCTGACTCCACCGTCCCCGCGGGTATCCTAAACCCATAACGAAAACCATTAACTATGTACAACACCTCCGCTCTACCTGGGTGCCCCCTCAATGCTCTCTCCAACATGTCCACTCTAACCGGGGTTGGAGCCCTTTGGTACATTACCCCCCTGGCCGGCTGTCTGCCCCCCTTTTCCCTGGGGGAGGGGAAGCCAGGCCATGGCTTACTCCCTCCTTGTCAAGCTTTTGAAAAAGCTGTGGTGGCATGATTGACTCCGAAAACCCCGCATGCGTGCCTATATCTGCATGAGGTACGCCCGCACCTCCCATTGCGGGCAAATTCATAGCACACCAGTGCCATGGAAGCTTGGGTCTTTCGGACCTCGCTCCAAAAGGGGTTGTTAGATGGTGCCACCCCCCCTTTTGTTAACACGTGCCCCGTGTCAGTCCTTGTTCCGCTAGCCGTGCCCATCATGCTATCAAGCCACAAGTCAATAGCATGGACATCCCAGCGGAGCCCAGGCATATAAGCAGCCCTATTCCTGAAAGCTTCGTCGTACCTAAGCCAGGCTCCCGAGGGGCCTGTGTCATAAGCACGGCGAATAATATCAGCATATTTTCATCATAGCGTAAGCCCTATCCGGATAGGCCTGCGCTATGACCCCCTGATAGACTGCAAATGCCAGGGTCCAATTGGCCCAGTTGCGGTCTACCTTCGACCACTTGAATTTCTCCTTTTCCTTCTCGTTCTCTTTCTCTGATGGGTCAGGCAATAAGTCCGTGAACAGCAGAGAAAAAATATCCAGGTACTCCCCCTTCCATATTTTTCCCCTCGCCGTCTGTGCCAGATGCGCGCCCAATGGGGCGGATACATCACCGTACCCTCAGGCGGTCGAACCCACTGGACATCCCCAGCCCTCCCCTTCTGGGGCCAAGTCCACACTTGCAAAGCCCGACTCCTGTAGGGGCCTGCTGCTGGCCCAACATCACTGCTGCCCACTGGGGGGAACACCTGCTGTCCAGGGGCTGGAAACCATGCCCCATTCCACCAGAGTCGGGGGGGCTTTGACATGCTCCTACCAGCCTGCCCAGTTCCTATCCCCACTGCTGGGGTTGACAGGGCTCCGATGACTCCCGACCCCCCAGCCTGTGCTGGGCCCCCCATCCCTGGGACCCATGGTCCGGGACCAGGTCCCCCAGTCCCTGATCCAGCGATGGGCATGACTTGAGGCACACCAACACCCCCCCCACCCCCCAAGGCCACATACCTATCTGAGAAGGGCCTGCAATGGCCGGCGGTGGCTGGTACATTTGTGCCATTGCCTGAAGTCCCCTCTTGAGAGATGCTATCCTTTCCAATGCCTCCTACACTTCTGCCGCTGCCGGTTCATCTCCTGCACTTCCTGCCACCTGGTTATCTAACCTGTCACTTGCTAAAAGAGAAACCCCTCCCTCTGAGCTGCCTGTTGGCAGCAAGGAGGGGTTTACCCCCGCCGCAGGCTCCCCAGGATCATCCACCTTGTGGTCACCTCTCCTAGCTCTCTGGGGCAACGGAGACTCACCCCTGTATCTAACCGGAGGCCCGGCTGCTCTTCTCCCCCGCTGCCTAGGAGGGGTAATCTCCCCCCCTGTAGCGGGGGGGCAGCTGCCGACTGTAGCTGACTGCTCTGCCCTACTCCCTGCCCCCATTGAGGCATACTTCCCCCAGCTGAAAATCCACCAGAAGCCAAAAAAGCTCATGGCTGCCCCTGGGCTGCGGATTGACCCACTCCGAACACCGGAGGGAAGGTGCTAGGAGTGCCCCCACCCCCCTGCATCTGAAAAAGGGGGTGCTGAACACCCATACCTCCGTACCCTCCAAATTCCTGTGGAGGCTGGGAACTAGACTGCATGCCACCTCCCCTTCCCGGTGCCATTGCATCGAGCCTTGAATAAGGAAACTCACCCCCTTGGAGGGTGACGCCACCCACCGACTGGGGCTGTAAACCCACCTGTCCCATGGTACCTGGGGCAAGGGGGCCTCGCACATTGTCGGGGAAGCTCCTACCCCCCGAACCATGCCAGCACCATCTGGTTACCCATTCTTGCTCCATTATATCCCACCAGGGCTTGGCCCTGGGAGGTGGACAAGCCCCCCCCCATTGCCCATGCCCGGCCCGTAGCTGTACCAGATGGGAAACCTCCCTGCAGTGGAATCCCCATTGGGTTTCTTGGCCTTTGTGGGTCCCATCATGCAGCCAAACTCTCCACTGCCCCTGCAGACACCTCACAAAAACTGTCAGGCCCTTTGCTCCACTAAGCTTCCTGCAAAGAGATCTCACAACCCCGCCCCTTCACACACTGCCCCTCTGCCTAAGGCCCAGCTGGGGCCTAGTGAGGGCCTGGTATAAGCCTCATGTAATTTTATGGCCTATCGCAGGCCTGTTGTTCATATCTGCCCCTCTGCCCAAGACCTAGGTACCTAATCCACAGTAGTGTAGGCCTCGAGTAAGTCTAGTGGGCCTCAATCTGTAGGTCTCGAGTAAGCCTAGTGGGCCTCAATCTCTAACCCCTGTGCCACACCCTGTGACACCCTCTGGTTCCCCTTATTCCTGGGGCCTAGCCGAGTTCAAGTGAGGCCACCCTACCTCCCCACAGGGAGCTCAATGTCTGCCCCTGCAATCCAGCCTGCCAGGGGCCGAGCTGGGGCCTAGTGAGGCCACTCCCCTCATGCAGGGAGCTCAAGGTCTGCCCCTCGGCACGCCGGCCCGATAGGGGCCTAATCGGGGCCTAGTGAGGCCGCTCTGCTTCCCCTCGGGGAGCTCCCGATGATATCCAACCCCCTTTGCTTGCATTTCCCACGAAGGCCCCCCCCCCCCCGCCTCTGTACCCAAGGCTCAGGAAAATCTAGCCCAAAGTATGCTTTCACTGCCCAATTACAGATACAACCAAGGGCCCTTCCCCAGGTGCCGCAACCACGCCGCCCCTCCACTCGACCATCCCCCACACCGGGCTAACCAACCGGAGAACCTGACAGCGAGGCTTGCCACTCAGTGCGGTGCTGAGAATGGTGCCGAGCAAGACTGTGGGCGGGAAGGCACCCCACAAGGGATGGGGCCTCCACGCTCGCCCCTCATTGGCTGGCCCTGTTGCCGGGCAGACCATGCCTGTGCTGCCGAGAGATCCTCACCACGGCCCGGGCTGCATGGACCGGCACTCCCCTTCCAGCAGCGCTGCAAGTGCCCTGGAGGGGAAAGAATGCAGTCTGCTCCCCTCATCCCTTGCTCCATTTCCTAATGGAGCTCAACAAAATCCCCTGGTGGCCGCCTAGTAAGGCAGGCCCAGGGGTCTTTTCATAACTTATACAAATCTGTATAACTGCATGTATTCTTGCTGTTGCAGGGAAATACGGAGCCAGAGTAATGATATGACTAAAATACATTTACAGCTCTGTATATAGTTTTGCTATTACACTGTATATACTTTATGATTTTTTAAAAATCAAGGAGTCTTATAGAAGTTAATTAGGTATTTAAAATGTGAAGTGTAATCAAAGAGTTGTGCTTCATGCTTAGATTTCAGTGCTAGACTATTGGCATCATATTGCATGATTAAGAGTCACTCTCCTAATTTAGCTATTAGGCAATCATTAGGCTGATTACTGAATATTGACTGCTGTACTTAGCTCTCTGATCATACTAGAGGAGGAAAATTTGCACCAGCAGAAAGGAATAATTTACTGATGACAGCTTTACCTAACAGTTTTCATAGCTCTTTTGCTTTTTAAAATGTTTTGACTTTCAGAGTAAATTCTCACCTTGGTATTTTGAGAAGAAAGAATTTCTTGGGCTGTTAACAGTAGACTGTGTGACTCAGGAGCTGGAGTCAATGCTAAGGATAAAGCCAAACTGACTGATACTTTGGAGCCCATCAAGCATTCTTTCTGCATACCAGATCCTCAAGGTCACACCAAAGTCAGGACATGATCCATATCTGGGGAGAGCTGGAATTAAATTTAGTTACCTGTTATGTGAAGAAAGCAAGGAAATATGGTCTTTGGGTTTAAAATTATGTACTACAATTTCGAAACCTGGGCATAAATCCTACCTCTTGGGCTTCCTCTGTGTCCTGGAATGCGTGGGTCATGGGGACACGCATCCACGCACCCCACATTTATGCGGGATGCTCCCTCGCGTAAACGATGGGGTCCATGTCGGGGAGCGTCTCGTGTAAAAGTGCCATAGTTTCTTATCTGTAAAATAGGGATAATAGTATTTGATCTGTCTTGACAAATTCTACAGGACTATAACTATGTCTTATTATCTTTCTCTACAGCGCCTAGCATAATTTGACTCTGAGCTATATGGGGGTCTCTGGCTGCCATTGCAAAAAATAATATTAAAAATATGATCACTATTTTAAGAGATGTTTTATTAATTTCTGGCAAGAATGGCTTAGGTTTAATTAACTTTGACTCAATGCAGGGGTATGGACTAAATAACCTTTCAGTACAGTTCTATGATTCGGTGATGACCTGTTTTCAGAGCCTCTTCCTTTGATCCTGTATGCTTTATGGAAAAGGCAAGTGCATTCCATGCAGCAAGCGCACTAATTATGCTGTGTTTTTTTTAATACAGAAGAGATCACATCTCCCTCTCTCCTCCAAGCTATTGTTACAAAGATAACAATATTTATTGGGTACTTATTTACCTTTTGGGACTTTTTGTCCTCTACTCAGTTTGGCTAAAGTTGGCTTGTGGGCTAAAAATTTATTATGGAGATACTCACAAACACACAGTGTTCGTATATGTGTTTTTCCATAGGAAATCAGATTAAAAATACTTTTGTGATGCCTTCAGGAATTGGTTATCTCAGAGGGATGCTGGCTAGCTGAACCAGTAAAACTGAACACATGCAGATAAGTGCATATGTATGTATGTCAAGGAGAACTCTTCCACAAACCAGATCTATCAAACCCTACTCCTTCCATCCTGAAGTCTACCAGAGAGTTCTTCATCTGTTTGGAGCCTTCAGTTCAGGCCTCCATCCTAAGTCAAATCCACAGGGTGACATTTTCTTGGTTGAGAACCCCAAACCTTCCTCTGCCTCCCCCTCTTCTGCCAATGGAATGACGTACCTCTAATGAAATCTTTTTGGGTAATTTCAGACGTGATGGGCCTTTTGGCCCAGCACGTTGCACCCTGAACCCTGATCCATCTCAGATCTCAGTCCGTGATCAGACCGGCTGTCCCTCAGATGTGCCAGCCTGATCACAGAGGGGAATCTCGGAGGGGGCGGGGCTGCAGGGCATGACGTGCGGCCACCCAGCCCGGCCACCCAGGTGTCCACGGCTGGCAAACAGATGTTCATCATGGCCATTGCCATCCCCATCCCAGATTGTGGCCAACCTAACCATGGTTCTGGAGGTGAGACCGGCCTCACCTCCAGAACCGTGGTCAATTTGATCCTGGCTGGGCGTTCACTGTGGTGAACATCTAGCCGGGAGCAAATAGACATTCACAGGATTGTTGCCACCACATGGGATCCACTGTGATTCAGTGTGGTGGCAGCAATCCTGTAACGTCTGAAAATACCCTTCATCTTGCAAGTACTACATGCAAAGATGGAGTGGAAGGGAAACATGGCTTTAAGTGGTATGAATGACCTTGAATATGCCCTTCACATTCTAGTGAATTTCACCCATAATTAGTTGGTGGATTTAAATAATCAACTATGAACACGTGTCTACAAAGCATAAATGCAGAAGGTGTAAATGTTCTGAAACTTAGTCAATTTCTGAAGAACTGAAGTTGATGAAACTAATGACTCCTATAATCCTATTCTCTCTGTATTATATAACACATGTAAGTTCTTATACAAAATACCTCATGTCAAAAAAGTGACTTGATTGTCAGTGGGACATAACTTAATCTCATATATTTTTATTCCATCACTCTGTCCTTGACTGGTTCTTCTCCTGTCTTTCTGGCCGCTCCTTCAGTGTATCTCTTCCTAACTCCTCCCCCTCCTCCTCCCTGCCCCTCTCGGTGGGGGTTCCCCAAGGCTCTGTCCTTGGCCCTCTCCTCTTCTCTATCTACACCAAATCCCTAGGCAAACTCATTGCCTCCCACGGTTTCCAATACCACCTATACGCTGATGACACTCAACTCTATCTCTCCACTCCTTCCCTCTCCCCCTCTGTTCAAGCTCGTCTCACCAACTGTCTCTCTGATATCTCTGCCTGGATGTCTCAACGCCAGTTCAAACTGAACATGGTGAAAACTGAACTCCTTATCTTCCCTCCCAATCCTTCCTCT
>QEPC01011221.1:500468-515477 GCA_003113815.1 Sphenodon punctatus | reverse complement strand
GGGGGTAGGTGGGCCAGGGATCCGGGTGGCCCCCCTGAGCAGCTGCACCCTCCGGAGGGCAGGGGGGACCGGGAGGCAGATGTGCAGCCCCTGGGGGCATGGGGGTGGCTGGGGCAGTTGGGGAGGGGGCACTGAGGGGCCCAGCATGGGACCCGGGGCAAGCAGGGTGCCTGGAGGGGCAGCTGCCATCACATAGGCACACATGGTGCCCGCATGCAGGAGCAAGGAGGTCCCAATATCATGGGACCTGTCCATTTTGGCAGAGTGCTCAGGCACCATCCCTGTGATGGCCTGCTCCAGCTGCCCAAGCGCTTCCACCTGCCTGCTGTGCTCCCGGCGCTCCCACCTCCACTCCAGGTGCACTTTGGCCTGGAGCCTCATGTCCCGCACCTCCGCCTACTCCAGGGACCGCTCGATGGCCGCCTCCATCTAGTCCACGGCCACTATCATCCTCTCCCCCTGTTCCACCGAGGTCCGGATGATGTCCTCCACCTGGTCCTCCCTCCACCAGCGGACCCGTGCCCGGTGCTCCCTCATTCGCTGTGCTGGGGGCACGGGCCCTGGAGACAGTGGCTGCTGGGGTTGCCCTATAGGGTACAGGTAGGTGAGTCGCCAGCTGCCCTGGGAGTCCGCCCTTGGCCCTGGGATGGGCCTGGGCCTCCGGCCCCCCCTGGGCGTGTCACCCGGCCCCTTCCCACCCCCTCCCCGGCCCCTCCCACCGCCTCCGAGTGGCCCGGGACCACTTCCCGGGGCCCCTGTGGGCCCTCCCAACCAGGAGAGCGCATGCCTCACCTGGTTCCTCCGCATGCTGCCCGGGGTCCTTGGCACCAGCATGCTCACCCACCTGGGTCTGGTGCCCGGGTGTTCTGTGCCCTGTGGGCAAGGAGGGGGGGTTGTTGGTGTAGGGGCATGCAGGTGCCCTGTAGGGTCCCGGGCCCCCTTCCGGCCTTGCTTGTGGGGGCTGGGGTTGCCCCCAGCCTGTTCATCCCCCGCTTGGCCCCTGCCCCCAAGGGCCTGGCCCCTCTCCCCTCCCAGTCACCCGCTTAGCCTTAATGTCAGTCTTGGATCCCTTCAAGGCCAGCCCCTCGGTGTGGGAATGCTCCCTCTGGGACCACTGGCTGAGAGTGATGAGGGTGCCAGCCTCGGACTCTGCCTGTCTGGCCTGGGGGTGGGTGCTCTCCAGGTTGCTGTCCAGGGGGGGCTGCAGGTGTTGGAGGTCCCAGGGCATTCCTCCTGTGAGTCCTGGGCCCTGGAGCTTGTGTCTACTGGGGGGGCCAGGGGAGGGGTACCTCAGCCCATTCCCTACCCTGGACCACTGCACTCCCCATGAGCCATGGGGTGACTATCGAGCCCTCCATGTGCAGGATTCGGTCCAGGGCATCGTAGAAGGGGGCAGTCCAGGCTCCATGTCCGGACCACCTATTGTTGTCCCTTATGGCCTTGTACCCCCTCTTCAGCTCCTTGGACTTGGAGCGGCACTGTGCCACAGTACAATGGTGCCCCGCTGCCCCCATGTCCTGCACTATGTCTTGGTAGCCGTGTTCATTCCGCTGGTTGAGCGCGAGCTCCAACTGGTACTCCAGGGTCCCCCAGATCCGTATGAAGTCCCAGATCTTCTGCAGCACCCACTGGCCCCCTCTGTGGTAGGGCCTCCTCCCTCATCTCCCCTGTGGGTCCTCTTCTGCCGCCGCCACCTCCTCCTCCTCCTTCTCCTCCTCCTCTGCCCAGGCTGGGCTGGTGTCCTCTGGGGACTCATCCACCCAGGTCCATTTCCATGTCTGTGGGACACAGGGGAGGGGGGAGGGTTATGGTCGGGTGCGGTTCTGGCCCCTCTCATGGGCCACCCCCTTTCTCCCCCTCCCTGCTGGGTGCCCAAGCATGCCCCCTGCCCCCCCTGTGCCCCATGTTTCTCTCCCCTTGGGTCCCCTTACCCGTTTCCATGGTACCTCCTCCCCCGGTCCGGCTGCTGTCCCCGGGGCATCCTGTCCCGGCTGCTGCAGGTGCTGTCCCTCCGCCTCCTCCATCCTCAGCACGACCCCCACCTCGCCCTCCTCCCTCTGTGCTTTCTCCACCACCACCCCTGCTTCCTCCTCCTCCACCACCCTCACTCTCTCTCCCACCGCTCTCTTCCACCTCCCTGCTCGCTCCATCCCACCACGCTTCCCTGCTTTAGGTTTCCCTTTAAATCTCCCTCCGCTGCCTGTGTTGTTGCTGGTTGCCTGGCAGCGATGCTGCATGTTTTGTCCCTGGCTGGGAATCATTTTCTTTTATTCTGGCCGGTGATTGCCATCCAGACATTACTTTTTGTTGTGTCCCGGTGGGGATCTCTTTGACCACACTTTCGGAGAATGTCCCACGGGGAGCCCCGGAAGCATGGTTGGAATTGACCCCATGTGGGTATTGACCATGGTGAACATCTGGCGGCCGCTGAACAGATGTTCACAGCGCTTTGGCCCCGCCGTGGGATTGACCATGGTACACTGTGGTTGAGCGTGATCTCGTAACAACTGAAAATACCCAATAACTTTAGAAACCTCTGTACCTCCTGGTTTGAGTTCAGGCTGGTAGGGATTATAATAATAATAATAATAATAGTTTATTCAGTGTGTAGGCAAGCCATCACACAGTCGAGGAATTCAAAAATGACAAACACATTAAATACATAACAAAAATCAGAATTAACATTATCAGAGATCAGAATCCATGTGCCACACAGCCTCCCTCACCTCCCTCACCTGAAGCAAGCCTCCTCCCCTTTCTTAAAGCCAAAACCTTATAAAGAAAAAGGGCTACATCTTTAGTTATTTCCCCAACCTGCCCAGACAACAATGACACCCATGCCTGGGAATTATTCCTATGTAAATTCAAATGCGGCAAAATCCATATGGCACGTAACCCAGTATACCACTCGCAATACATCAAAATATGCTCCATGGTATCCGGCTTCCGCAATGGACAATCACATATAGCAGCCGACAAATGTCTCCCCATAAATCAACCCTCCATTACACCAGAGGGGAAAACCTCCAGCCTTGCCATTGAAAAGCACCTACGCACTTGAGGGCTCAAGGGATACTGAAAGTACGGTGCAAAGGCAGGGGGATGCTCGTAAAGTTCCAAGAGCGGGGCCAGTGAGGACAGAGCTCTAAGGGTGGCATTCTCCTTTTGGGTGGTGATGTCAGCCAACCTTTGGAAGAAGAGAGACCTTAGAGCCCTAAGATCCAATAAATATAAAGAGTCCAATGCAAGGCCCATTAGGCAGAGCTTGGCCCTCACCTGACTAACCCAAACATTTTCTTCCACCAAAACCATGACGGCCAGTGGGGACGTACAGCGAAAGTGCAATTTTAACCAATACCCAATGGCCAATCTCCAAACCTGGGACTCCATAGTAGTCACCCCGCATTCTCTACGAAGAGCCACATTAGGGGCATGATTAGGAACTGCCAGGAGGGACCTTAGGAAAATGGTCTGAACCCTTTCCAGTTGGACAAACCTCCTCTCAGACCAGAATTGGGCCCCATAAAGTAATTGCCCAACACATTTGGCCTTAAAGACCTTTATGGCCAGAGTTATCAAATGACCCCCTCTAGTCCTAAAAAAATTGCAGATCGACCACGCTGCCAGTTTGGCCTGCCCAATTGCTGCCTGTGCATGCACTAGCCATGACCCGCTAGCCTGAAAGATCATCCCAAGATATTTATAGGAATTTACTTGTTCCAATTCATGTGTCCCTATGGCCCATTTGAACTTCTTGCGCCTGCGGGAAAAATGAATGATCTTGGTTTTGGAGTAATTAATCTCCAGTGAGTTCTGCGCACAATAAGCATGGAGCGCTGCAAGTTGTCTAGAGAGTCCCAGGCAGGATCTAGCCAGCAGGACGGCATCGTCTGCGTAAAGTAAGATTGCTACCTCACGGGTCCCCAGTCTCGGCGGGCAGTTATTCGATGAGGTAACCATGGGAATAAGGCTATTTAGGTAGTAATTAAATAAAGCAGGAGCCAACATGCACCCTTGCTTAACCCCACAATTGGTAAAGATCTCCTGTGACAATGTACCACTACTGTCCATCCTGATTCTTAGGGAGGTATTACTATACAGCCTCTGCATCAGAACCAAAAGCCTCGGATCAATTGTCGATAGTGAGAGCTTTGCCCATAATTGATTCCGGGAAACCAGATCGAACGCAGCTCGAAGATCCACAAAGGCTGCATAGAGACCCGTAGAGGACATATATTTGGAGACCAAATGACTCAAGACAAAGCAATTGTCAAAGGTAGAGTGACCCGCTCTAAAACCATTCTGCTCGTCACCCAGTATATTTTCCTTCATCATCCATTGCTCCAATCTAACCAGCAAATAACGGGCATACATTTTACTGACCACACTAAGGAGGCTGATTGGTCTATAATTCCTATTCTCCTCAGGGGAGCCCTTCTTGAATATTGGCACAATCTCTGCCTGTAACCAACCTTCCGGCAGGTCCCCCAGTTGATTGATGGCTGTAAACAAGACCGCCAAGGTCCCAGCCCACCAGTTCTTAAGGTCCCAGCCCACCAGTCTGGCCGTCCAGACCTGCCGCCTTTCCCCTCTTCAGTCCATCAATTAAGGCCTCTATTTCGGCTCCTGTAACTGGGACCCAACTCGGGAGTGAATGTAATAGAGGCAAGGAAACCGGGGGTCTCGGATCAAAGGCATAGAGTGAGGTAAAAAACTTCACCCATTCCGCCTCGGGCACCTTGTTCTCAATTCTACCCCTGACCTTGCCACGCCCCCTGACCAATCTCCAAAAATATGATGGATCTTTAGTTTTAAGGGCCAAATTCATCCTTTCCCACTGGCCGTAATAGTACTTCCTCTTTTTCCCTTGCAGGAGGACCTTATACTTAGCCTGCAATGATCGAAATGCCATCATAGATAACAATGTATTGTTCTTCCTAAAGCACCTATATGCAGCCCGTAATGCCTTCCTGGCTTACCGACACTCCCCGTCGAACCAAGAGTTAAGAGGGGGACCCCCCCTCCGATCCTCGGGTGGCTTTATTGCCAGGAATATAGGAACCAATCCATCAAGGATTGCCCTATATCCAGACCTCAACTCCTCCTCATCCCTTGCTTGTTCGAGCCTCACGAGCCAACCCTCACCCTCTACAGATGACAAACATGCTCCCACCAAATCCTCCAACGCAGGACTCCACCTTACTTTTTGCTTATGGGGAAGAGGGACTGGCCCCAGAACAGGCCGCCTCAGAACCGTGCCATAGAGTTCAGTTCCTACAAACCCCAACTGTACCGGGAAATGATCACTACCTGGCTGGTAGACTACCCTGAACCCTACTACTATAGAATAGAGGGGCTCAGAGACTGCCATAAGATCCAGCACACTAGCCCCCAGTGGTGAGACAAATGTAAATTCCGCAGGGCAGTCCTGGGGAGACCGACCATTCAATATCATAATTCCTCCTGATGCCAATACCCCTGCCAGCAAAAGCCCGCTCTTGTTAATGCTCTTGTCCTTAGACCATCTTGTAATAGGCTGGGAGAACGGCTCCAACATCCATGGCCCTCCAGCCTGGGCAAGAGCCATGTCTGAGGCCCCTAAACGAGCATTGAAATCCCCTGCCAACAAGATCCCAATACCTGGATGGGACTCTTCCAGCTCACCTAGCAATTTACCCAATTCCTCCCAGCATGATTTATGGTAGTACCGCGAGGAGGAAGGAGGAATATAGACATTCAAAATAGCAATCAACTTAAGGGGGAAGACCACTATCACCCCACATACAAAGGAGGGCTGTCCCACCAGTGGGAGATACCCCACTTTCAGTGAGGAGGCAACAAAACATAGACACCCTCCACTGGGGTGGCCCTTCCCAGAAGTAGAGCTGGCTGCCAGCTCAAAAACATCATAACCAGGAAAGGAGACTGAACCCTGGTGCCATGTCTCCAGTAGGCAAATAATGTCACTCAACCTTAAAAAGGAGAGGATATTGAAATCACCAGCCTTAGCCTTCCACCCCACAATATTCCAGGACACAACCCTGATCTCTGCAGATTGTCAAACTTGAGCCCTCCCAGCCTGGGGTTCCCTGGATGGTACCATCTGAGGGCCTAAAACCCCATCAGCCTCCTCCCCAACTTCTATGACCTTCCCTAGACCACATTGGGCATCCTTTAGATCATCAGACACAACTGGCAATGCCAGTCCAGTTAGATCAATCGAGTCTCTCAAATCAGTTGGATCATTAATTGCGTGGGGGCGGGCCTGAAAGGTAAAAGGTAAGGATCCCCCTCCTACATCTTCCGTAGCATGCCCAAAAATAAACACAGGGGGACTCCCAGACCCAGGCATTCCCACTGCCTCTGAGGGCTGCTTCCCTGGCTCCCCTACAGGGATAGGTGGTGTCAGACCCCCCTCCTCATGAGGGCTGAGATACCTGTCTCTAGTCCACTGTGAAGGGGAAGCAATTTTATTACCCTCCCCAAATGTCCCAACATACTCCCTACCGGGGCTTAGCTTCCCATCTACAGATAAAAAACTACCGTCATCCAAACACTGGATGACTTCAATTTCAGGGGACTGCTGAATACCCAACTGATCTTGATGGAGCACAGCCTCTTTCACTTGGTTCCAGGGCTGCAAATGAAGGTCTAATACTCTCGACCTTTCTCTTGCCACATCCTCAAGTGGCAAGTCATGCGCACGAAAAGGGTCAATATAGGGTTCACTAATAGTTTCCCCCATCCCTGCATTGATATGCCCTCCACTATGATTTTTACACCCTCCTAGGTGGCTCCCTACCTCGCTAGGGACTACACCCTCCGTTACCTCCATACGAAATTTGTCTGGTATTACACCCTCCACAACCCCTACAGGAGGTGAGCAATGGGAGTTCACCTCTGGAGACCTAGATGGAGGGGGAATAGCAGGCCCCAAAGGCCCAGGTCGCCCCTTCGAACACTGAGCTCTAGTTAATCCAGCTATTCCTCCCTGAGGCACAATAGACTGGACCCTATTAAAATTGTCCTGGCCTCCTCTACCCAATACCACAGTTCCTGCCCCTTTCTTGGGTGGACCTTCCTCTGATTCTTTGAAAAACCCCATATTAGAATTAACAAAAATCTTAGCCAAGTAGACCCCATTCGGGGCCAACAACCCCACGTGCTTCCAAACAAGCATAGCCATAGCTGCCCTGCGAAAAGAGATCACATAGCGGGCTCTTAAAGACCCCCTTGCTATGACCCTCACCAAGCGTATATCGTGAGGCCTAACCCGCCCATTAATCAAAAAAGACAAATGTCCTGCCACACAAGTAGGGGTATCCCAGGGAGGGCAAAGCCCATTAACCCTGGGATAGATAGTAAATGCAATAGATTCCCTACACCAAACATAGGAATGCACACCCCCAGAGACTGCACGGTCCAATCCCTGTGATTGCAGTGGGGGCCCTCCTTCCTGCAACTGCACTGGGGGCCCTTCAGTACCAAATGTAGGCACCTGGCCACCCATCCCCCCAGAGGGATCCACCCTCGGATGGGAAGCCACCCCTGAAATAACGCCCAATTTTGCCATATCCCCAGATATTATTTTTAATTGGGCAAATATAAGTAGCAGCGTTTGGTGAATAAGTAGGGTTTGGGCTGCCATAAGCTCTAATGGATTCTTCCCCTGTGAACCTGAGGAATTGCCTTGGCAACCCTCAAGAACAACCCCCCCTCCAGTTCGGGGCAAACCGGGGGGGGGGACCCTGCAGGGACTCTACACCAGTACCAAACATCTCCCGGTCTCGGGCCTCCAGGGCACAAGGTGCATCAATAGTCTTTGATGGAGTTGAGGAAGGTTGGGAGACACCAACAATATGCTCCTGAAAGTACATTTCGAGCTTCCTCTGTTTAATCGAGGGGGATCCCACCCACCCACCCTCCTTGGCACATCTCTTCCTGCGGGTCAGCATAACGGTGTGGTGACAAGAACTTAGACCTCGAGTTGACAAAATAGCAAGTCAATACCGGCAGCGCCCGGCCAGCGCCTAAGGCCTGTCTCTTATACACATCTAGATGTGTATAAGAGACAGGTGCGCGCCTATGGCACAGCCGTAGTCCGCAGGTGTTTAAATACGCTGCCGGTGAGGTCCGGGGGCGGAGCTAGCAAAACTAGCCAGTCCTGTCACAGCCCCCACACTCAATCCAGCCGCCACAGTTTCAGTGGCTCAGTGCAACAGCTTGTCACAACAGCAGCCCTGCAGCGGGGTCCCAGTCTCCGCTCCGGCTCTCCGCTTCCTCACGCCCTCCAGGCTGACCCTCGCAGACAGGTCCGGAGATCACTGCCGGGAACTCCTAATGGCTACCGCCTGCTGGGAGCAAAGCCTTGTGCAGCTGCAGTGCAGCCTGGAGAGGCGACTCGGATAAAGAATACCTTGCAGAGCATGATGATCAAGATTTTTTTCATGGGAGATGTTACCCCTACAGCTCCCAGGCAAAGACTCCTGGTAGGGATGAGATGGGGCAGACATTTCACCAGAGAAGACTGTTGATGTGGCTAGACTGAAAGAGAAAGTAGCAGTCATTCTAATACTCACATGATTTGCAGTCAACCTCAGCATTAGATGAGCTTCAGAGCTCTGGTAAGCTTTTCTGAGGTTTTCATAGTTCTGACTTGTTGCATGCTGAGGGAGGGCCCTGTGTGGCCTGAAAGCTTGAATAATCTCACCAACAGAAGTTGGTTGATAAAATATCACCTTAACTATATTTTCATCTCTTACGTTTTGGACCACCATGGCAGCCACATTCGCTCTCTAAATTTTCTGCAGCTTAACTTAGTGAGATTTGAATCACACCCTTCTATTGGACACTGGACTCTCTTGATGTTCACTCATCGCTGATTAAAAATGTCTGTTTTAATTTTACTTTTCACTTTTCCAACTGCTCTGAAGGGAACCTATTTGCTCACTGCTGTAGATCAAAAACGCTATGCTTCCACCAGGATTTGTCATGTAACTGGACCAGCACAGCCTTACAATTATAAACCCCTTTGTTCTACTGTCACTTAAAGAGGAATAAACATCAATCAGGGAAGATGAGGGTTTCTTTGGGGTGATTAATCAGTGAGACTCTTCCTCTCACTACCCCTTTTATTTTGCTTCACTATAAGTCTGCCCTGGTTTCTTACTAATGGTACCAGACAGCTGTAGAGCGTAGACTTTGCTGCTTCCATAACAGAACTCTGGGGCTGGATCAATCCTAGCTTTACAAATTGGAGCCATCCGTCGTGCACTTGTCGAAATATGAAAGAGAGCAGCCCTTACTTTTCATAATGCAGTTTTGCACACGACACACATAATGCCCTTTAAATGAAGAAATTAGTTACATTTCCATGATGGCTCACTTTCTCATTAGGTCACATTGGGCATAACTTGTCAAGATGACTTCTAATTAGTCCTATAATATCTTTTACATGTGAGAATGGCCCATTTTCTCCTCATTTCTAAAACCTGTTTTCCTTTCTTTAATGGCATATGCCCAGCTACTGATGTAAAAGAAAAAGAACGAAGACAGGAGGGGAAGAAGGAGAGGAAAAAGAGATCTTTGCTGTATGGCTGAAACGGGTAATTACGCTCTGCTAAGCACATCGCTACAGCCCAGCTGGCACAATTAAAGAAATAGCTGATCAGTTCCATTTATTGATTCTGCTAACATGTTTGTTCACGGTTGCTTCTTGTCTAATTAGTTTTTTCTGCTTTCTTAGCTGAAACCATACCTTTTCAGTTGGATCTGTTTTCAGGCATCAGAGAGCAATGCTTTTGTTAGGTGGCTTGCTAGCCGTTTCTTTTAATGTAACAGAAACCTTTCTTTTTTAACCCAAATAAGCTTAGACTTTTCTTATGATTCGTCACTGAATTTCCTGTAGTGAACTGGCATCATCCTATGTTTACATTGCTTTCTTTACAGTGTAGAAATGTACCTATTTGTAAGAGTGGAAATTAGAAGATGTCTTGGGGCTCAGACAAAGGGTGTAAACAGATACAACAGTGACCCACACTGGCCCAGAACTCACCCACTCATCTGTTTCCCTGCTGCCAGATGTTGGCCTGTGACTGCCCCAGGGCAGGTAGGCAACTGGCCTGAGATGTGCCCTGGGCCCAATCCTGGGTGATGATCCAGGGCCAAGGGCACAGGCCTGCACATTTGTTTGGCACCCCTCCCTGATCTGGGGAGTCACCTCAATGCCGGCACATCTCTTTTCACCCAAAGAATGAGTTCCCTATCAAACATGCATGCACATTTTATGATCTAGATAAGTGACAGTCCAGGTCATGGCACTTCATTTCAACATGCAAACAGCTAGACTAGGGTGATCAGCATAGGCAGGGTGCTGTGCTTGCATAGGCCTGAGCTCACTGGGAGTCAGAATGGAGTTGTCCACCCACATGGAACACTCACAGTACAGTGGCAAAAGTGTTAACCTAGTAGTATGGATCATAGAATTGTATGATTGGAAGGAACCTTCAACAGTCATCTCTTTATACCCCTGCTCCAAGATAGGCTACCCTATGCCAGTGTGGTGTAATGGTTAAATAAATGTACAGTACTTAGACTAGGCGGTAATGACGGGTCCCAGGTTCTAGTCTTGCTTTAGCTAGAAACTTACTGTGTGATCTTGGGTCAGTCACATTATTCTCTCATCCTAACCTACCTCACCGGGTTGTTGTGAGGATTAAAAAAGTTATGTTAGTTATATGTAAAGCTCTCCAAGTGCCATGGTGGGCACTATATAAAGATTATTATTATTATGCTTGTCCAGATTATTTTTGAAAATATCCAAGGAAGGAGATTCGACAACCACTCTAGGCAACCCATTTCACTGCTCCACTGTGTTAGAAAGTTTTTCCTAATATTTAACCGAAATCTACTTTGCAGCAATTTAAGTCCATTCACTCTTGTTCTATCCTCTATGACCATGGATCATGATGGAAAGTACCATGTCTGCCAATATAGGGCACTGTGGTATTAAAATATTCTGATGTTAAAATTCTGTTTTGAAGGAATGATAACACAGGGCAAGGATAGTGACTGTTCGGAATTATGACATAAGAACGTAAGAAGTACCATACTAGTTCCAGACCAATGGTCCATATCTTACGGATGGCAGTGGCCAACTTTGATTGCTTTAGAGAAGTGCAGAACAGATCATAATGTAAATGGAGTGATCCATTTCCTGCTATTCACTCTTAGCCGCCACTAGTTAGAAGTCTCATCCCTGACCAGCTTGACTAACAAATGTGTTGAGCACCTGTCACAAATCCATTGGATTCCTTGGGATTTGTGGATTTCCATAATCTTTGAAAACTGGATGCATTTTAGTTCTATGCTAAATTAGACGTTTATTGTCCTAATTTTAGGCATCCAGGTTTTGGTCCAAAACTTGGCCTAAATGTTACTAGACTAGTCATTACATTCAGTATCATTGGAGTCATTCACAAAATACCCCAGGTGCAGGGAAGGTAGATGGAGCATGGCCTGTTTTGTCTGGATTTTGTGAGAAAGGTTTGAACTGTAAAAACTAACCCGTGCCATGCAATGCAACCACACAGTGGGATGCTCTTTATGCTTTCCCACAGGTTCAGAGCATTTTATTATTATTTATTTATCATTATTGTTGTTGTTGATGATGATGATTGATGATAATGATGATATAGTGCCAAGCAATGTGCCTAGCACTCAACAGTCATGATTAGAGGTTCCCGCTCTGAGGAATCTAGAATGGACAAGAGGATGGGGGCAGCAAAGGGGAGGCAAACATAGGAAGGGACAGAGATAAATTCACGAAGCTGCAAAGTTGAAGGTTTACATGCTTATCTTAGTTTGTGGCTTCCGAAGGACAAGAGTGAGACAGTATAAGGAAAAGCAGTAATAAGTGGTCTATGTCACTGAGGAGTTGGGGAAGACCTGATAGAAAAGTCTTATTCATTTTATGAATGAGCCCTTTGTGCAATAAATTAATGGAAAAAGCAGTGTTTCATTTCTTCGCCAGGAAGACACAAAGTTGTTTGTTCTCATTTAAAATCACATTGAAAATACTCTTTCTAGAAGTATGGGATGTTAATCTAGGAAATGTGATCAAATGTTAAACATAGAGGTAAATTTTGAAAGGCAAAATGGCATATAACCGCTTAACCCCCTATTAACTTTCCCCAGAAGTTAGGCACTTAAGTACCATTTGGGCCCATGAAATTTTAGCCCCTCTTCCAACGTATATCACATCTGCATTTCAGTTAGGCTGTTTTTACATGGACGGAGTTGGGTGGGCGGATGGGTGTTTGGCCGTGGTGGGTGGAGGTGTGTGTGTGTCCGTTTACATGGGCCCTTTTGATCTGTCCTGCATTTCTCTAAAGCAATCAAAGTTGGCCACTGCCATATGGACCATTGGTCTGACTAGTATGGTACTTCTTACGTTCTTATGTCACAATTATTACTGACAGTGAACAGGTAAGATGTGACTCAGGAGTGGACTCTGGAAGGGAACACATGATTATACATTGGACTAAGAACTGGGAGAATGAAATTTAGTTCCTAGTTCTGCTAAATGTTTGCTGTGTGTCCTTGGGCAAACTACTTGTTTTTTTCTGCCGCTTGGTTTCCCACCTGCATTGTGGCGTAATAGTGTTGCTCTTCCTCCATTGTTGAATTGTGAGGATCAATGTGCCAGTGTGTGAGGTGGCCCCAAGAAGTATCTAGAAAAGCAGACATTGGAGGTTTTTGAAGGCCACCTGGCCTATCTTTATTGAGAATTCTTGTCATGACCAATTCAGTTCTTTGCCCATAAAAACAAAACAAAATAAAAAAAACCACCTTACAAACTGGCGGACTTCCACTAATTCCCATAAAGCCACATGTGCTTGCATTCAAAATGCTGAAGTTGTGTCACTCTCTATTGAAAACCCATGGCTTTCATGGCTGCAAAAGTCTAGACCAGGGAGACAGATTATACTTGGCAAAAATATATATATTTTCCCTACTGATTTCCTGGAAACAAAACCTTCCAGTCACGGTGAGGAAAAAGCCACCAAATGGTGTTAATAAAAGAAGGAAAAAAGCACATGCTACCAAAATCTTCATATTCGTTGAAGTGGAAGGAATAAAACTCCAAAATATGGCAACAGATGCTTGTGTGAAATGGAGAGAGTGTGTTTGTAGCACAACAGAACCGTTTACCAATAAAGCTCTCTTCGGCTGTTCTTACTTGTGTTCAATAGCGATGACAGCTGTCAAGGAGCTTGGGGACTCTCTACTATGCCTTCAACATTTTAATCACTTCGGCAAAGGCACAGAATAAATGTTTGTGTTCAAAAGGCTATTATCGGAATACAGTATTTAGAAAAGAACAGGTAACACTTACTTACCTAAGAATAAAAAATTAAATTATTGTGATATGATTCTCATTTCTGTAATCAGAAAGGATAGGTCAGCTTGCATTTTAATTCTGAATATTTAATTGATGATTTACATAGCTCCTTTTGCCATAAGTATGCACTTAAGCTACAGATGATGAACTATCCCTGCCCCCCCTCCTTTCCCTGGCCACCAGAAGATCAACTGACAGATTTTAATATTCCATTAACTTTATAGTTTTACTACAATGTTGCATCTTAAGACATTGGGGCATTTTTCCAACTATGGGAAATTAATTTTTACTTTTTCATGCCATCAACAACTTTCTTTCTCTTTATTAAAAAAAACGTTTAAAACTATTGATGGCATGAGTATAATAATGTAAAAATGACATGAAGAATTATGAATTTTATTTCCATAGAAGAAAGAAAAGGGGAGGTGGGGTAATTATAGCTCTCACACCATTGTATTCATCCTGGAATTAAGATGCTTTTCTAAGACATGAAACTCTCATGGTGAAAGAAATGATTATGATGTAATTCTCTTTGCATTTGAAATATATTAACATTTGTTAACCCCTTGCTCTGAAGCTGGTAAATTACAATTGACTATTTATCTGAAGGATCCTGGGAAAGAGCAATCAATGCATAATAAAAAAAATTCTCACATCAACAAGTTAAAAGAAACCATTAAGAACATAAGAACATAAGTAGTGCCATACTGGGTCAGGTCAATGGTCCATCAAGCCCAGTATCCTGACTCTGATAGTGGTCAATCTCTGTCTCTTGGGAGAAATACCCAACAGGTCACAATGGGCAATCCATTCCCTGTTGTTCCAGCCCCCAACAGTAAGAGGTTACTTCCCCAAAATTTACTTTGCTAATTGTCATTAATGGACCTATCCTCCAAGAACTTATCCAATCCTTTTAAAACTGCTACACGACTGGACTTGACAACTTCCTCTGGCAGTAAATTCCACAAGTTAATTGTGTGCTGAGTGAAAAAATACTTTAACTTTTTTGTTTTAAATCTGCTGCCAGTTAATTTCATAGTGTCCCCTTGTTCTAGTACTGTAACAAAAGGTATAACTGTCCCCTATTTACATGTTCCACACCACTCATGATTCTTTAAACTTCTATCATATCTCCCTGTCAGTTGTCTCTTCTCCAAGCCTCAACCTATCAAGCCTCTCTTCATGGGTATTTTCAGATGTTACGAGATCACGCTCAACCACAGTGAACCACGCTCAATTCTGCGGCGGGGTCAAAGAGCCCGGAACGTCTGATCGGCGCCCGCCAGATGTTCACCACGCTCAATACCCACATGGGGTCAATTTCAACCATGCTTCCCGGGCTAGCCAGGGGAATATCCCAGGAAGTGTGGTCAAAGAGATCCCCACGGGGAACCAACAAAAAGTAACATCTGGACGCCAATCACCCGATGGAACCAAAGGAAATGATCCCCAGCCATGGACAATGCACGCAGCGTCACTGCCAGGCAACCAGCAACAACACAACCACCGGAGGGAGATTTAAAGGAAACTCCACAGCAGGCAAGTGTGGCGGGATGGAGCAAGGAGGGAGGCGGAAGAGAGCGGTGGGAGAGAAAGCGACGGTGGAG
>QEPC01011221.1:456133-498354 GCA_003113815.1 Sphenodon punctatus | reverse complement strand
ACTGCAGGGAACACGGACAGCAGGGGGGAGGAAAGCTCACAGGGCTCCATGGCCCCCACCGGGCACTCACGGGGATGACCAAGGAAATGAGGGGGAGTGGGGGGAAGTGGTGGGAGGGGGAGGGTAGTGTGATGGGGGGCACTGTAGGGGACAGGGCACAACCTGGGTGGAGGGTCAGGGTGGATGTGTACACATGGGTGCAATAAATGGTGTTTGCACTATAATGGCTGCCGGGCCCATTTGTGGGTGAGGGGGGGCAACTATGCGGAGGCAAGGCCAAGGTACCCCAGGGGGTGGGCCTGTGGGGGGGAAGCCCTCACACCTGGGCCCCCCGGGCGATATGCCTCACAAGGGCATCCTGGATCCGCTTTGCGTAACAGAACTCCCTGGGGTTCTCGGCGTTCACGTACAGGGGTACCGGACCGGGGTCCCGGTGGGGCTCGGGGTACTCCAGGGCTGCCCCCTCTGTCTCACATACATTGTGGAGCACACAATAGGCACTGATCACCAGGGCCGAGGTCGCCACGGTGTAATCAAGCCGGCCAGCAATGCTCCTCCAGCGCTACTTGAGGGCCCCGAAGGCACGCTCTGACTGGAGCACAGGCAGGTATTGTATAGCACCTCCACCGGGGTCTGTGGTACAGGGTAGACCTTCATCAACCACTGGGTCAGGGGTTAGGCAAGGTCCCCCAGGATACAGGGGGGCATCAGGACCCCCTCAATCCAGCTCATGCCCATGTCAGCGAAGTCCCCCCGGAACATCCAGGCATAGAAGGGGGACATGGTCATGATCCTGGCATCGTGACTGTGGCCGGAGTTGCCCGTGTAGATGTCTATGAACCAGCCCCGGTTATCCACCACCCCCTGCAGCTGCAGGGAGTAATACCCGTGCCTGTTCACATACTCTAGTGCCTCCCCGGAGGAGGGGCAGAGTATCTCTATGTGGGTGCCATCCACAGCTCCCATGCAGTTGGGGAAGCCTCCGGTCACGAATCCCGCCATCACGGCCCCCTGGTCCACCAGCTGGATCATTCTGTCCAGGAGCACGCCCTCCACCACCTCGCACACGTCCCGGAGGATACAGGCAACAGTGCTGAGCCCTACGCCGAAGTGCTGGGACACGGACTGGCAGGAATCGGGCATTGCTAGGGCCCAGACCCCTATTGCCACCTGCTGGACCATGGGGATGGGGGTCCGCATGGAGGTGTGCTGATGCTTCAGCCAGGGTGTAAGGAGCTCTGCTAGGCAGAGCAGGGTGAGCTTGTCCATCCTGAAGTGGGCCTTCCAGACTGGCTCTTCCCACTGGGCCAGCGCCCTAGCCCACCAAGTCTGTGGGTGCTCTGCAACCCATAGGCATCTGTCAATGGGCATAGCGAGCAGGGCTACCTGGCGCATGATCTCCCTTGCCCACAGGAGGTGCCTGGCAGACTCGCGGAGCACTGCGGGCCAGGTCCGGCTCCGGGTCACAGGCTGCCAATCAGCCCCGGAGACCCTCTGTGCCCTGAGGCGAGCATGGGCTCTCCTGCACCCATGGTGGGCCCTGTGGGCCCTTGCAGCTCTCCAGGCCAGGGAAACCTGCAGCTGGATGGCCAGGTGTACCTCTGCGGTAAGGAGGTGCAGTTGCTCTGTGTAGTCGCAGAACCACTCGGCTGTGACTGCAAGGTGCATCCAATAGGCAGCTTCCCTGTCCCGCTGCATGGTGGTGGGGCCCCTTGGGGGTAGTTGAACTGTTATACAGGGCCTCTGATGGCAGGGCTGGCCGGGGGGCGGGCCCCTAGCCGGCTGCCCCCCATGGGGGCCCAGGTTATGTTTGCATGCAATTGGGTACACCTGCAGGCAGCACACTGGGCCTCACCACTGCACGGGCATGCGGGTCTGCGTGCTCCCTGAGAAGCTGCATTCCATCAGGCATCACCCCCCCCTCCCATTTGCTACAACGTGGCCTTGGAGGAGCGATTAGCTGGACTGTGTGTGCTATTGTGTTATGCAGCTGTTCTGGGTCCACACCCCATGCCTCACTCCATTCAGCAACACTGTTGCTGCCTGAGGCCTGTTGTTCTGTCCCTGGGACCCACCGGGGTCTCCCCCCCCCCGGGCCGTGAGGGTATGTGGGCCCCCCTGTCCTTGTCTCTGTGGACCATGGCTGGTTGTCCATCCACCGGGCTCCCGCTTCCTGGCCCCATGGGGTCCCCCATATCTGGACCTTCTGCGAGACCATGTCTCTGTGCGACCTGTGGCATACCCCGGCCGTGCAGCTGCTCCTGGGAATCCCTGCCAGCCGTGCGGGTGCCTTTGCGAGCTTGAGCTCTGGACTTTGCTACTTTGGCTATGAGGTGAGCGCTCGTGATTTCCGGCTGCATGCAGACACCCTGGGCCTCGTTCGCTTCCCCGATGGGCACCTCCCGGACAGGCTGTGTACTCATGTGCCCTGGTCCAGAGCTGAGACCATGTCTGCGCTGAGTGTGTGCGGCCTGGGTGCCTTCATGCTGTGCCTTGCTGAGGGGGGCCCTGCCCTGGCCATGTCCTACTTTTCCTGTGTTCACGGGGTGCGTGGGTACCAGCACACCCGTGGGGCGGTGTACCACCAGCTGCTGGAGCTGGGACAGCTTCCTTGGCCCTCTTCTGCTGCCTGCTGTGTGTCAGAGCCTTCCATGGCAGAGCTGTCGGCCCTGATGAGGGTGTGGTCCCAGACAGATGTGCAGTTGGGGCTGTCCTTGCAGGACCCCTTCGAGGCCTACTACCTGATAGCCCACCACATGTCCATGTTGGGGTACCGCCAGGGCTTGATCCACTGGCCCCACCTGGTTCACCGAGCGGGGCACCCATCCCCAGGGCCCATGGTGGCCCCCAGCAGCAGCCTGTGAGTCCCGGTGTTCCTCCCAGCCACCCGGTGCCTTGCCCCCATGTGGACTCCCGCCCCTGTCTGGGGGGGCCGTCTCTGCTGGCTGCTCCCTCCCTGATGTGCCTGCCTTGCTGAGGTGTCGCCTGCTTCCCGGGGTGTTGCTGCCCCTGCCTGTGGCCCCGGGGCCCCTCAGGGCCCCACCCCCCTGGTCAGCCTGCATAACCGGGGTTCCCCTCCGGTGTTGCCCTCCCTGGTGCCTGGGTGCGGTGCTCTGCATGGCCTCACCAAGCCGACTGTGTCCAGCAACCTGTCCCCACCCACCAGCGCTGCCACCTGCTGCCCGCACCCCCCCCTCTCCTGTGTGCTTGTGTGACCTGGGGGTTCCGGGGCCCCCAGACTGGCCCTCGGTGCCTCCTCTGGGGGGGAGGGTGTCCTCGGACCTGCAGCGCTGGACCAGCTGTCCTGACTGCCCAACACCTGCCCCTCAGCAGTGGAGGGGTCTCTGAGTGCCTCCTGGATTCTTCCCAGGTGACTCCCTGTGCATTGCGGGCCCCTGCTGTGCCTTGGTCCCAAGCTCCTGCAGCCCCCCGTTCCGGGACTGCCAGTGTTGCTGTGGGGGTGCCCGTGCGGACTGTTCTGCTGGGAGGGGGGTTCCACCTGGCCTAGCACATTGCAGGTTTCCATCCCCTCCCTGTCCCGGACCCTCCCCCCTTGCTCCCATCGTGCCTTGTGTGTTGTCCGGTCACCCGTGCCCCCCTTCCCTTCCTTTCCCTTTTGTGTGCATGTGCCTGGGTGTGTGGTCGTGCTGTGTGTTCCGCTGTGCCTCTGCTGGCTGTGTGCCTGGTGTGTGTGGTACCTGTGCGACTCTTCTCCCTCTCTCCCCCTCCCTTCCCATTTCCCTTTTGTGTGGGCATTGCCTTTTGTGCCTTTTGGCTTCGTTTGCCCTCAGGTGGCCATGTCTGTGTCCCGCCCCTGCCCGGTGGGTTCTGGGTGTTTTGACCACGTCTGGGAATCGGCATCATGTCTGTTGTGCTGCCCCGGTCCATGATCTGTTGGACCGATTCCCGGGCATGGTCCCATTCCCGTCACGTCTGTTATGGGCTTTTATTGGCCCCAGGGGGTGGTTGTTTTGTTCACCCCCACTGGGAATCCACTGTGGTGAACCGGCTGCCCGTAACGTCTGAAAACACCCCATATGGGAGTAATTCCATACCCTTGTTCATTTTTTGTTGCCCTTCTGTGTACCTTTTCTAGTTCTACTCTGTCTTTTTTGAGATGGAGCAACCAGAGCTGCACACAATGGGTATTTTCAGACATTACAAGATCACGCTCAACCACAGTGAACCACGGTCAATCCTGCGGCAGGGCCAAAGCACCCTGAACGTCTGTTCAGCAACCGCCAGATGTTCACCACAGTCAATACCCACAGGGGGTCAAAATCAACTACGCTTCCGGGGTTCCCCGCCAGACCATCTCCGAAAGCGTGGTCAAAGAGATTCCCGATGGGAACCAACAAAAAGTAACGTCTGGCTGGCAACCACTGGCCAGAATCAAAGGAAATGATTCCCAGCCTGGGACAAAACATGCAGCGTTGCTGCCAGGCAACCAGCAACAACACAGGCAGCGGAGGGAGATGTAAAGGGCACACAGCAGCAGGGGGATGGGGCGGGATGGAGCGAGGCAGAAGGGAGAGGTGAGTGGAGGGTGAGAGAGCAAGGGAGGAGGTGGAGGTGGCGGCGGTAGAGGAGCAGGTAGGGGAGGAGGCCCGTGATCTGCCAGCCTGATTCCCTGCAATTGGTCCCAGTCCTGTCACATCTGTTCAGGGCTTTTTTTGACCACAGGGGGTGGTTGTTCAGTTCACCCCTGCCGGGAATCCACCGTGGTGAATCGGAACCACGTAACGTCTGAAATCACCCAATATTCCAGGTGCAGTCATACCATAGATTTATATAGAGGCATTACAATATTTTCAGTTTTATTCTCTAACCCTTCCTGAATGATTCCTAACATTCTGTTTACTTTTTTGACCACCACCCCACACTGAGCTGAGGATTTCAATGTATTGTCCACAATGATTCCAAGGTACTTTTCCTGAGTGGTAACTCCTAATTTAGAACCCATAATTGTATACATAGAGTTTAGGTTATTCTTCCCTATGTACATCACTTTGCACTTCCACATTAAATTTAATTTGCCACTTAGGCCGTTTTTACACTGATGCTCCCCTACCCCCCCCCCCGGGCCGCTCGGTATTCGGGCAGGTGTGTGGTGGGGAGGCTTTCCATGTACACAGCTGGTGGTGGATTGGGGGGGATGCATGTGCAGCGGGTGTGCGCCCGTGTAAACACCATGGGCGGTATGGGTTTGTGTATGCACGCTCCTGACGCACACCGACTTCCACCCACTGCAGATCCACTTCCACCCATGGAGCCATCTGACAGAACGGAGGAGGCTCCGTGGGTGGAGATGGGTGTTGGTGTGTGTAGGTGGGTGGGTGTCCATATAAATGGGCACACACACCTACACCCGCTGCGCTGAAGCACCCCCGTCCATGTATTAATGGCCTTAGATGCCCAGTCACACACGATCCTCCTGAAATTCTTCACAGTCTACTTGGGGGCGGGGGTAGGCTTATTAGCTATTTATATTATGTATCTTAGTTTAGCAAATTAAGTTTTTTGTCATTTGACATCATGATAATATCTTGGAGGCATAAAGGGATACTTACAATGTATGAACATATGTTTTAACCTACATTTTCCCTCACCGAACATTAAAATTCAAATTATTTGTTCATTCTCTATCTCTCTACTTCCACAACAGACAGATAAAAAGAGACACAACGTGCTCCCAGATATTTAAGAAAACCAAACTATATTTGTGAATTTATTATCTTTTCAAAGTGTCAGCTATGAAACACTATAAAGAAAGAAAAACTGTAGGTGACTTTCCAAACTGAAACCATCCTTAGGTCTGAAGCCTCTAGACTCATGAAAAGCCAGAAGACCACTGATAGTCACAGTACTAGAGCTAAAACGATTACCCACAAAAATGGGTATGCCCATCAAATTTCCAGTACCCAAATTGACCTAATAACATCTTACCTGCTTTCGACCTGATTCTGGTATCTGATGTCCCTGAACGTTGACTTCCATTCCTCGAATGTTGACTTCCATATCGATTTTTTTCACTTCTGTAGTAATTTTTTTGGTTTTCCGTCCCAGAAAGTTGACTTCTGGTGCTGGAATGTCAACTTCTGGTCCTGATTTGTTTTTGTTTTCTGTCCTGATTTTCAGTTTTTTATCCCAATATACTGATTGGTAATCAGAAAGTTAAAAAATCGGTACAAGAAATGACCAATTTTTCAAGTTTCCAGGTACCCGAGTAATAGGTAATCAAGTAGCCTGTCAAGTACCCAATGCAATATTCAAAATGCAGGAATTACCCATGGGTGGCAAATCACCTACCCGTTTCAGGTCTACACAGTAGCTTTCAACTTCTAAAACTATGCAATAATTTTTTTCTTGGCCAGGGACACTAGATGGACATGTTTAGAGTTATTATAAATATCTACGGTAAATAATATATCTAACAAATTTACCTGCTGCACTTCAGATCCAACAAAGTGGCTATTCAGTCCTGCTTTGCCAGATACCTGTTTCAGATATTTTAGTTGTAGTATTTCGTCTATATCTCAGTTACTCAAAACAAAGTAGCTGAAATAACCAAACTGAAAAACTGAACTACCAAAATGATTGAAGTATCCAAAATGAATTAACCAAATAAGCAGCAATACAAATACTCCTTTCAGTTGTAGCTATCATTTGGATAGCTATTAGGAAATGCAAATAATAACCATGAATACAAATCCACTATTCGTTTCAGCTCTAGACATACGGCAGAGACTACATTGGCAGCAATGGAGAAAACAGAGTGAACACAGATTCCTGCACATGGGCAATGTCAGAAGTGCCTGGGCCTGATGGTATTCATCCAAGGGTACTAAAAGAACTCAAATTTGAAATTGCTGAACTACTATCAATAATATGTAACTTATCAGTAAAATCCTTCTCTGTACCAGAGAATTGGAGGTTAGCAAACATAACTCCGGTTTTAAGAAGGGCTCCAGAGGTGACCCTGGAAACTACAGACTGGTAAGTCTGACATCAGTACCAGCCAAACTGGTGGAGACCATTGTTAAAAAAAACTGAATTACTAGATATATTGACAAACATGATTTGATAGATAAAAACCATATGACTTTAGCGTAGGGAAGTCATGTCTCACTAAACTATTCAAATTTTATGAGATTGTTAATAAGCATGTGGATAAGGGTGATCCAGCTGATATAGCATATTTTGATTCTCAAAAAGCTTTTGTCAAAGTCCCTCACCAGAGACTCCTGAGTAAACAAAATAGTCCTGGGATAAGAAGAAGAGTCCTGTCATGGATTAGTAGCTGGTAGGAAGCAAAGATAGGCAACAAAGGGTAAGAATAAATGGTCATTTTTTTAGTTGGAAAGGGGTAAACAGCAGAGTGCCTCAGGGGCCAGTACTGTCTGGGACCAATATTGTTTAACATATTCATTGATGATCTGAAAAAAAGGGTAAAGAGTGAGGTGGCTACATTTGCAGATGACACCAAATTATTCAACGTAGTTAAGACCCAGGCAGACTGTGACAAACTATAGAGAGATATTGCACAACTAGGTGGATGGACAATAAAATGGCAAATGAAATTCAGTGTTGATAAGTGCAAGGTGATGCACATAGGGTCTTGTTCGAATAGAACCGAAATAGCTCGGAAATGACTGTTTTGGTTTTAAAACAAAAAAATTGAAATTCCAGTTTAATTTTGGTTCTGGTATTTCATTTTTTTACTTTGATTTTTTTCCGGTTTGTTCTTGGTGAGGCCGATCCCAAGCTCCACAGATCCCACACGCAAACTGTGCAGATCCCTATTGCGGGCACATTGTGTTTCACAGAAACCGTCTGCACGCGCGCACAGGATCCACAGGGCTTGGGATTGAGCCCATTGACTTCAATGGAAGAAGTCAATGAGAAAAAAAAACCAATGCAAAACCTCCCTCCAAAAAAGAAACCAAAATTAGATCCCAAAATCATGAAGAACCAAAACCGAAATTCCTCCCAGAGTCCCATCCCTCGGGGACGTGTTGCAGAGTGGCATTAGGGATGCCTAAGATGGGGCAACTCGTGTGGCATGCTTCTTCTGCCACGGTGAGCTCCGTGGTGGGGCTGTGAGTGGCTGGCACTGCCATCCATCATGTGTGGCCATGTCACAACTGGGGGTGAGATTTTGGTCAGGCCAGGGGAGGGAGGCAGGGCGGGGCCGAGCACCTGCTTATGTGGCTGGTGCTGTGGCCTGCTGTGGTCATGGCAACAGCTCTGGCTACGGCTGGCCTGCCCAAATTCCCCACGTCTGTCTGCCCGGCTCAGTGCACTGGCTCTGCAGTATGGCAGCAGCAATTGCCCACCACGGAGCTGTGCAGGGATCAGGCTCCTGTAGCTCATCTGCCTGCTCCCCTAGGGAAAGATAATCCTTACTTTACATACACGATGCTAGGTTCTCTGATCTGCACTGCATAGTTCCCCTTCCTGAAGCTAAACCTTGTGGCAGACTTATTTAGTAATCTCTTACCTATTCACGCGTTGATTTTAATTACATTGCCTGTCTTTAGATGCACCTGGAGCTGGCTGCCCCCAGACCTGTTCCAGGAGTGGCCAGACCCACCTCCCACACATGTAGCCCCACCTGTGCTGGATTTATACAGACCTGACAACTGTCGTGGCCCACAGTCTACCATGTGGTGCCCTGCCACACACACACACTCACACACACACACACACACACACACACACCATAGAACTGTGGGCAGATCACCTGCTGCTCTAGCCTGACATCCACAGCTCTCTGGCATTGTCCAGGGCAACTCGCAGCCACAAGCAGAGTCTGCAAGTAGACAGACCACAGCTCTGCTTCACTCCAGTCACTGCCTCAGATTTGGGCGGCCTTCTTCGCTGCAGCGCTCTGGGATATTCTGGAGTTGGGGTTGAATGTCCATTTGGATTCCCCTCCCCTGGAGAAGTATCTTCAGTGCAAGAGGCTTCATCTGAAAGGCAGGTTCTAGCTATGGGATCATTCCCCATCATAGCATCTTGATGCCCTCCTTCCTCAAGCCTTTCATTCTCCAAAACAACTCAGGGGCTGCAAGAGCACAGATGGGACTGCTCTACTATGGGTATTTCCAGACAAGCATCTCTCCATCCATTACCCACCAATTACCCATGACAAACAGTGGTTAATCAGTGGGTAATGTGCTTTCTCGTGTCTGAAAACATCCTATGTCCCTGAAAGTCTCCTCTATAAACATCTGTCTGCTCAAGCTCCTCCATCTCAGACAGTCTAGCCTCCAGAGACTGCCCTCTTTCTCTAAGAGCCAGGAGCTCTTTGCACTGACTGCACACATACAACCTTTCCCCAAGTAGAAGATAATCATAAATGTTACACTGGGTGCAAAACACTGAATTCCCCTCTTCCCTGATGCTGCACTTCTTTCTGCATCTCCCTATTTAATCTTCCTCTTTACTCGGCTTCAATGTACAGATCTGTAGGTCAGTGGCACTGTATTACTCTAACTTTATTTTAATGCATTGTTAGCTGCCAAAGGGTGTGGTGCCCTTGGACTTGTTACAGCCTAGAGCAGGGGTGGGGAGACTCAGGTCCAGGGGCCAAATGCAGCCCTTAGCAAGTTTTTATGTAGCCCCTTTCCAGTGCCTGGATCTGGCTCCTGCATCCAGTCTCTACCTCTAAGCACTGAAAAACTAAGCTCAGGATAATGAGCCAGAGAGGAGGGCATGATTGCACACATAGGGTGGCCATACCTCACCTTTAAAAGAGGATGCTTATGAAAAATACATGTTGCAGGGCTGCATTGGTTTCAGTGCAGCCCTGCACAATGTATTTTTCATAAGCATCCACGATTAAAGGGAAGGTAGGCCACCCTATGCACACAAGGGTAGGGAACAGATCCACGGCACAGGTCTATGATCTAGGCCTTCCTTTTCTTGAATACACCCATTAAGCACCCTCGCCCCAAACCTCAGTGTGGCCCCTGGGACAGAAAAGGTTCCTCACCCCTGGCCTAGAGTCTACCCACATGAGTCTTCACTCTGTAGCTGAACTCCCACAGTAGTCAAACTCTCTGCTCACTCTGCCCGTGTCTCACTCCACCTGGGGCTCTCTCTGCTTGAGAAAGGGCTCTCACAGGGGGGAGCCCAATTTATACTGCTGGCTAGGCCTCAGCCTATTGCTTAAAATGGATCAAGTAGCCCCTTTGAAGTTCTAAAGAAATCAGTCACTCACAATAGTGAGCTGAGATATGCTTACAGCTCTTTTAATGTGAAGTTAGCAAACTCTAACTTATACATTTAACCATAGCTTTTAATTCAAAGTTAGCAAACCCTAGATATCACTAGCCATATAAGCAACGGTACAGATAATGATATAGAGAAAGTCAAGCAGGCTTACCAGTCCTTAGTAGCCAAACTCTCTGCTCACTTTGCCTGTGTCTCGCTCTACCTGGGGCTCTCTCTGCTCAAGAAGGGCCTCTCGCAGGAGAGATCCCAATTTATACTAGTAGCTAGGCTACAATGATATTCCCTGCACCCACTCTCCTATCTTGCTTATAGGGGTACTGAAAGGTGTCCCTTCCACATAATGGTGGCTTGTCAAAGGCACATGGAAAAAGAACTTTTAGCATTTAGGATGCTGTAAGAATTCCTTGGATCTGTCAGCTGGCAGTACATTGCAGAAATCCAGAACCTCCTCACTCCCAATGTTATGTCTCCATTATTGAAAAAGGTGTTCAGTAGGGATGGGAATTTCGGTTTCGGATAAAACCAAAAGTACCTGAAAATGGCCATTTCAGTTTAATCCAGGAGCCCCTCCCATCTACCTTTTCATGGACTGGGAGCCCATTACCTTTCTGTTGCCAGTTGGGAGGGAGTCACAGGGACCCTAAGCCTGACCCTAGCAAGACTACATGCTCCTCGTCCCGTCATGAGCCTCCGGGACAACATTGGAGGCACCTGTCGGTGGGGAGGAGACTTGCTGCTGGGAGCCATCAAAACTACAATGCCGCCCGGTGAGGTTGAGACCCTCCCATCTACCTTTTCATGGACTGGGAGCCCATTACCTTTCTGTTGCCAGTTGGGAGGGAGTCACAGGGACCCTAAGCCTGACCCTAGCAAGACTACATGCTCCTCGTCCCGTCGTGAGCCTCCGGGACAACATTGGAGGCACCTGTCGGTGGGGAGGAGACTTGCTGCTGGGAGCCATCAAAACTACAATGCCGCCCGGTGAGGTTGAGACCCTCCCATCTACCTTTTCATGGACTGGGAACCCATTACCTTTCTGTTGCCAGTTGGGAGGGAGTCACAGGGACCCTAAGCCTGACCCTAGCGAGACTACATGCTCCTCGTCCCGTTGTGAGCCTCCGGGACAACATTGGAGGCACCTGTCAGTGGGGAGGAGACTCGCTGCTGGGAGCCATCAAAACTACAACGCCGCCCAATGAGGTTGAGCCCCTCCCATCTACCTTTTCATGGACTGGGAGCCCATTACTTTTCTGTTGCCGGTTGGGAGGGAGTCACAGGGACCCTAAGCCTGACCCTAGTGAGACTACATGCTCCTTGTCCCGTCGTGAGCCTCCGAGACAACATTGGAGGCACCTGTCGGCGGGGAGGAGACTCGCTGCTGGGAGCCATCAAAATTACAACGCCGTCTGGCGGTGCTGGAGGCGCACGTGTGGGCAGCGCGCCTAAGGGCTGCGCGCGCAAGGGCACACCCTTGTGCACGCGGCCTTAGGCAATGGACTGGTGAGGACTTACGTGGTAATATTGAATCTAGGAGGGTGGCTATCTCTAGGTTTGGGGGTGGGATTGGAGAGCTTATCTGTTTACTTGTGTGATTGTATTCCTTTTACTTTGTGCTGTTTTTTTTTTTTAAGTAACTCCCTTCTGCCTGGAATAATGCCTAAGAAAGGCAGGAAGCTGGGGGTAACAACAAGAACTCGGGCCAGACAATTGCAGCTCACGGAATGCCTTGCCTCTGCTGCAGCCTCCTCGGGATCTAAGAGAGATGGGCCCCCACAGGATCCCTTGTACTCTGCCAAAAATGAAGCAGAGAGGGTTCCTATGCCAGTTGCTGGGAGCCCTTATGTTTCTTCTATGTCGCAGGGCCTCGGGAGTTTGGAGGTGGGGAGCCTTTGTGAGGGCATGGGGCTGCCAATGGCATCAAGATCGGCCTTCTTGGATCCCTCACTGTTGAGGTGTGCTGAGGCCTTCAAACGGCAAGGAGAGCAGTGGCTTGCAATGGCTGCCAAATCCCGGAGGCACTCCGGGGCTGCTCCGGACCCTCGGGTTTCGCTGATTGAGAAGAGAAGGTGTCCCTCCCCAGATTTAATAGAAGAGATGCTGCCCCAATTTCCAGCTTTTGTGTCTGTGGAGGAGGGAAAATCTCAGTTAATGTCTCGGTTAGGTGGGCAGGGGGATTCAGACTTGGAATTGTCACTTGTGCCCGACGAGGTTTTGCCCTGTTCCTTGGATCAGGGCAGAGAGCAGGGGAGGATATTGGATACATCTAGGCAGGCCAACTCAGGGGAGGGGGGAGATACAGGAGATCCAAAGGGTTTGTTAGCTCCCTTGGGATCTCCCGAGGTTTATGTCTTTTGCTCTCCCCAGCACCTGGAAGAGTCAGAGTTGCCCTTAAGTGGAGCTATAGGGAGGGATGGAGTCATTTCTTCTCATATGGGACCTGTTGTGGACCCAAGGGTTAACTCCAATGAGATCTTGGAGACTCAGGCTCAGCCTAGCTGCTGGCTTTTGCAGGCAGAAACCTACAAGGTACTCATGGCTAAATTGGAGGGGATTGACTCCAAACTGCAGGAATTCCAGCAGCAGTTGGGTAGATTACTGGACTGCAAGTATAATTTGACAGGGGGCAAATTTGTGTTAGCCCCCCAGCAAGTGGATCGGTCGTCACAAACATCTCACTTATTTGGGTTGGGCCCTTCTATGGTTCCACCCCCAATGGCAAAGGTCGATCGGGCATTTATTCCAGCAACTGATGCCCTGACGTTTATAATGTACCCGTTGCCATCCGGAGAATGTCCCTTCTGGGATTCTAAATCCCGGATCACAAACCATATTTCTGCAATTCTGGGTTGCCATTTTTTGTCGTCTTATATAAATCGTTTTTTTTATTTGCCAGCAAGGGGTTGAGCGCTAAGGTTAGTTATTTATTTTTCTTTGTCAGGTATAACAGATTGGCTTTTTACTAATGTTCACCTTTTTAGCTTATGGGGGGTCTATTTGGTCAAGGTTTATAAAAAGGAGGGAATAGTCCCACTGTTTCCCCAAGGTTCACCTATTATATCTGGTCATCGGGAGGGAAATGCCAATTCTCCTCAACTATGTAGGAGGAAGGCCGATGTAATATTGGAAGTTTCTAATGCCAGTGGGGTTAATAATAATTTGGCTGACATTGAAGCCGTGCTTGTTCCCTCTATTCCAGCCTCAGCTTGTGGGTCCCTTACTACTGTGGTACCTTTTAATCTGGATCATTCTCGTCCCGGGGTCCCTGGTCTGGTTGGTTCTAGTGTCCCCTTGGTGGTGGAAACAGTTTGCCAGATCTTACCTGGGAGTCAGGTTGATAGTTTACCTTCAGGCCAAGCTCTCGGAGCTTTCGCATGTCCGAATGCTTCCTTTGTAAATCAGGGTGCCCAGTTGCAATGTCCTATAGTTCTGAGCCCTGGCTTGGATAGTCATGGGGTTGTTAAAAACAAGGTGGGTTTCCCTGGTAGAGGGGCTTCAATTTTTGAAGAGTTGGTGGCCATTGATTATGTATGTAGATCCTCTGTCTGTGGGTCTATGGGCAATTCTAGTTGATATACATGGTAATTTTAGAGTAAAAGCCTTAGGGCTTTTAGCTGCTTTTCAGCTGGTTTTTTTTTTTTTTTTGGTCACAAATAGGACCGAGTAGCTATGTATATAGGGATTTAGGCATTGGCCTGTATGGCTGTAATTGTGTGTCTTGCCCGGCCTAAGCTATGGCCAATGGCTAAGCTTTAATAATAGTAAAAGGATAAGAAGCCCTCAATTAAGATTAATTTTTGTTGTTGTTGTTTCTTTGGACTTGTTTTGTAAGATTTTAATTTTATTGGATATTGGATTTTGCCTTAATTAGGCTAAATTATTTGTGGAATATATCATGCCTATGAGGTTGAAACCTGGGAAGTTGTGGTTTGTATTTTTTTTTTAATGGGTTTTTATTTCCAGGGTGGTTAGTTAGTGGATCTTTATGATCCTAACATGGCTAGAATTTAGTTGTATCTTATTTTGTATTCCCAAAGTACCGATGTATTTTATGATGGTGTGCTTGTTTGTCTTATATACGTTTTGTTAAGCAATGGCCTTGGTCATGCTTTAATAATATGTATATTTTTTTGTGGCTTTACTGGCAATAACATATTGTTATGCTTAATAAATTTATTATTATTATTATTATTAGATTAATCCGAAATTTCAGTTCTTTTTCAGTTTCAGTACTATTGGATTTTTTGCATTGATTTTTGTACTGGATTTTTAACATTGCAGTTTGTCCCCCATTGAAAAAACGTAATGTTAAAAATCCGGTACAAAAATCAATGCAAAAGATCCGATAGTACCAAAACCAAAAAAGAACCGAAATTCTTGAGAACTGAAACTGAAATTGACCAACACCAAAATTTTGCCCAGAGTCCCATCCCTAGTGTTCAGAAATGTCTGGATGAAGATCCATTGCCAGGGAACAACTTCATGTCTGGGAGCTTGAGATTCCCAAGGTTGCTGTTCCTGACAAAAAGTGGGAATGGCACTTGGACAAGCAAGGCTCCCCATCTGCACTCAGCAGCTCCAACCCTGGCTTTGGACAGGTAGCCACAGAAGCCTGCAATTCATCCTGAACCTGATGGGACTCAAATGGTCCCTCTGGGCTAAAGCTGGGTCAGGCACACCCTCTGCACAAGCCTGTTCGGTGTAGGCCAGTTTCCTAGCTACAGGAGGTCCTGCCCCCTATGGAGTTTCATGACATTCCATAGGGGATGTGGTCACACTAGAAAGGGACTGGGGACACTTAGCCCTGCTCCCTTTTCTGATGTAGCCCCTCCCATTACAGAATGCCAAGACTAGGATAGTCACCTCTCCCAGGGAAGAAAATTGGACAATGCTAATGTATATGCATTTCCTGCATGGGTTTATACAAATTTAGAAGACCTATTAAGTGGGGCTAATAAAAATGATAGGGGAAGGAGGTAGGTGGTGCAGGATGTATGGGGCAGTGTTGGATGTAAAGATAGGGACTGGGTGCAGAAGATGGCTGCAAGGGTAGATAGACAGCCCCACATAGCCCATACAGAGAGGGACTCCTGAGGTGAGGAGACCCAACTGGATCCCCTTCAGCTGCCTTACAAAGACTCAAGGCAATGGATCTCTTGGATCTTTTACACCTTTTGCTTCTGTAACTTGTGATCCTGGTTCTCCAGCTCCCTGCAACCTTGAGACTCAGGATCAATCCTTGACCAGTGGTTGACCTACCATGAGAATTATCAGTTTAACCTGAATTTTGGAGATGATACTCAGAGGTAAAAATAGCTATGGTATGCAAGATGCATTGCTTTTAGATGGACAGCAGTGCATCCATGCCTCTGTTCTACCTCACCCCTGGATGACCCATCTATATAAAGGGGGGCCTCCAGATGTGCAGGTGGAGCAGAGGCAGAGCAGGCTGTTCCTGCTCTGCTCCAGCCTCACTTGTGGTGCTCTGGAACATCCAGGAGAAGCACCAGCAGAGTGGGCTGTCCAAACCCAGCGCATCTGCCGGGGGTGGAGCTGCTGTCTGTCTGCTTGGTGGACTGCCAGTACAGGTCATCTCTCAGTCAACGGCTGCCTCAGGCAACACCATAGTGTTGTTGGTGGCAGCCTAGAGTGTTGGGTGATGTGCCCGCAAATCTATGGTGTAGGGGTGGAGGATGTTGCATTAGCACACCATGGGCCGTGGCAGCTACTGGGTCCATTTAAATCTGACCCAGGTGGGGCTGCAAGTGGGAAGATGTAAGGGTACCCTGGAGCAGGTCCGGGAATGTCCAGCCCCATCTCCATCTGAAAACACCCATTGTGCCTGAGATCAGAAGAGCCTGCCTGCATTTTGTCTGGCCTTGATTCCAGCCCAATAGTCAGGCTCTGGTTCAACTCAGGTACAAATTTCTGGCCTGAGCAGGGCTCTAGACAGGAGATCCAAGATGCATATGCAGCTTTTTTTGGAGCTGCAGTCTGTCCACACAATTCCAGATATTTTGGATGTTCCCTCACCCCATCAGGACATCTGGGTTTGTGGGTCCCAACTACATAGAGCAGAAATCTACTGACAAACTGGGAGGAGTTCAGATGAGGGAAATAACATGATCAGGGACTGAAGCATTTGCCTTCCCAGGAGAGTTCAAATGAGCTAAATATATATAAATTATCTAAGTGATGATTAAGCAGGGAATATAATAGCCATTTGCAAATAACTTATTTAAGGAAGTAGAAAGTATTATTAGCATGGAACAAAGAAGAATTGCTTGAAGGAATGGAATGGAAAGGAGAAATGTTACCTAAGTCAAGTGATTGCAGAATACAATCTCAAGGGAAGATAGGACAAATGCTCTGTGCATGGGCTGGGGATGGACTAGATGACCTAAGAAGCCTTCAGCATTTTTAATGGGGATGAGGAACAGTGGGGTCATTTGTGTGTTTGCTGGCTGCTGTGGTGAAGGGGAAAGGAGCCTGACCCAGGATTGTGTTCAGCTGGGCCTCATTCCCTCAGGAAAAGGGGCTCTGTGGCCAGAGCCCCTGAAGGCAGTGGACTTTGGGGGTGGGGATGGCTGAAGGGTGACACAAAAAGGGGCTCTGGCCTTTGGCGAGTCAGCATGACCAACTAATCCCCTTCACTGCTTGGGATGAGTGCAATACACCATTGTCCCTATGTGACAGGGTCTTGTAAAAATTCTCCCTTCCCAACTGTGTTTTATGGGAATATGCTATGGGAAGATTATTGTGGAGAGGGTAGAAGGGTGTTTGTGAGGGATGGGAGGGGAAGGTGTGGCCTGGATGGGAAGGTTAGGATGAGACTCCACCAGGTGAGAGATGTTGGAGTGAGCAAAAGTTGGGTGGAAAGCTTGTGTGGTTAGCCAGAGCCCCTTCTATGAGAAGAGGGGGGTAGGTTTGGGGAAAGATGGAGGAGTGGGAGTGGGCGGGATAGGATGGGATGGTGGGGCATGGGGAGGGGTGGTGGTTTTTTACATGTCTTTTAATTGATTTTTGTTAATGATTATATTGAGCTTCATTTGTAAGCCACTCTGAGCCACACAGGGATAGAGAAAGATATGAATAAAAATACAAATTCTAGGAAATATGTCTATGGGGAGATGGAAAGGAGGCTTTATCCATTGGGAAGTATTGGGTGCTTTCAATTTGTTTCCATATATATGTCTCTGCCATATATAATAGCAAAATGAATAGCAAGTTGTGTATTCATGGATATTTTTCACATTTTTGTGTAGACCTCCAAATAGAGTAATACAGTTTTATTTTTATTATGCCCCCCACCAAAGGGCACTCACAGCACTTCACAACATAAACATACAATAAAACAATTAGAGGTGGGAAACCGGTAGAATCCGGTATCCGATAATGCCGGTATCGGGCGTACCGGCATTATCGGATTCGGCCCGGTAATCCGGCCCCGGTACCGGATTTCAGTGTGCCGGTTTTTTTATATTGCAGCCATTTTTAAATGGCTGCAATGTAAAAAAAATTAAAGCCCCAGCCAAACAGTTTTAAAAAAAAAAAACCCTCCCCGAGTCCAGGCTGCGCGGGTGGAAGGGGGGACACCCCCCACCCACCCTGCCCAGCCTGGCTTTTTGTTGTAAAAGATAGAACAGCAACAGAGTGAGACCCCGAGGCGAGCCCCCCCCCCAGCACCAGCGGCCGCGGCGTCCCCGCAGCCGCAGGTAAGTATGACCCGATCCCTGGGGGGGGGGGGGTTGTTTAACACCCCCACCCCCCCAGGGATCACCCCTACAGCGCGCTTGCCGCTTACCTTGGGGAGCTCCGGCGGCGGCGGGCGGCCCGGCGGCTTCAGCGCCGGCTGTGGCTGCCGGCTTCAGGACGTTCTAGGCCTTCCGGTGAAACCCGGAAGTGCACCGGAAGGCCTACAGCGTCCTGACGCCGGCAGCCACAGCCGGCGCTGAAGCCGCCGGGCCGCCCGCCGCCGCCGGAGCTCCCCAAGGTAAGCGGCAAGCGCGCTGTAGGGGTGATCCCTGGGGGGGGTGGGGGTGTTAAACACCCCCACCCCCCCCAGGGATCGGGTCATACTTACCTGCGGCTGCGGGGACGCCGCGGCCGCTGGTGCTGGGGGGGGGGCTCGCCTCGGGGTCTCACTCTGTTGCTGTTCTATCTTTTTTACAACAAAAAGCCAGGCTGGGCAGGGTGGGTGGGGGGTGTCCCCCCTTCCACCCGCGCAGCCTGGGAGGGGGAGGGAATTAATTTTAATTGATTGCATTGGTTTCAATGGGGACACAGCGCCCCATTGAAACCAATGCAATAAATCCGGTACCGGTATACCGGATTCAATCCGGGAATCCGGTTTTTGTGAAACCGGTAACCGGTAAAATCCGGTGTACCGGTACTGGTACCGGGCCCGCCCCTAAAAACAATATAAAATCCATTAAACTATTGATTTAAAATAATTTAAAAGGGGAAGGTAAAGAAGAAGGAGAAAACACATTAAGGGGAACCAGTAGTAGATCCTAAAAGCAGACAGATAATAAGTTTTCAGGTGATTTTTTTAAAGATGAGGAGGGAGGAACTGAGATGAACATTTGGAGAGAGCAAGTCCCACAAAAAGGCGTGTGACATAGCAAAGGCCCCGACTGCCCACTAACTTAAGACATGGTGGCAGGATCCCCAAGCAGTGAGTGGTTTCTGAGTGCAGATACCCATCAGAGCAGGTTCCAGGAGCAGTTCTTGAATATAGCCAGAGCCTGTACCGTTCAGGACACTAAAAACCAGCAATACAATCCTAAATTAAAACAACTGTTCCACAGGCAACCATGCAGAGAACACAGGGCAGGTTTAATATGATCACAGCTGCCCACAACTAGGAAGCAGTTACGCTGCTGTATTCTGAACAAACTGCAAGTGAAAGATAAGCACTTCTGGAAACCCACAGAAAGGTAATTAAAGAAATCAAGCCTATGGTCACCAGGGAATGGATCACTGAGGCAGGGTCAGCCTGGAATATATAAGGGCAAAGCTTGCACAAATTGCATAGCTGGACAAAATTCTCCAAGCCATGTCCAATACCTGCGATTTTATGGACAGAGTGTGGTTGAAAATTACACCCATGTTGTCGCCACCCCCCCCCCCCAAAGAAGACAAAGACACCATGTGTGGGTTTAAATGGCCACACTCTTTATTAATAACCAAAAAAGGGGGAAGGGGTAGCCCTCCCACTTCCCCCTTTGAACTGGGGTCCTATCTATCTCGTGTTCCTAACTGTTACCCGGATCACAGGAGGTTCCCATCCCGCAGCCGGAACTATCCGGTCTGCCCGTTGCCCTTCTTTCCCCCATCTTCACGTTAAGCCCGAGGGGAATCCTCCTGTGCCCTACCTTACCTTACTTCGTTAACTTACCCCCTACCCCGACCACTGGGTTTCCCCGGGCCGGAGCGGGTTGCTCATACATACCCCCTTTAGCCCACTGGGGGCAGGGGTTTAAACAACAAGGGTGAGGACACCATAACCCACTGTTTGGTACATGGTCCGCCCAGCAGGTTCGGCCGCTTGCCTTTCACCCTTGGACTGACCATACAGTGGGCCACACTGAGCGGCTATGCATGGCCTATGCCCATCTCTTAAGGAGATGGGCATAGGCCATGCATAGCCGCTAAGCAACACACCGGCGGCCGCAGCCAAAGGGTGCGGCCCTTTGGGGCCCTTCGGGGTTCTGAGGCGGAAAGGGGGTAACTTCCTGTGATGCTGTGTAGATTGTGGGGGTTAGTGATGTGGAGATGGTATGGCTAGCTCCCTCCAGTGAGAGGGGGGTGGAGCTCCACATGTTCCCTGGTGGCAGCAGGGGACAGGAATGATTGCTGCGGGACCTGCCCGTGTGTGGGGAGGTGTTGGAATGAGATATTAGTGGGGTATAAATATGTGATTAATGTATTAATGTATTAGGATATTATGTTAATTTGTGTATACTGTATTGAGCTGGGTCCCCTGTGTGGGAATACACCCAGGAATGTATTTCTTTTGTGAGCCACCTCGAGTCATTTTCGAAGGAGTGCGGAATATAAATTTAATGGAAATGAAAAATGAAAAAAAATGTTCCTACTCAATGGTATCCTAACAACTTCAACTTCTAACAATTGGCCTGAACTCAGCCTACCACCACCAGAACCACCAGCTTTGCTTGGCTGGTTCACTGCCAACAACTCAACTTTCCAGAATTTCCTTTAGGCTGTGTTTCAGGACCCCGAGGTATAAGTTGCATCCAACTTCTGATAGATGGACCCCATCGCTCCTGAATAACTCATCCCTCTCGTGACTAATCTCCTTGTGAAAAATGACAAACTCTCCTGCTCTTCACACCCAGCCCCCAATTTCCCCATTTGCTCTTTTCCTAGCCTGGTCAAACCTACCCGGGTGCTGAGCATTAGCCCACACTCTCTTCTGCAGCATTTCCGACCATACTAGTATGCACACTGGAAATCGTTCCTGTACCATTCACAAATCTGCCTTTGCCCTCTTCATCAGCCACAGCCCTGTAAACCTAGGCAGGTTGTTTTCCACTAAATGAACTATGAGCACTGCTGGTGTCGGCAATTTCTCCTTTGCCGCAGTCAATGTTGGGAGCAATTGCTCCCACAGCATTCCGTGCTTACCCAGACAGATTATGTCTGCCCAGTCACCTAGGCCCAGCTGGGTGCCCCACCCGCTGCATGCAGTTGTCTTTCCTACCCAATGTACGATGCTGTGGCTGACGATCCACACCATCTTCCATCCCTGCAGAGTTGACACGTCTGGAAGAGAAATCAGAGTTATGCTGTTGCCCAGGCATCCTCCCACGCCTCCACATCCTTGGTTCGGTGTTCCTGATGTACAAGCAATAGGCACCTGACCCCCACCTCCATATGCATTGTATTTGGTATAGCATCTATGAATTGGGAAATAAACAATCCCTTTTATTGCATACACTTATAATGGAATAATTTGCACAGTTCTACACTTTGGTATTAACAATATAGTCCAACATAGTTTAATTGGTGGCTTTTTAGAGCCACAGCTGCTTCCCCTATTCAGTGCATGTTTGTGGGGACATGTTCCCTTTGGTGGTCAGGACTCAGTCCTTTTTGCTTGTCTTGGAGCTTGTCCTCTGGCAATCTGGACAGAGAGCATTCGGTGTCCAGCTCTATGCTGAGATAAGTCAGCCTAGTCATCTGTCCCTTGGTTTTTTTGGGTGCCCACAGCACCCCCAGCTCTTTGGCCACATCCTGGAATGCGCGCATTCCCAGGTCCCTGCCGTCCCCACAAAGAGGAAATCATCTAAATAATGCGTGATCAAGCTTCCCCCAGCACATTGGCGCGTGATCCATTCAAGGATAGTGCTGAACTTTTCGAAGGCCATACATGAGATGGAACATCCCATGGGCATTGCCTTGTCAAAGTAAAACTTACCCTGGAACTGCATGCCCAAGAGCTCAAAGTCCTCGGGATGCACTGGCAGAAGTCAAAACGCAGACTTGATGTTGCACTTTGTGAGAAGGGCCCACCTTCCGCCGGAGCGCACCATTTCGACCTCAGAGTCAAATGATACGTACCTTACTGAGCACAGATCAGGAGGGATCGCATAATTCACTGACTCCCCTTTAGGGTGGGCCAAGTGGTGAATCATGCGAAACTCCCCCACTCCAGGACCTCCCGTATCTAAGGCTCGGCACACAATATCAGAGTACTTGATCATCTCCAGTCCTCATACGGAGAAATTAACCAGTGTTATGCCCATATAAATAGTGTAGGCAGCTGTCCAGTTGGACCAGGTGCACTCTGCCTTTGGCCTTTTAAACTTCTCCTTCTCCTTCCTCTCCTCCTTATCATTGGGGTCAGGTATAGGGTCGCTGAAAAGGAGGGCGAATATATCAATATATTCGCCACTCCAAATCTTCTCTTTCGTGGCCTGGAGCATATGCTCACCTAGCGGGGCTGAGACGTCCGCATACCCTCCTGACAAAGGGCAGGGCTCTTCCTTATAGCTACAGCACCGCGCGGCCCAACCCATGCAACACTGATCCATACTCCATACCTGGGCCGCCGTTTTGTATGCATGGGACGGGCAATGTCCGCAGCCACCGGCATGGCACTGCATGCCCCCCCCCGAGTGACCCCCCCATTCACAACCTGAAGGGTACTGGCTACTTCCCCATTCTCCATGCATACATATTACTGCTGGGAATTCCACCTCTTGTCCCCTGTTGGGCCCCTGCCCCCATTGCTCGCCATCCCCTTCCCACCAACCTTCGTTGACCTTCTCACCTTCAAGCGGCTCGGGTTCATACTGGGGCCTGGGACCACTGCTGGGGCCCACTGGCCCCTGCTGCCTCTGCTGGGCCACCTCCATACTTTCTGTCAGCACCTGCATGCCTTGTCGGAGTGCGTCGATTTGTGCCTGGTAGCTGGATGGGGATTCCTCCCTCTGCCTGCTGGGCCCTGGCTCGTCGTCCCTGTAATGAGATGGGAGGTCCCACCACCACCCACTTCCCTGGTGATGCAGGCCCTCCCCATTGCCCAGGGTCAAACCACCCACTACGTAACTCATTACAGCTGCCTGCATGCCACCCTCACGGTCGGTCACTTGACCATGGTTCCCCTCCAGCTCCTCTACGCGGGCCTGGTATCTGGCTAACTGGGCCTGCATGGCTTGTAGGACTGCCTCCTGGGTGGCCCCGCCCTGCTGATTCTGTTTATCTTTAGCCCCTTTGGAGGGGACCCCTGAGGCCCTCTTTTTGGGGGCTTTCTTTTGACCCGTACGCGTGCGAGGGGCCATATTTCCAATCTGCTTGCTGTAGGCCCTACCTTATAGCCCTTGTCCCCGGTAATTTCAGTCCGACCCAGGGGGGTTGTCCTTTCACCCGGTGTACCAAAAAAAGGGGGGAGGCCCCCCAAACTTCTGGGCGCATGGCTGGGGGTGGGTCCGCAAGCTCGCTGGGTCAAGTCCCTTAGGAACTGTATGGTGTGGGAGGGGAATCCCCGGAATCCCCCACATGTACCCACTGCCTGTAAAACTATGCCCTATAGGCCTGGTCCCCACTGATCAGGGGGGAAATCTCTACAGCCCCCTGGGGAAAGCCCCTACGTGGCTAAACTTTGCTGCTCTATGGAACTTCACCTGGTCTCCCTGTCTCACTAGTTCACAGGGACCCCAGGGGGAGGAAGACACCCCTTGTGCTCCTCGCCCTCACTGAGTGTGGAGGGGGGGTAGCCCAAGTGAAGAGGGCCCTCAGCTGGCACTCTATTTCAGGTTCCCACAGGGGGGGCTGTAATTTTAACCCCCCACCTCGATCCCGAGGGGGGGTTCCTTGTATACTGGTAGGGGGCCTCCGCCCCACCCGCACCTGATCCCCCCACCGGGGGAGGGCTAGGCCGCCTCTCCCCCACCCGGCACCAACAAAAATTCTGGGACCAAGTCGAGCAGCCTGCTCCCGGTGCCGCCTCCTGCAGGCCCCTGCAGCTGCTCTGTTCCCGCTGGCAAAGCCAAACTCTGTGTGTGTGTGTGTGTGTATTTACAAACCCGCCCTGCTCACTGTCGCTGTGGTTAGAGGCGGGCAGCCTGGTCCCTTCCACGCTGCCTCGCTGCACGTCCTTCTCCCTGCTCCACACCCAACCGAATGAGGCACGCGAGCAGGGAGGCTAAAATGGTGCCTGGGAATCCCGACACTTGCGAGAGTCCTGGGCACCTTGAGTTGTGGTTGCTAGGCAACCTCAGCTTCCCTTTCCAACCCGCCAGTGGCCGTTCCTTCCCTCCTCATCTCCTTTGTTCCAGGGAGGGAGGGGGCGCCGCCAAACCCCCACCATGGCGAACGCGCAGGGGCCTTCTTCAGCCACACCCCTTCAACAGGCAGGGGCCCAAGGGAAGTGAAGGCATCCTCATATTGGCTGCCCTTCCCCCCCACCTCAGTCTTCCTCAACATGAGGTGGCTCCAATACATCCAACTGGCTATAGTATTCAGGCATTCCTCCAAAGCAGAGGCCAAGGTGGCAGGGCTCATGGGGCAAGAGTATAGTTGTTTATCCTCCGTGTACTGGTGATACTCAACCCTGTGCTTGGTCATAACATCCCCAAACAGTTGCATGTATAGGTTCTCACTGATATCTTCATCCAAAACAGGTATCTGTGCATATCTATGGGTTTTTTTTAATTTTGGTTCCCAGCTGTTCGGCTTCCAAGGGTTTCTTCAGCCCCTTGCAAACACTTTGGGACTGTCTTGTTACACCATTTTTATATGTAACGTAATTGTTAGGGAGATTAAGGACAGTATAAAATCCTCATCTACTGCATTTCTCTTTCTCATATGCTGTTTGGCTGGCTGTCTTCTATAAGCCATTACATAAACACACATGATAGGGACTAATGAAAAATGCTTTCAACAGCTTTGTTTTATCATCAAGAAATCTGTTTTGGATTGTGAGTGTGGATTTTGTTTTCTGGCTGCTTTTCTATTTCTTATGGTATTTAACCATCCATGCCCTTTCTCTCATTCTTGGAGAAGAATTTTGTCATTCAGTTAAAACCCTTTGAAGCACTGTAATAAAACTTAGGCTGTACATGTCTGTGTCTCATGGACTTCAAATGTTAAAATTGAACTTCGGTGATTTGTTGATGGGATATAAGTCTACTGTGTGCATCATCTTAGCTACATTCTTCTGGAAAATGATGACCCCTTGCTTTCAATAACAGCCATGTGACTGTGATTAATAATAATAATAAAATCATCAATCATCAATCATCATCATCATCTAAAATCACAGAGACATCCTAGAGGTCAGAGGTGTGCCCCCCAAATTGGAACCCTTGCTTGTACCTGATATGAAGGTCCCTGTCCCAGCAGCAGCCACATCTCATTGGGGTGCTTTTGATGCAGAGGTGTCAAAGTAGTTCAGAAACTATATTACATAACAAGTCAGTCAAGCTAAATTACAGACAGCTCTTTCCAATCAGGCTTCTGGAATCCTGTGTTGATTTGCACATCTCACTCTCTCTACCTCCCTCCAGCTTGGATGTTGCCATGGAGACCAGTTTTTGTCATTCACACTAGTGGGTCCCGCGTGTCTCCTCTTTTCAAAAGTAATCTCTTGTCACTGCAGCGATGGCCAAAGCCGGTGCCTTTTAAAAATTTAATATACTCTTAGTAGCACATGTTCCCTTCAGGTACCTAGGTGAATTCATGACATTGCTGCCTTGATGTGCACAAGGAGACCCAAATAACAGCATATGCACCCAGCCCCCCAAAACACTCTGTTTTCACTCTGCGTACTACAGGGATTGCATGGCGTACGTGCACCAACATTTCACCTTTTCTCTTTTAAGCAGTGCAGGCTGAATGTCTTTCAAATGAAAAGGCAGCCTGAAAGAAAGGAAAAGCAAACAAGGAACAAGATCAAAGCCATAACAAAATATGCACAAGAGATCTCATCTGAGATCAAAGATGTAACCGTAATTACCATGAATGAGAAGTGCCACGCTCACTCAGAACAGAATGTTTTCTGCACACGGAGAACTCTGCAAAAACAAAAAAACATTTTCTGTGGGAAACGGAGGCCTCCACAAAGCGAGGAAGGGCATTTATTACAGGGCTGAGTGAACTATCCTGTGGATTCCACCGCAATGTGGTATCACTAATAAATAACTAGCTGATCCAAAGCAGGACAACACGCATGGATGTCTGAGCTCGTAGCTCAAGGAAAGAGATTTCTCATTGAAAGAGATTGTTATCTGGAAAGAAAATCTAAACATCTTTAGAGATGTTTAGTTCACAAAGGGAGACTTTTAAGAGTATGGAGTCATTTCTACTGCTCAAATTAAGGGGCGGCTGAGTAAGCAACTGTTCTTGTTAAGATGATTTCATACCTGTTAGGAGTATACAGGAAGAAGAAAAAAAAAGGAAATTCCCTTTATTAAATCTTATTTAGTATGAAAATGGGTTGGTGTTTTTTACGGTCATTTTGCATGTATGCACAGGGGCCGCACATATATGAATGGAACAAACAACTCGATAAGTTCCAAACCAAAAGGATGGCACAGAGGCTGAACTGAAAGTTATCTGTAGCCATAACATTAATTTGACAGTAGTCACTTCAGACAGACAGTTTGGTTCCTGCTCTCCAAGATGGACTTCTTGATTAAGATGGACACTGCACTGAAATAACCTAAATTTCAAGGGAGTTTGCAACCTGCTGCCAGTTGCTGATCTGGATTTCTTTGCTGCAACCTAGCTATTTATATAGTGGTCGCTGAACCAACTTTCCAGACTCAAATGCCCTTGGACGTTTAAGTGGTTTGAAGTAGGTGCCAGATCCAAATTTTGCATTACAAGTCCATTTTTATTCTCATTAAAACATGTACAGATACATGAAAGCGTTCTGGCAGCACTTAATTTTCATGTGCATGCTTTCTAAAGATGCCATTGTATTCAGAACTGTACTTAACATGTCAATAGATGTTCTTTCAACAGTAGCTTACTATATCTTTGCAGAGGCAGATTTGCCATTTGCAGTCAAGAAGTGTCTAGACTTTATTCCTTTAGTTTTCTGGAAAGTATGGGGAGCTTTCTGTCATTTGTTCCTGTGGAACTAGCTTTTCAGAGTCAAGGAGGAGCATTTCTAGCTATATACTTATTTGTTTGTCTTTGGGAGTTTTTATTGTTGTTTTCCTCAGTCCATGAAAATAGTTCCATCAAGAAAAAAAATCTTGTCTCCACAGCATCTTATGGAAATGCTCAATGACAAATAACAACATGTCCCATTTTGATATGGAGGGATATAATTACAAAGAAGTTCTATACTGTTTTGTTTAGATTAATAGGGGATGTTCTGTGGGTTTAAGTAATTATGATAGCTGGAGTAACAGAAGCTGGACGATAGACTTAACAGTGGCCGCAATCCCAAACCCTTCTGTGCGGGATCCATGCGGAATTCACACAGGATCCGCATGGATTCCACGTGGCACAATGCTTCTGCTTTTGACTTGGCATGGTTTGTGCACGTGCACATGTTGTGTGCAGTTTCCACGGGCCATAGGAACGGCCCCACCATGTATATTCTTGTGGGTTAATGATGTGCCTGGTGCTGTATTTTAAAAACCAAAATGGGTCTTCTGCACATGCAAAAAGTTATTTCACTGGATACTCCCCAAAGAGGTTTTATGCTCTCCAAAGAGTGAGTGAGTGAGTGAGTGATGGGGACTTAATGATGCAGCAACCGTCAAGCCATATTGCATCAAAGAAGAGGTGAGAAACAAAGGGTGAAAACAGACATGACGCTAACCACCCTTTAACCACCCTTGGTGGTTATTTATGCATGTTGCAGGGCTGTATTTGTGCCCTATGCAGCCCTGCAACATGCATAAATAACCACCAAGGGTGGTTAAAGGGTGGTTAGCATCATGTCTGTTTTCACCCAAAGATGTAAAAGGAGTAAAACTAAAAAAAAAAGGGCAAGGTGATGAGTGCAAAGATATTTTAATTGTTGGTATTGTTAAACATACTCAAGCAGACTCTGGGTATTATTCACAAACCACTTACTCCAAAGTGGTCCATGGCAGCTCTGGAGCTTGTGGATTGCAACCTCTGTCTTTTGTTGCATCCATGTAACTTCATAAAAATCATCAGAGCTGCATGGATGCCAACAAGAGTTGAGTATGTCTCACTGCATTGGTCAAGCTGAAATGAATCTGCACACTTTTTATCTAGCTAAATACAACATGCACCAAAACAAATCTCTGTCAACATTTTACAAACTCATATTTGCAAATCTGAGCTACAACTTTGCAATCAACCTGCTTCCACAAAGAAGAGAGTAAGACATCTAGAATTTACAAAGGTACAGCTGTACTCTCCAGAGCCATTGGATATAAAGACGACAAACATATACGGCAACATGAGGTATAAAACAAATGGCTAGTAAAATTGGCCAAATGGCTCTGGCAATAAGGCAGTATCTAAAGCCTAAACAGCTGCTTTGGAGTTGCTATTAGGGCTGGAGTGGGGGTTCAGTATCAGGATGACTGCTGATTCATGCCTGTCCAGAAAGGAGTGAAACTGAAAAAATTCCCTGTTGTGTTTTATCACCAAACATAGAAACCCCTTTATTTGGACACTTCAGCAAGCACAATTTTTGTCCAGAAAAGACAGGTGTACTGATAGGTAGAGTTCCACCGTAATGATAATACATTGTGTTTGAGAATTGTGGCAAGACCTAAGGCATTTCTGAATTAGAGGGCTCCAGAGAAGGGGGCTTCTCCTGCATATTAATGTGCAGAATCATCAAACAGAACATGCATTCACTTATTCATGTACAATTTGCAACCCCCTGGTGCATAATGGGTCAAAAATTGAATAAATACAAAAATTGAATAAATTGAAAACATACGAGAAAGGGGCCAGTCAGCTACCCTACCCAACTTATGGAGAGACAACACAGGCAGCCACCGCCATTGGGCCAGCACAGAGAGCAGATCACGTGTGCAGCCTCCCGGTAGTCACCACACTGTCCCCACGCCCTGGGGTGGGTTGAGGAACTGAACTCACAGGCAGGACTCAGACTCAGACGCAGTGGCCACCAGCTGCCAGAAGCAGGATCACACCATTGAAAAGTGGCCAGCGGAAGCACATCACTCGGGCCAGAGTGATCCCATCTGGGGGCCATACACAGCCCCATCCCAAGGTGCTGTCCTCCCCGTCTGGCTTCACCTGACTGATGTCTGGGAGGCAGGGAAACCAGTGGCTCTGCCCAGGCAGAGCTGCACATGGAGAGTGCCCTGCGGGCCAGTCCCCTTTTCCTGAGGGTGGCAGATCCCAACCCAGCACATGAGCAGAGGTAATGCCCATGCCACATGCAGCATGCCTGGGCTCGCCACCCCTGCTGCCCCAGGAGTAGGTCCCACTGCCACATAGGGTGAGAGGCAAGAAGGGAGAGACTGGGGAACCACGTGAGATTGGGCTCAGCTCGGCTCTCGGACCTGCCACCTCCAGGCAAGGGCAACCTCCCTTGGTCCCTCCCTCCCTGCTCAGCTCTGGGTCCCTCCATCCCCACCACCAACCCTGGTTCTTCTAGCCACACCATCAGCTGTCAGGCATTCAGTCCGCTCACTCCCAGCCCACGCTTCTCCTGGGCCCAGTCCTTGCTAATGTCGTCATGGCCTTGTCAATGGTGCTGGCAGACCTCGCCACATGCAGGGGCTGTGTGGGACCTACCAGACAGGAGGTTGCATATTAACTCAGATTAGCCTGGCTGGGCCAACCTTACCCCATGCTGCATCAACCACCTTCTCCAGATGATGAATGGGGTAGCAGCCGCCCACACTGTGGCAGAAGTGGGTGAACATCTGGCGAACACCTAACAGAATCACTGGGGAACTGCAGGCTAATGTCAGCTAATCTGGGCTACTATCTCACACCTTTTCTGTGCTAATCTGGGCTACTATCTCACATTCCTCTTAGACAATGGTCTGTACAGGGGAAGGCGAGGGAGTAGGGATGGGGGGAGTAGGGGAGGGAGGGAAGAGAGTGTGGGGGGTATGGTAAAATTGCAAGGTGGAAAGTTGGGGATATCCACAAAGGAATCAGTTCAGTAGTAATAGTAGAATCGATCTCTCAGAAAGTACCGCTCTGCTATATGCCAGGGATAGAGCGGTGAAGGAAATATTATCAATGTAAAGGAAAACAGCTGAATGTAAAATGTACACTTGTGTTCACTGAAAATAAATAAGTATATATATATATATATATATATATATATATATATATATATATATATAAAAAATAAAAGACAATGGTCTGTACATAGATCACTAGAACCTTATTCAAGAAGTGACACTGGAATTGTGTCACTTATAGTGTGACACTGTATATGAAATCAGCACCATTTCCCAGAGGACCAGATTCCTGGCCACTTCCTTTCTCTTTTTGTCCCAAAGTAAAAGAACATGGGCAGCACAATCCTCCACCATTGAAGTCATTGGGAGTTTTGCCTTTGGAGGATTTGTGCCCTAAGGGAAGGGCATGTATTTTTTTTACCCTAGCCGTGTTTTATTGTGTGATTTTATGATTGTTTTAATATATTTTTATAGTTGAATTTTATGTTTTGATATTGTTAGCCGCCCCGAGCTGTTCTCAGGAGGGGCAGGATATAAATTAACATAATAAATAAATAAATAAATATAGTCAGCTGTGCTGACTAAACATCCTTTTTCTTCCAGCATCCCTTTCCAGGTGGCCAGGATAGTGAGGGGGAGGGGGAGGAACAGCCCAGAGACACAGAGGCACCTCGCGGGGACAGGAAGTGCAACTAGAGGGTGAGAAGGCAGCACGGGGGTGGGGGTGGATAGTGAGCAGGCGGCTATAGAGGGTAGGGGGGACAGTAGGCACAGAGGCAGCAGGAGCAAGGGGCAGGGACAGAATACTGGGGTGGGTAGGTGTAGGATGGCCTGGGCCAGTGGCTGTCTTGTCCACCCTACTACACATCCACCAGTGGAATGGGCACCAGCCGCAGCACCACCAACCCTTAGCAGCCCAGCAGAACCAGACACAGTGGGCATGGACTCAGCAGCACAGGAAGGATCTGGTGTGGGAGCTGTTGCAGGAGACCACTCAGTGGGCGGACAAGAACCGGGATGCCATCCTGGTGCTGGCCTAGGAGCATCGCTAGTTTCTGTGGAAGAATGTCATGGAATGCAGGACCCTGGCCATCAAGGGCCATTTGTAATTCTGATCGGTTGGACTGGCACTTGGTGGAGTTGCAGGACTGCAGCATTGGAGGAGGAGGGCCGCAACCTGCAAGACTACTGGGATCAGGCCTTGGGGATGCAGCATTCCCTCTTCCACCATATGGCCACACCACAACTGCTGACATCTCTGCTGCTCTGTGGCAGGCTCCAGGTGCCAAGCTCACCCCACATCTCCCGACCATGCCCCAACCAGAGTTCATCTGCCCAATCAGGTCTTGCCAGCAGCCAGCTCCACAAGCACATGGCCCAAGCACCCTCCCCAATGTGACCATCCAGGCCTAGCCAGCCCTGTGTCTGCTAGCCCAAGCCACCACCAGCTGCCCAGTGTCCACGAGCCCTGCCACCTACACCTGCAACACCCTGGGTGGAGGAGGAGCAAGAGAAGGAGGAGAAGGCTTCCCCCTGGTGGGAGCCATCTACAGGAAAGAGGGGATGGGAGAGGGGTGCTCAACCTTAATCCCATTTCTGTGGTCCTACCCTGACTACCGGGGAAGTAATTGTGTATTTCTGTTACCCCTTCCATTCCTTTATCACCCCACCCCATATCAAATAAAACAGTGCCATTAGCTAACTGTGGTGTCCTTCCATTTGCGGGGGGAGGGGGGGGCAGTGGAAGTACACCTCTCAACCCCTGAACTCTGAAATGAGGGACAGGCACTCCCAAATTGAGGGACATCATGGGACATACTATCCGCTGTTTGTGCATAACCTACATGCGCACATTCCATGCAGGCCATAACTAAACCATGAGGCTGGGCATAGCAAAGGTCATCTGTAAGATGTCACGGCTGTCATATCCATGCAGTAACTTCTCTCGTGCAACCCAGCAGCTATCAGTCCCTACCCTGCCAGCATTCCATGTGGGGACATAATGTAATGAATGAGAAGGAATGTCCACAGCAAACAATAGTGGCATCCTGACTACCAAGTGGACATCCCTGCGCTGCCCTTAATGTGCACTACAGGGATACAATGGAACTGCATCTGTCAAAGGATAGGGAAGTAGGGAGGAGGTGGCATGCCAAGGGAAGGGCAGAGGTTATCCCCATCATCATTCCAACAGGTCTTCCTTACCTTATCCTTAGCATTCTATGCTGTACTATGACTTTCCTTGCACCTTGTCCCCCTTAACACACACACACACACACACACACACACACACTTCTGCCCCTTCTATGGTATTACACCCTCTCTGTATGTTCCTTTCTGTTTAGAGGTGCAGTTCCATTGTATTCCTTTAATGCTCTCTTGGGCTAATGTCGATCATGGATCTCCATGAATGCCAATCAGTATTCCAGGTGCCCCCATCACACTCAATAGATAGTTCCTATAATTCCTTTCAGTATGTCCCTGCTTTGGGATGTGCTTGCTCTGGCAAGAAATATGCAGCGTGCTTCCACGGCTCTGCTCCCTGCGCCTCGCTCTGGCCCTTCTGCCCCTGCCCTGGGAAGACCCTGGCTGCACTGCACACCACTCTACCCCAGCTCATACCCCAACAACCAGGGCTGTACCCCACCATGGCCCTTTCTCAATGCTACTGGTGAACGCCCCCCAGCATCAGCCCTCAGACTGGGGGACCCACACCATCATGGTAGCTGGGTGGTGGGAGTAATACTCCCCATGTACATGCACCTTGGGGCCAGGGAGGTGGGAGAGACTGTGGGTGGGGCCACCCGTGCCCTTTCTCCTCCACCCAGAGCTGGTTGGGGAGGGACCTGTGTTGCCCCTCTGCCTCAGGAATGGGGGCAGGAGAGGCATCATGCTGCCCGGAAGAGGGGGTGGGACGGACAAGGGATAGTCATTGTAGCCCATGGCTCATTTCCAGACCACCACTGCAGCCCCTGGACCTCTACAAGTTTCCCACCTTCACAACCCTTCATTGCTTGGCCTCCACAACCCCATGCCAAGTGAGTGTTCAGGCTCATGCCTGGTGGCGTTAGCGTGTTCCGTTTCCCAGGCACTCTCCATGTCTAGGTTTGAAGCCCTGACTGACAGTTATCCGCTGGGGGGAAACGATCAGGGAACAGAGCATTGCTGATGCTCCCAGGGTGTGGCTTGGGGCATGTGTATGACTTTCTGTGTTAGCTATAGTGCATTTCAATAACTGTGAGGAGAAAAGTGATTAAGGGTAATGACGGAGGGGACTATAGATAAGAAGCCCCAGCTCAATAAGCTGAGTGTGGCTGCTTAGAGCTTACCTGGGGATGCCTGTTGGACTCAGTCATCAGGCTGAAGGAAACAATGCATAGTTCACAGTATTGTTGGCCAAAGAGCATGGGTGGAAGATGTTGGTGAGTGGGAGCATTGGGGACAGGCAGGGTGGAGAAGTTGTGACTGGATGATAAGGGTCTACAGAGGGAAGCACATGGACACAGTGGGAAAAGTTCAACAGGCTTTATTATACACAGTTATACTATTTACATGGGGGTGGGATCAGCCCTGCAGTTTATATTTAGGCACAGGGCATCCCTTATCTCCACAGATAGGCTCTTCTTAGCCTGGACCATCTGCAACTTGGACAGGGGCACCAGCTGGTTGCATGGAATGGAGGGCAGGTTGTCCAAAGTGGACTCGTTGGTCTCACAGATGTTATGCAAGACACACGCTGCTGTACTCTTCGGAAGTGGGGAGGCTGACTGCACCTTAAAGTCCATCTGGCCTACAAGGCAGCACCAGTGCTGCTTCAGGTGGCTGAATGCTTGTTCCACCACAATCCAGGTGGTGCTCAGCCACCAATTCAACTGGAATTCCTCAGGGGTGTGGGGCATGCCATACGACCTCATTAGCCATGACTTTAGGGAGCAGGCCACATCCCCTAGAATGATGGGCCATGTGACCACCCCCTCGATATTAATGAGGAGGTTGGGCACAAAGTTCCCCATATACATGCAGCTGAATAGGGGTGATCTGCGCAGGATGCAGGTGTCATGGGCATGCCGGGACTAGCTGGCCATTACATTAATGAACCATACCCAGTTGTCCATGACTGTCTGGAGTACCACCAAGAAGTACTCCTTCTGGTTAAGGAAGTCATCATGGCTATGGGATGGCTGGATAATGAAGATGTGGCTGCCATCTATCTCTTCAACACAACGAGGGAACCTCATCTCCCGAAAGCTCTCCATGACCTACTGGGAGTCAACCAGTTGGACCATATGATCCAGAAGCACATCCCTGATGGCGACCATGGTGGAGTTTTCCACACCGAACTGCTGGGTAATGGAGCACCAGGAGTCCGGTACATGGATTGGGGCTCTCATAACAATATACTATGAGACCAGGAACAACCAGGAAGGCGCTCCAGCGCTGGACCAAGGATCTCCACAATGCAGAACATGAGACTTCTAGACATGCAGAAGTGGGCAGTCCAGTCCTCCTCTCCCTAGGAGGCCAACACCATCTCCCATCACTCCATGCTGTGCAGCACGACCAGGCAGTTCTGGCATGGAGCATCACCTGACGCAGGGTGAGGACAGACAAGCCACTGCCCACATCAGCTCCTCTAGACAGACCAGCATCCCCGGCAGCATGCCCACTTGCCACTGGATGAGGGTCTGGGTGAAATGTCTGACCCTGCACAGGCATCATAGTCCATTGTACCACACAGCCCTGACCATAGCTCCAGAGAGCACTTGCATATAGCTGGCACAGGTAATGTGTCACTGGGAACAGGTGCCTAGCACCATTTGCATCACCTCCTCGCTCTCCTCAGTGGTGGTGAGGAGTAGCTGCAGGGCCATGAGTATCCCACTCCATGACTGTCAGAGACATGGCTGTGGCATCTTCAGACAACATGGAAAAGCTTTTGTGGTGACATGCCCCCTGTGACCACCTGTCTGGTGTCACCTGGCTGGATACATACCCAGCTATTGATTGAGAAGGTCTCTGTACACCCGGGTCTGTCATCCACTAGGAGGTTACACCCTGTCACAGTCCCATAGGAATGTCTTTAGACATAACGCTGTTCTGTGTTCTGTAACACAGTGTCCTACCATTACAGTGTTTAGACATACCGTCAACACAGTGTTCACACCAAACACTGATTAAGCTGTCAAGACCTGGCAGTTGTTTGCTTCCAGCTTTTGGGATGAACACTGTGTTGAGGGTATGTCTAAATCCTGTTATGGTAGGACACTATGTTACAGAACACTGAGCAGTATTATGTCTAAAGTCACCTGCAGTTGTTCACTTCCAGTGTTTGGGGTGAACACTGTGTTGACGGTCTGTCTAAATATTGTAACGGTAGGACACTGTGTCACAGAACACTGAACAACGTTATGTCTAAAGACACCCCTAGTGGTATTTTATTTATTTGTTTTATTTATTTTATTGTATTTGTAAGCCGCCCCCTCATGCCTATGGCATCTCGGGGTGGCTTCCAACAAACATAAAACAGTATAAACATCATAAAACCATATTAAAATCTAATAAATTCAATTTATATATAAACAACTAAAAACACTAAACCACCCCCTCATATAAAAATTCACCCTCCCCCCCTCCCCCCTCCGAAGGCCTGGGAAAACAGCCATGTCTTACTGGCCCGATGGAAGGCCATCAGACTCGAGGCCAGCCATGCTTCCTCTGGGAGGGAGTTCCATAGCTGCAGTCCAGCCACCGAGAATGCCCACTCCATTGTAGTCCTCCATTTAGACTTCCAGGAAGGCACCCCCGGTGGACCGAAGGGGCCGTCCTGAGTCGCAGAAATCCCATCCAGTGGTTAATCCCATCCAGCTGGTAGCACCATATACAGGGGAGTGGGGGGAGAAATGGAGGGTGGTGGTGTCAGGATTGTGCACTAGCGGCAGAGGGAGCAGGGAGCAGCAGGGGGCAGGATTGTGCACTAGAGCAGAGGGAGCAGGGAGAAGCAGGGGGCAGGATTGTGCACTAGGGGCAGAGGGAGCAGGGAGCAGCAGGGGGCAGGATTGTGCACTAGAGCAGAGGGAGCAGGGAGAAGCAGGGGCAGGATTGTGCACTGGGGAGGTGGCAGGGCAGCAGGGGGCAGTGGGGGGAGGATTGTGCACTGGGGAGAGGGGGATCAGGGAACAGGGAGCAGTGGGGGGCAGGATTGTGTATTGGGGAGGAGAGAGGGGAAGTGAGGGGAAGGAGGGAAGGGGCAAGGAGGAAAGGGAGGGAAGCAGAGTGGGGGCAGGGAGAGGGGTGAAACAGTAGGGGAAGGGGGGCAGGGAATAAGGGTAGCTATGAGGGCTGAGGGATGGGGTGAGGGACAAGAACTCGGGGCAGCAGGAGCTATGAGGGAGGGGCAAGAATAAAATGAAACAGGAGAGGAAGAAGGAGGAGTGGGTGGCATGGAGGAGGGATGTGGGTGAGAAAGGGCATATGTGGGAAGAGAGGAAGCAGGGACCAGTGGGGTGTGGGGGAAGGTGCTGGAGGCATGATGAAACATGTGGACAGCTCCTCAGCCCACCGCATGGCATGGCATAACTTGAGATGGCACCCCCCACCCCCTTCCCGATTTCTCTGCTGCAGGATAGATTCTGTGGCCTCCTTTTTCGATTGACCCAAAATGTGGTAGCTGTGATTGCCCTCCCCTGGGCGAGCAGGTGGGGAATCGGGCCTGCCATGGCTCATGTGGCTTTACCCACTATGTTTTCACTTAGAGTTAGACTTCTTCAGGCCAGAGTTAAAGTACAGTAAGGAAATGGCACAGAGAAATGTATTGAATGTTGAAGTCTAATTATTGCTCATGAAAGATGCTAAATTAACAACTTTGTGATATGTACTGTAGTCTGAAAAAAAGACAATTCAGAGGACTGGAAATGGCTAGAAAAGCTTTCCAGCCCAAAAGCATGGAGGCATTAGAACTTCCCATTGAAATAATCCTAAGATTTCTCTAGCATGAACAAAATAGTGTCCTCTTTTCCAGAGTTGTGACTCAAAATCAGCGCGCACACCTTTTTTTCCAAATCTTTCCAAAATAATCCTTGGCACTAGGCAGACACCCAGCATGGAAAATGTCAGCTACAGTGGTTAAAGTTTGGCAGTTATAAGTATCATGATAAGCCTCCAGCACTGCCTGTTTTTCAAACAAATCAGTCACAGAAAGCCTTATCCTGCTAATTTAGAAGCCAATGGGATGTAAGCCTTTGAAGTCTGTGAGGACAGCCTTAGACTAGTTTCGTTCTCTTTTGAGTTACCATTACAACAAAAAATCTGCTTCTAAATATGTGTGGTTTGATTCTGTTAAGGTAAGGTTTCCTTGTACAGCTCTGACTTTGAGAAGCAGGGGTCTTGAACTCCTGCGTCTGGGGTTCCTGGGCAGCAACTGGCTCCACAGCACCACTGCCTCACCTTGCTCCTAGCTGTGAACTCATGTTAAAAGCTTCTGCATTCTCAGTAGGACTAAAATTAGATTTTGCAACAACTGGAAGTCTCGTCAAAATCCGAGTTCCCAATACCATCTCAGTTGAATCGAGAACCTCTCAGTACTTGTCAATGTCTCAATCAACTTTTTGTTTCTCGATTTACTGATTTTCCGCTTGCTGGGATCCCATTTATCACTTTGCCATTTACCACTTTGCTGTCAATTTCAAATTCCAAGAAATAATATTGATCTAATACCACATTTCTTCTGTCTTCTCTGTACTCCATGTTCCCTTGTACTTCCTTGTCACTCATTGGCTGGTTCGTAGATTCCTTTAGAAATTTACAATCCATATGCAGGTTGGTCAAAGCAAAGGGAAGAACACACAAAAACAATTCTTATTAGAGGCATGAGAATGAAGACACTGTTTTTTTGTAAAACTGTGTTTGGGCAGGCAGCGGGAGCTAAGGGGTGAACTATTTACACAGTGATTGGCTCAGAAGTATGAAAAACAAACAATCCCGGAAGTAAAATGGTACCCTCGCCAATGCAGTAAATGGTAAATGAACAGTATGTGGTAAACAGAAAGTCGGTAAATTGGGGGATGGTATCTCGCAGTACGGCGAGAATCGACAAATAATGTCAGTATTGGGAAATGGTTGGGAAATTGATCCTGGTTCCTGATATGGCAAAATTATTCATGAGTAAATATTTTGGTGTTCCTTTCAGCCCTAAACCTATATCATGCCCCCTTCTGTTTTCTCTCCACTAGTATATAGCTCTGACCAGCAGAGAAAGGAAGCTGGGTGGAACAACAGTTGGTCTCCCTGTCTGACTTGTATCTTTAGCCTTGCTCCTAGCTTTGCCTGTCTCACAGTCCTGTGCCCTTCTCTGCCTTGCCTGCCTGCCTTTCCATCCTATTTTCTGTCTTCCAGCTTCACCTTGCCTCCCAGTCCTGTTTCTCATCTTGCCTGGCTTTTAAGCCTGCCTCCAGCCCAGCCTGTTCCCAGTCTTGCCCTGTCTACCAGCCTAACCTCAACCTTCAATCCCTTCCTACCTCCCACCAGACTTGCTTGGCTCCTGTTTCCATCTGGAGTAGCCTCCTCTAGAGCTGAAATGGCTACCTAATTTAGTATCCACAGGTAACACTTGCATTTCCAAGGCTCATGTTGGGTGTCTGATGGACTACCCAATCACCAGTCTGGTACCTGATTATGCCCCGCCTCCATAATTTCCATTATCGATTTACCAGTTTTCTGGTTACCAATTGGTAAATTGGGACCAGAAGTCAATATTCCAGGACATCAGGTACCCAAATCAGGCACTAATCAGGTATGGATTTGTAGCTGAAATTTGTGGATGAATTTGGGTACTGGAAATTTGATGACCACCTATTTTTGTGGGTACTTGATTCAGCTCTAGTCTGCTTGCATATGATCTCCTGACTTCCTCTTGAACTTTGTCTCCTGGATTTGGCTGGACTGACCTTGGGCGTGACCTTCTAACACATCCCTTTGACTGCATACATGGTATGCCCACTGCACTCTGCCCAGACCCTGATCCTATAGTTATACCCAAGCCTGTTCCTTACCCTGCCTGCAGTTTTCCTGTACCTGTTCCTGTTTTGCCTGTACCCATGCCTTTTCCTGACCTAAACCCTCTTGCCTGGACCTATTCCTGAACCTGCTCTTACCATGCCCTCCACCGGATCCTGCTGCTATTCTGTGGACCTGATCCTACAACATGTCTACAACCTGGATGGTTGGATGGGGACTTGTCCCAGGCCCGCAGTGAGGAGTTTGCTACTTACTTTGTGTACAAGATCGCTCAGATCCAGAGTAACTTTGACACTGGGTTGGAAGCAGTAGGTGAGGAGCACGAGGTTATGGAGACACCATCTGGTCGATCTTTCTGGGAGGAGTTTCAGGAAGTGACGCCAGCTGATGCAGTGGATGTCCTGGGGTCAGTCAGGGCCAATAGTTGTGAACTGGATCCGTGCCCGTCCTGGTTGGTGAAAGCCTCCAGGGAGACATTGGGGACAGTGCTGGCAAGGGTGGTCAACGTGTCCCTCCAGCAGGGGAGGCTGTCACCCAGTCTCAAGGAGGCTGTGGTGCGCCCCCTGTTGAAGAAGCTATCTTTGGATGTGGACACACTTGCCAGCTACCACCCCGTCTCTAATCTTCCCTTTTTAGGGAAGGTTATTGAACGGGCAGTGGCACTGCAGCTCCAGGAGCATCTGGATATTATTGGTTTCCTTGACCCTTTTCAGTCTGGGTTTGATTCTGTCTCCACTATTATTTAATGTGTATATGCAGCCCCTGGGGGAGATCGTGAGAGGCTTTGGGGTGCGATGTCACCAATATGCTGATGATATTCAGCTGTACCTCTTGTTTTCAACTGACCCAGGTCCTGCTGTCTCATTACTTTCCCAATGTTTGGAGGCCATGGCGGATTGGATGCGGCAGAGCAGACTGAAGCTCAATCCTGATAAGATGGAGGTAATGGTGTTGGGGAGGGCGAGGGAGGTGTTGGCTCCTCTGGTAGGAGGGGTCCGCCTGCCTGTAGCCCAGCAGGTTCGGAGTCTGGGGGTGGTGTTGGATTCAGACCTCTGCCTGGATCGGCAGGTGGAGGCGGTGGCTAAAGCCACTTTTCGCCAGCTGTATCTGGTATGGAGGCTCCGGCCATACATTTCCGGGCCCGACCTAACCACCCTCATTCATGCCTTTATCACCTCGAGGCTGGACTACTGAAATGCGCTCTACATGGGGCTTCCCCTGTTTCTCATCCGGAGGCTGCAGCTAGTGCAGAATGCGGCAGCCCATGTCCTTACGGGGACAAGGTGGTGGGAGCATATAACACCTGTGCTCCACACTCTGCACTGGCTGCCTATAGTGTACTGAGCCAGATTTAAGATGCTAGTTTTGATCTATAAAGCCCTATACGGTCTGGGCCCCTCATACCTCGGGGACCACCTCACCCTCCATACCTCAGAATGATCCCTTCGGTCTGCCGGGGGCACCTTCCTGGAGGTCCTCCATGTTAAGCGGGGGGGCACAATGGAAAGGGCATTCTCAGTGACTGGGCCGTGGTTCTGGAATTCCCTCCTGGAGGAAGCCCGCCTGGCCCCAGGTCTGCTGGCATTCCATTGAGCCTGCAAGACCTGGCTGTTCACCCAGGCCTTCGGAGGGGATGGTGGGAGGGTAGGGTAGATGGCGGGGGGGGAGTTTAAGATATGTTCAAAATTGGTGGTTGGGGGCTATTTTAAATGTTTTTTTAAAATGTTGATGATTTTTTAAATGTTATTGTTGTTTTATTGATTGTACGCCATCCCGAGATGCCATTGGCATGAGGGGGCAGCTAATAAATATTTATAATAAAAACTAACTAACTAACTAACTAACTAAATAAATAAATAAATAAATATAAAGCATCCTGTGATGCAGAGCTTGTAGGGACAGCAGAAGGCACTAGGGAACTTGCTAGGGAGCTGCCTTGCAACACTTGGCATTTTTACACACACCTTAAAGTTCCTGATTTTTCAATCTTCTGGGTTTACAAGTCCGCAAGTAAGTTCCGGATTCATTTCTCACACACACACAGGCCTGAGGCAGTTTCTGGATGCATTCTTCACAAAAACAGTGCCCTGAGGCAACCTAAAGTAGCCACAGCTGTAGATGTGACATGCTGCCATGGAAACCAAGTGACCACAGCTGCCTGGAGCAAAGCAGTTTACCAGGAGAACTTTTTACACACAAAAGTCTGGGAGAAGTTCTATGCAGAAGTTCAAAGATTTGGATGTTTAAGATCTGGATGAGTGATTTAGACACACAGAAAGTTCAGGATGTAACAGCAAACATCCAGGAGAAATGCATGTGTAAAAACACCCATTGTTGCTTAGATAATTGCATCAGCAGCAGGTGCCTTGATGAAACACACCTGCTGTCTGATGAAGCAGTGTCTGATGAGGCAGCAAATTTGTCAAACTTGCTCCAGCTAGAGCAAGGGTGCAGAACCTTTTCCCTCCCAGGGGCCACTTAAAAAAAAATAACACAAGCTCTGAGGGCCACATAGAAGTTGGGTGCAGGAGTGTGTATGGGGTGAACTCAAGAAAAGGAGGGTCCAGCTCTCATCTCTGTTGTGCCCTGGATCTGCTCCCTATCTTTGAAACATGCCCTCATCTCTGTTCACTTACCACGAGCTCATTTTTTCAGTGTTTGAACGTAGAAACTGGATCCAGGGGTCAGATTCAGGAACTGGAAAGGGGCCACATAAACACCTGTTGCGGACCGCATTTGGCCCCCGGGCCTGAGGTTCCCCATCCCTGAGCTAGACTGAGGAAGGCCAGTTCTCTTGATAAAGGCTGAGTCATGAGGGAATTTCACAGTCACCCTGTCTGAGCCACAGAAATAGGCAAGCCTGGGGCCCAGACTCCAGGGGAACTGGAGTTGGGACCGGTCACAAAGTCTGCTCTCCATCAGTGGTAAGTGTTTGCAGGACCCATCCAAATCACAAATTAGGGACCACACAAAGGGATTCAGCACTTGTTAGTAGGATTTATTTTATTTTATTTATTTAAACGTATACCCTGCCCTTTCCAAAAGGCTCAGGGTGGCTTACAATAATAATTAACCAAAACAAAAAACTTAACAGTTTAAAAAAACCTAAAATGCACAAGAGTTTTCTTAAAATACAACCCCCCCTCAATTCAGTACAATTACAATTCAAAAAACCTTCCACTCCATGCATTGCAACAAAACATAAATGCCAAAAAACATAGAAATTATTTCAGAATTTGAGCAATATTTAATATTTTATCCTCATCAACATACATATAATATATGTACTTAATTCCTTACCATAGGGGCTAGGTGCAGGGGTCGGGGGACAGGTCAGGG
>QEPC01011221.1:348065-454656 GCA_003113815.1 Sphenodon punctatus | reverse complement strand
GGGGGGGGTGGGGGGGGTTTGGGGTGGGGGCTGGTGGGGCAGCAGGTCAGGAGTTGAGGTTGGGGCTGGCAGGGCTAAGTTTGGGGCTGGCAGGGGTTGGGGCGGTTGAGGTCAGGGCTGGTGGAGGCTGGGGGGGCAGGACAGTGATGATGGGGGTTGGGGGAGTTGAGGTTGGGGCTGGCGGGGGGGTTGTGGTCAGGCTGGTGGGGATTGCAGGGGTACCAGTAGGGGTGGCCGTGCCGCCACTAGGGGACCCGGCAACAGGAGCAGCAGCAGCCAACTGAGCTCACAGGGGGACACCAACCCAGCCCTTCCCGGATCTCCGACAGGAGAGAGGAGCTCAAGTGCACATGCATGAGCCTGCAGAACCGATTTTTTATTCAATAATAACTCAATTTTGGCTGCACCAATTACTATCATATTTCAGAAGCTGTCGTTATTCATCTTATGCTGCAAGCCTGTGAAGTTTGGGGGCTCAACTCATCCAGGGGAGGAAATATTAATGATTCAAAATCGTGAGGACGGTGTGCATTTTGACCACAACCAATTAACGTTTAAACAGTCATAACATTTTATTTTCCTGATGGATCTTCTCTTTGTGCATATGATGGTCCTCACAACTTATAGCCATGGATAAATTTTCAGCAATGTAGCTCAAGCGATTTCCTCAAAATCAGGGCTTTAGCAGTCCCTTGTTTATAATGGAGAGTGGTTGTGCATTTAAGTTTCAGGCAGCTACCGCTGCCTGAAAAATACATAGTACAATTAAATAACATTTAAAATACAGTACCATAAAAATCCTACTCTCAGCCCAAAACCACCCACTCAAACCCCAACCTCCCCAAAAGCCTCCCACCCAATCCCTGTCCCCACCCCTATCTCCGCCCACCAAATGCTTTTATAAACAAAAAAGTCTTGCACTGCCTCTGGAAGATGCTCAGACTTGGGCTCAAATGAACCTCCGGGAAAGGGCGTTCCACAGCAATGAGACAGCAACTGAGAAAGCCACCCCCCCTCCCCACGAGCTGTTGTCATATGAACCAGACTAACAGGTGGTACCCACAGGAAGGTGCTCCCAGCCTACTGCAGGGACCATAATGGGACATGGAAGGTCAAACATTCCTTCAGATGTATGGAGCCCAGACTGTTTAGGGCTTTAAAGGTCAAAAACAGCACCTTGAATTGTGCCCGGAAAGCCATAGGCAGTCAGTGCAGACTTTGGAGCACTGGTGTAATGTGCTTTTAGAGACTCATCCCTGAAAGGAGGTGAGCCGCATTCTGCACCAGCTGCAGATTCCAAACAGTCATCAAGGGCAGCCCCATTGCAATAATCCAGCCTTGTGACCCTCCAGGTCACAAGGCTGCCCAACCATCATCACCGCATGAATTCAGCTTCAGTCAGCTCATCCTTATCCAGTTCATGACAGCAGACAGGCATCGGGTAAGCAGTGAGACTGTAGGGTCTGGGTCAGATGAAAAGTAGATGTAGAGCTGAGTATCATCAGCGTACAGCGTACACCTCATCCCAAACCTCTGAATGACATCGCCCAGTGACCTCACTGGGCAAGGGAAGACAGAACAAGAGGGGAGACCTCCCCTTGAACAAGAGGGGATACAGAATGGAACCCTGCGGGACCCCACAGAGGAGGTTCCGAGAGGATAATGAGCAATCTCCCATCACCACTCTCTGCTCTGGGATCTCCCTGACAGGAAGGAGTGGAACCACTCAAGTGTGGACACACACACACACACACACCCCAGCTCTCACAGTTGTATCAACACCACCTTGTGATCAACTGTATCAAAGGCTGCTGAAAGTTTTAGCAAGAGCAACAGGGTAGAATTTCATTTGTCAGTCTTCAGGCGCAGGTAATCGACCAAGGCCACAAGCACAGTCTCTGTGCCATACCCAGGATGAAAGCCAGATTGAAACGGGTCCAGGAATCTGATGACATTGGGATGAGCCTGGACCTGTCAGCCAACCACCCGTTCAATAACAAAAAGGGAAGGTTAGAGACAGACCGATAGCTGGCTGTGAAGCCAGCGTCCAAAGATGACTTCTTAAGCAGGGGCCGGCCAACTACCATTTTAAAGGCATCTAACACCCTAACCTCCCAAAGGGAGACACTGACAACCCCAGCCAGCAACAGCCTCAATGTCTCCCAGCTGGCTTTTATCAGTCAGGATGGGCAAGGATCTAATTCACAGATGGTTGCACTCATCGCCCCAAGCACCTCCCCCACATCAATGGGGATTTTCCTTACTGGAAACCCAGCTCCACCTTAAAGCTTGCCTGGTAATGCCTGTTGGACTCCATCTGACAATACACGTTAGTCCCATAGTTCCCAAATAGTCTATGTTGTTCCCATCACAGTCATGCTGCCTCTTTTATTGTTAGTGTTTCTGTCCCATTCAGTACAAGCCTGCCTCTGGGCTCCTCGGGTTCTTGACCTGATGTTCCTCAGCCTTCTGGGTCCACAGCACCTCACTGCTCCCTGTCTTAAGGTTTCAGCACCCTAGCCAGTGTAGGGTGGGGAACAGCCAGAGCTCCAGATCTGTCCAGCACAGCTCCCAGCCAAAGGCTGCCTGGGCTCTGGGACTTGCTGACTTTTATATTCCCAGAGGGGGCATGTCCTCATTGGATAAGTGGGCTACCTTAAAGGGAGAGTGACCCACTTAGTCACAGGAGCCCTATATAGATCAACTTTGTGATGGAGGCAAGCCTCTACCTCTGAGAGGGAACAGAGTTGCCCTGTGGAGATTGTGCACAACAGGGTTATGGGAATCATCCCTGACTCTTAGTAGCCCATACCCCAGAGTAAACATTCATCCAGGCAGGGCTCAGGTAGGACTAATCCACTCCTGGGGGTTGGGAGGAGTTGTCCCTCTATCATAAAGCATTAGTACACAAATGAATCAGGACTGTCCTATGCTCAAGCATGCTATGGGCTCTTTGAATTATAAGAAAGGCAGAAAATGTCTTTTACAAAGGTGATAGAGAGATCATGTTAAAAAATAAAATGGTGCTTGAAAAGAGGGGCTTTTGTACCCTCTGTAAAAGGGAATAAGGAAAATAAATATCTCTGCATATTTGAAGGCTGCCCAAGGACAGCTTTCATTTTTGACCCACTTTCATGAAATGCTGCTACAGGAATTCCTGTTATTTAAAAATAAATGATCAAACCTTCTAATCTTCACTCAGCGGGCAAATCTAGTCTCAGAGCCATTGATATACATCTCACATCCCCTGTTGCTCTGTTTGGAAAATTAAACAAAGGAACAGATGAACAGAAAGAAATTAGAATGAAATGGTGCTTAAACTTTCAATAGTGTATTTTAAACATAGTTTTGTTTTTAAGAAATGAAACGATCCTTAGCTGATCCTTAGGCCCTTTTCACATGGCCCCCCCCCCCCGCGCCCGGCCGCCTTATCTGACTGACCTCATGACGCAGGGTGGCATTGGGAAACAAACTGTAGGCCTGCGAGCCGGCCTATGGCTACACGATCTTGACCCACCTATGTGACACTGACTGTCACTCGTTCTCTCACACTGCACAGTCTTTGCTAGCCTATCTGAGTGCCCTGCTGCCAATATTGGTCCCAGCCTGCCTGCCCTACTGCCTCGCATGCCACTCTGCCTGTCTGCCCACTCAGCTTGCCGCCAAGCTCAAAGCATGCCTCAGTCCACCTTGATGCCTCCCATGCTAAGGTGCCTGTCTGCCCACCCAGGTTGCCTAGCTCAAAGCCTGCCTGTCCTACTGCCTCCCATGCCACGCTGCCTGCCTGCCCGCCCAGCTTGCCACCAAACTAAAAGCATGCCTCAGTCTGCCTTCCTGTCTCCCATGCCAAAGTGCCTGTCTGCCCACGCAGGTTGACTAACTCAAAGCCTGCTAAAGCCTGCCTCCCCTACTGCCTCTCATGCCACACTGCCTGCCCACCCGCCCTCCTGTCCAGGTTGCAAAGATCGAACCCTGCCTCAGTCTGCCTGACTGCCGTTCATGCCACACCACTGACTGCCTGCCCCAGCAACCAATGTCTGCTGGTGCTAGTGCCAATGGCCCCCAGGACAGGCATATATGCTGTCTGTGTCATGATGCCATGGCATCAAGGAACACCTGCTCCTGCCAGGCCTATATGCTGTCTGTGCCAAGGGTTCTGTACCCCAGGTTTCTGCCAAGCTCAAAGCCTGCCTCAGCCCGCCTTCCTGCCTCTCATGCCAAGGTGCCTGTCTGCACGCCCAGGTTGCTGCCGAGAGAAAGAGAGAAATGAGAGAGAGAGAGAAAATCCACCCACTGCTTGAAGGAGAGACAGACACGATCCAACCCATGCTGTCACCTGCACTATATGGCCACAGAGAGAGAGAGAGAGAGGGAGAGAGAGAGGTTACCAGCTAGAAGGAGGGAGATGGGGGTTAGAGGGGGAGAGGTAGGTGTATCCAGCTACCCTGACTGCCACCTGCCCTGACCTGCCACCTGCCAGAACAACTCCCATCTGTGCTCATGCGCCCCATGCCCATTGCCCACATCCAGCACGCAGCAAACCTACCATAATGAGATGGAATATAATACACAACATTTTATATGTGCCTGCCTGCCTGCCTGTGTGTGTTCCTGTACCTGCTGCTACCACCAACTTCAGCACATAGGGATAAAAGATTGGGCAGGTCAAACGAAACTCATAAAAATAAATACAACTTTTATTAAATCTATTTACATAACAACAAAACAACAACAAAACAAACAACAACAACAACATAAAAACCAAAAACAAACATTCAAAGGAAATTATAAATTTAAACTAGGAGTCTCTGGGCCTGTCCCCTGGGACTTGGGGGAAAGGCAACAGCCGTTGGGGTGCAGCACAGGGCTGAGGGCCGGCCACCCGGGACTCTGGCAGCTCGTAGCCATGGGAGACGGCAAAGTTCAGGGCCCCTTCCATGTCCTGATGCCACCTGGAGAGCGCGTGGTGGTACATTTGCAGGCGGTCCATCTCGGCGGAGACATACTGGCCGTATGCCTCCACCTTCTGCCTCTCCACTTGGACCGCCTTCAACTGCTCCACCAGGCAGTTCTCCATGGTGACTACAGACTGCTGGACCTCGGCCACGAAGTCCTGGGTGGGCCACTGCAACTGGGCCCAAAAAGTCTTGGCCTCTTCATTCTCCCATGGCCCGGGGGTCTCCACATCAGGGTTGGATGGGGGGGAAGGGCGTACATGCCTTCGTTTGTGGGTCCCTTCCCCCCTTCTTCTGGCGCTGAGGTTCCACGACCATGGCCACACTAGACTCCTCCACCTGCCGCCTCACTCTCAGGTCATGGGTGTGTTCAATGTGGCTGGTGAGCCCTGATGTGGTCCCCTCCCTCTGCTGGTGGAATCTTTGATGGCATATCTAAAAAGAGCAGAAAAAGATAGGAACATAAGAAGTGCCATACTGTGTCAGACCAATGGTCTGTCAAGCCCTGCCTGCATTCTGTCTCCACAAGTGGGTGGACTGGGTGGCCAATCTCTCTCTGCAGGAGACTTCTGTTCCTAACAGGTCAGGTCATAGGGCAATCCATTCCCTGTTGTTCCAGTCCCCGTGCCTTACTTTGCATATGGCAATTTCATCGCCCTTTTCATAAAACCTCCAGACATCTGACCTTCTCTGCCAAATGTGTGGGGGTTTCACTGGAGACCTGCACCTAGGGGTCCTCCTTGGCCCGGCACCAGTGCTGGGGCCAGCATCTGAGTCCTCTCTGAGATGGGAACACATTAAGAACACCAAAGTAATATCATGCATTTATGATGATGCCTCTAGTCCTCCCTCCTTGGGGTGCTAGGGATGGCAACGGGAGATGTGACCCTGGCTGGCACATGCAAATCCTGCCCTCCTTGGGGTGCTAGGGGATGCTAGGGAATGGAATGGCAAATGGAGAGACCCTGGCTGGCACATGCAAATCCTGCCCTTTTTTTGGGTGCTGCGGAGGGATGAGACCCTTGCTGGCACATGCAAATCCTGCCCTTCTTTGGGTGCTAGTAGTGATGGCAACTTGAAGTACCCTTGCTGGAACGTGCAAATCCTGCCCTCCTTGGGATGCTAGGGATTGCAACTAAAAAGACCCTGGCTGGCACGTGCAAATCCTGCCCTTCTTTGGGTGCTAGTAGTGATGGCAACTTGAAGTACCCTTGCTGACATGTGCAAATCCTGCCCTCCTTGGGGTGCTAGAGGATGCTAGGGATTGCAACTAGAAGGGCCTGGCTGGCACGTGCAAATCCTGCCCTTATTTGGGGGTGCGCAGGGAATGGGATGGCAACTGGAGAGTGGAGACCCTTGCTAGCCTGGCACATGTTTGGGTGGGGGTGCTGCTCGTGCTCATGCCTGACTGCTGGAAGAGCCCCCACACTACAGTACCCTCTGTCTCTGTGGCAGACATCCGCTGCTACCTGATGATGCCCACTCTTTGTGCCTGATTGATGCCCACCACCCACGCACCCCAGTGAGCTCACTCTAACGGATAGAGCCTTTCTTCTCCTCAAAGTAAAAAAAAGTTTACAAACCTGGCAGCACCTCCTCTGCCCGCCACTTGCTCCTCATCAAAGGAGCAGGCGGCGGCCACCACCACCAAAGGTCCAGGGGCAGCGACCTCTTCATCCCCCTCCTCCGAGAGCACCATGTTGACCCCCAGTCGTGGCATCAGCACAACAGCCTTCTTCATTTTTTTTTAAAACACGCAGCCAAAACACACAGTCAGTCACCCATCACACACCAACACTCACCAACCAGCCAAACAACACGGCCAAACCAAACACAAACAGCCAAAACACACGAACCGAACAGTCACCCAGCCAAACACACACTCTCTCACCACACAGCTCTGCACGCACTCGAATTTCTGGCATGATCACGCACTCTCGCAATACTTTTTCCAAATGCCCAAACCGAACTGAACACAACCGAACTGAATGGCCGAACCCGAACTTGGCGAACAACCCAAATGCCCGAACCGAACACACAAACCAAACCGAACAGCTGAACTCGAACTGCAACCTGTTCTCACATTCCTATGCAGTGTTGCTCACACCCTGGAGCAAAGGTACTTCAACCAGTATCTCAGCAGCACCCACTCTAGCCCTTTTTACACGGGTGGCATCCACTCATGAACACCATGTAAATCCTGTAGGGGTGGATGTGCACACTCCACGCACACGCATCCCCACGCATGGAGGCACCAGAAAAAACGGAGTTGCCTCCGTGCGTGTGGATACATGGGGGTTGAGGGTGTGTCCATCTACACCCTCCCCACATGTAGCGCACATGGACAGCGGCACACATGGACACAAACACCCCCGCCATGCTGCGGCCCATGTAAAAAGGGCCTCTTTTGGGGAGAGAGCTTTCGGGCTATTAAAGCAGTGCTGAAGATCAATTGTAACCAGAATTAATTTCCAGCTGGAGATCACTCCTCTTATAACTACCGCCACCTGTGTTCTCCATAATGTCTGTGAGACTGGCAGGACCATGCTAGAGAACCCCTCACGAGTTAGCTCTGGTAAGTCAGTGCCCCTGTTCTGGAGTCAGCTGAACCAAGTGGAGCACCACATCGTTGGAGAGATCTGGGATGCCATGTGCCAGCACATCAACCACAATGCAAACCCCTGCACCCACCATCAGGGACAGTTTAATGAGCATAAGTGAACTGTTTTAAATTATCTTTTTGTGATATCAATAAAGGCTTTTAAAATATTTCTACTTAGAGGGGTGCAAATGGCTGATGTGGGTTAGGAAATGGCATCTGTCCCTGAAGAACAATGCTCATGGTCACAGCAGCAACATGCTTGAGCTGGCTTATGTAGTTGCTGGGGCAGTTGCTCAGCGGGATTCCAGTGCCACCCAGTTCTCCTTTCACAATCACTGTAGAGGAGTGAAGAGCATACAAAAATCAACCACTGCCATTCACGCCATTCCCCCTGCTGCCATTTTGGCTTCCCACTCCATGCCATCTCACCATGGTGCCTTCCCCTCCTCTGAAAGCCCTTGGGACTGCCATGGTGCCGTCCCACCCACTCCTGCACATACCCTTCCCATCCTGTAGAGCTGTTTCTTGTGGATTTTCCTGCTGATCCTCCATGTTCTCCTAGCCACCTGGCAACACAGCAAATGACAAAGAACTTAATTAGATAACAATAAATGGAAACCTTTATCATTCATATGTGTAAACACAAGACCCCATCCCCTCACAGGTGCATTCACCTACTGTTCTCCTCAGTCTCCACCAGCTCCTCTACAAAGGTGGCATCCGGGTCCTCTGTGCCCTTTACCAGAACCTCAGGTGGCTCCTTGAAAAAGTACTGTCTCTCGAGCTTGAAGGGATACACAGTGAGAATCATAGTATCTATGTCTATGTTGGCCTGTGATAGCTCTGGAGCAGGGATGGGCATAAAGGGATGCCCCCTGGTGGTCATGGCTTCCATAATTGGAGTAGGAGCAGATGCAGTGGAAGCTGTTGAAGCACGAACAGGCAGTGAGGAAGCCATATCCACCTGCTTCTGGCCCCTCATATAGGTACAGCTATACAGGTGTATGCAATAATGGCTCCATCCACACAGAGGAATCAGTCAAGGAACTTGTAATAGGGCAGTGTTTGTCTCCTATGGCCGGAGGCAAAGTTGTTGTCCCAGATATATTTGTATCTGCTCAAGTCTTTGGCCCACTGCCAGCACTGGTTCATATCCCATGTGTAGCTCTGCTGCACCATTTGGACCGAGATCTCCTGGAACACCATCTCGTTCCTCTAGCACTATACCAGGGTGCACTGGACCTTTAACTCCCCCATAGAGTGATGAAGGCCTTGATCTCTTCCTTAGTCCAGGGAATGCAGCGTTGGTGGGCAGATTGGTAGGTGGAGAGTGACTGAGACTGCATAGTAGTGAAAGCTGTGTTGGTCAGTTTGAGCCATGGCCTCTGCAATGGTAACCCTCCACAAGTTGTTCCAGAGAATGCAACAGCTAAGAGCAAGCATCGGGCATGTGCTGCCAACCAGGAAGAGCTGGAAGAACAAAAGTTTGAAAATGGAGTGGTGGGATTTTAAGGTGGATGTTACGTGCATGCCAGTGAGAGCGAGAGTGGAGAGAGGGGTCAGAAGTGATCACTCCTTGGAACATTCTAGGCTTTTTGCCTGTGACTCTATGGTGCTGGTGGATGTGGACGTGCAGAGGCTGCACGCAACCTAACTGATGGGATGCAGACATACATGTGCACATTAGCCCATATTTGCCACATGCTCCTGGCCGGGGGGGGGAGAGGGGGGCAGGGGAGAATTGCCCTTGCCAGGGAGTGTAGCACTAGTCAGTGTCAAGCAGCATTTCCTGACTTAAAATTGATATGTAGTATCTATGCTATGGAGCACAGCACTGCTCTCCCTGGCAAGGACACCCCATCTCCACTGGTCTATTTCAAGCCAAGTCCAGACTTGAGCCAGACCAATGTGGCGATGCAGCCAGGGGACACAGGGACTGCTCCTTCTCCCCAGGGTTCCCTCTAACTGATGATGGGTGAGAAGCCCGAGGCATGCACCACCACCACCGTCGCTCCAACAGATAACTTGCGGCGGTGGCCTGATCCTGCATCTGGCTGGAGTTCTGCTCATCTGATGGGCTTCCTGGGGCTGAACCTGAGCAGGGGAAGAGTGGTTGTTGCTCACCTGCCTGTGGGACGCACACATGGGTCTGTCTGTTTGAAGGACTCCCAACACTGTCCACAGGAGTGACAACAATGTGGCCTACCCACAGATTCACCACACTTTCCATCTGTCTTCCTTCCCATGTGAAAACACTGCTAGAGTCAAATGGCTGTGGATCTCATCATCCCCTATAGTTAAATTATCTTCATTCTAAGGGAAATACTTAAACTGTATATAATAGCAAAAATAGGGTGAGGGGAGCATCCAGCTGATAAGTCAGCTTTGGTAGCTAGGTAGCAAGAAGCACAACCAGAAAACATCTGAGCAGGCGGAGAACTCAAGACAGGAATTTCTATGCACTGATTGTGGCTATCTCTAAGACTCTTGACCGGGCATGTTGAAAGGAATTTGGGTACGCGGTATATCTTAGCAGCTGTGGGCCCCTACCTCCCATCATATCAAATTCTGGAGATCATGCTGGTACATTTTGGAGATCATGCTGTTACATCCTGTTTGGATGATCCACCCTCGGAGGCTTATGGATCCAAAAAGGTTCTGGAATGCTCTGGGGGAGATACCCTCAAATCTTGACAGTCGACCTCTTGATGACCTAGTAGCCTTCTGGAATACTTCGTTGGCCGAGGCCATTGGTTGGTCGACTCCCAGGCATCCGCTTCTGTAGTATCAGAGATACAGGTCCCTGTGGTTTACCGAGGACATGCGTCGACTGAAGTAGGAAGGGTGACAGTTAGAGCAACGGTGGCGTCGGACCTGTACTGAAGATGACAGATTGTGGCATAGAGGTATTTTGAAAGTCCTTGCCCTGGCTGTGCGGGCAGCAAAGAAGGATTTCTTTGCTGCCATCATAGCATCCATGAAGTGTCATCCAGCTGAGCTTTTCCAGGTGGTGAAGGGGTTGGTCAGACTGACTTGTCTCCACCTGGAGCTGGAATCTTCCAGTGCGCACTGTGACAAGTTTATTAACTATGTAATGGATAAAATTGCTAGCATTCACTACTGCTTCGACGCTGCACTTGATGCAGTAGGGGAACCAGAGGTAATGAATGCCCTATCATGTTCTGTTTTGTAGGGTCAATTTCAGTCTGTGTTATCCACTGATGCTGAGGATGTTCTGGGGTCTATCAGAGCCACATCTTGTGAACTAGATCCATGCCCATCCTGGCTGGTTAAGGACAGTCAGGAGACACTGGAGCTATTGCTGGCCAGGGTGGTCATCACCTCCCTTTGGGAGGGCAGGGTTCTTGGGTGTCTCAAGAAGGCCTTAGTGCGCCCATTGCTCAAGAAACCATCTCTTGACTTTGACTCCCTTGCCAGCTATTGGCTGGTCTCCAACCTTCCCTTTTTAGGTAAGGTTATTGAATGGGTAGTGGCTCAGCAACTTCAGACACATCTGGATCAGGTCAGTTTTCTGGACCTCTCACAGTCTGGCTTTCATCCAGGATATGCCACTGAGACTGTGCTTGTAGACTTGGTCGACAACCTAGATTAGGGTTGTTTGATCCTTTTGATCTTATTAAATCTGTTGGCTGCTTTTGATACTGTTGACCATGAGATGTTGGTGACTCACTTGCGGGACCATGCTGGGGTGGGCAGAATTGTTCTTGAATGGTTCCACTTTTTCCTGGCCAAGAGAACTCAGTGTGTGGTACTGGGAAACTGTTCTTCTTCCCCCCCGGGAACTCAAGTGTGATGTCCTGCAGGGATCTATTCTGTCCCCTCTCCTGTTCAATGTGTATATGCAGTCTTTAGGTGAGATCATGAGAGAGTTTGGAGTTTGGTGTCATCAGTATGCTGATGACACCCAATTTTACGTCTCATTTTCAGCTGACTCAGGTCCGGCCATCTCGTTGCTTACCTGGTGTTTGCCAGCTCTGGGGGACTGGATGAGGATGAGCCGTCTGAAGCTGAGTCATGACAAGATGGAGGTGACACTGGTGGAGAGGGCCTGGGGCTGGAGATCCCCATCAATAATGGGGTTCATGCCTCCCTGGTTCCTCAGGTTTGTAGTGTGGGGGTGCTCCTTGACTCACAGCTCTGCTTGGATGTCCAGGTGGCAGCTGTGGCAAGGAGTGCCTTCTGCCAGTTACATCTGGTATGGGGGCTGTGACCGTACATTTTGGACTCCAACCTGGCCACCAGCATCGTCCATGCCTTCATCACCTCAGGACTGGACTATTGCTACCCTTGATGATGGTTCGGAGACTGCAGCTTGTGCAGAATGTGGTGGCCTGCCTCCTTGTGGGGACGTGCTTTGTTCGCTGCATTGGCTGCCTGTACTCTTCTGGACCCGATTCAAGGTGTTGGTTCTTAGATATAAAGCCCTAAACAGCCTGGGTCCAATCTATCTGCAGGACCACCTCACTCCCCGGGTTCTGGTGGATTAGCTCCTGCGGTCAGCTGGGGATGCCCTTCTTGAAGTCTCCCATATGCGGTGGGGAGTGATGTTGGAAAGGGCATTCCAGTGGCAGTACCATGGCTGTGGAACTCCTTGCCGGTAGGGGTCTGCCTGTCCCTGGATCTTCCCTCCTTCAGATGCCTGGTTATTCAACTAAGCTTTTGTAAGACCTGGTTATTCCACCAGGCTTTTGGTGGGGGAGATGGGGAGGGGGGGAGGGCTAGGGATGTTTGGATGCAGGACCGTTTCACACATGCGCACCCCGTGGGTGCGGGGGTTGCCCATGTGAACAGTGCCCACGGTTGGTGTGCGGTGTGGTGAATCCATGGGAATGGTGTCCATGGTGGGTGGGTGTGGGGGGGTGCGCGCTCCCATGCTCCACTCATTTCTGCCCATCTCCACCAACCTCCACCCATCACCCATGCATGGAGCAATGGGCTCCATTGCTGGTTACTTCACGTGTGGAGATGGTTGTGTGCCTGTGGGAACAGCCACACACCCACCTCCACCCACTGCAGGAGCACACCCATCCCCCGCACCCACCAAAGCCCATTTAAAAAGGGCCCCAGAGACCTTTTTAAGGCCCTTTTCAGACAGACTGTGGTGGGTTGGGGGATGAGTGTGCACCCGTGGTGGGTGGAGATGTGTGTGCGGCCGTTCCCACAGGCGTACAATCATCTCCACCCACCTCCACCCATCTTCACGCACAGAGCAACGGACATTGGGGCGTGTTGCTCCATGCGTGGGTAGTGGGTGGAGATGAGTGGAGTGTGGGAGCACACATGCAACCCCACCCACTGTGGTTGCCATTTCCATGGACACCCCCCCCACACCGCACACCCACCACGGGCAGCATTTGCATGGGTACCCCCCCACCGCACATGTGTGCAGGGAGGGAGGGGTGCCCATGTGAAAAGGGCCTAACTTTACTTTTTATTGATATTGATATTTATGGACATTTATTGTTGTTTTATGTTTTTATTGTAAGCTGCCCTGAGCTGCCAAAGACAGGAGGGTGCAGGATAAAAATAGTTGTATAAATAAATATAAATAAATTATTTAGACATATGTTACTTATTATTTTTCTTATATTTTAATATATATTAACAAAGAAAATTCTTGTTGTTTTGAAGGATCCCTCTAAGCTTTGGGCTCTGGTACAGCTGTACCCCCATTTCTCCCTCTTGTCAGGCCTTCCCATGGCCTTCCTCTAAAAGGAGCTGTGGAAGACTGGCTCAGGCTAGGGTGTGTATATCCATTCTCTAATCCAACAATGACTACTGCACAAAATTCCCTTAGATACAGATTATTTGTACTTCAGGTAAGTCTGCCCTAGTTCGCGAAGAGAATCTGTGATATGTAAGAATATTAAAAGGCAGCGAAGTGGTTTTGGCAGCATAATGGATGGAATAAATTAAGCTGAGGATCAAAATAGCTGATTCTTCATGGACTTCTACCTTCGTTCATATTTTTACATAACGATGGCATCAAAATGGGGGCATCAGCATTCACGTTGCACAGCCATAAGTGGCTATACATGTGTACTCCTACTGAAGTCAATGGGAGCAGAATTACTTAGTGTGAGAAAGGGTATGATAATCAGGGCAAATGGATCTACTACACCACCAGTGTATTAAATATTAGATTAATAGAATAAATTAGCTTGATTAAAGCTAACTAGATCGCCAACTAGAGCAGATCATGCTGGTACAAATAAGCCTCTGGACCCTGCAAGGCGCCCCCTCAACCGTCCCCAGATATTTATTTTTATACATTGTACAGTTTGGGGCAGCCCATCAAGCACCTGCAAATGTGTGCAGCTGCCAGTCAGGCATTTGAGATGGAGAAGAAGCTACAAGAGGAATATAGCAGACTGAGTCGATTTAGGAACTGAGTGGATTTAGGAATCCTTGGTATCAGTCTTCTCTGGAGTCTGCACCAAAAAAACTTGAGTGGAATGAAGGGTTGAAAAAGCATAAAACTTGCAGTTGGTTTGATGCGGACATAAATGGGAGTGCAAAACTCAGGAGGCTAGATTTTCCTAATCCTGCGAACTTCTGAGTTCTCTCTCTCTCTCTCTCTCTCTCTCTCTCTCTCTCATATCACCATTACAACACCTGCAGCTCCTCTAAAATTAAGCTTCTGACTCCTTTCACACTTCATAATGATGCTCTTTGTTACTGGTATCATCTGTGATCACTGATGCTGCACATTTTCATTCTTGCCCTGTACAGCTTCCAGGAAGGAAAAGAAGCACAGAAGATTACATGACTAAAGTACATTTTTCACCACATAAGGTATGGGTTGATACAGCTTTCATGAGTTGTGTTTAAATGTGATCATAAACACGTGAACCATGCTAACTAAACTTAAAATTTCTACACCATTTCACTTGTGTCATCCATCCATCCATCCAGGGAAGAGAGTATATAGAATGAATGCATATTCCCATATCTTTTATGCGAAGTATGGTCTCCTCTATCTCTTTTTTTAATCCAACCCAGGTCCAGCAGTCTTAGCGCTTACTCAATGCCTGGCTGCTGTTGGGGACTGGATGTTGGCAAGCCAATTGAAGCTGAATCCAGACAAGACTGAGGTGATGATGGTTGGTCACCCCTGTGACCTGGGGAACATACGGACACTTGTCATTGATTGGGTCCCAGCCTCATTTGGTAACTCGGGTTCACATCCTTGTTGTGCTCTGGAATCCATTGCTGCACATGGATCATCACGTTGTGGCAGTGACCAAGAGCGCATTTCACCAGCTCCACTTGGTGCGAAGGCTGCAACCTTTTTTTCCCTCAGATTCAGACCTGGTCACTACCATCCAGGCCTTTGTAAACCTTGAGGCTAGACTACTGCAATGCACTCTACATGGGGCTGCCCTTCATGACTGTTCAGAAGTTGCAGCTTGTGCAGAATGTGGTGGCCTGCCTTCACTCAGTTGTGGGTCACTGGAAGCACATTACACCAGTGGTCCACAGTTTGCACTATCTACCATTAGCTTTCGAGGCATGATTCAAGATGCTGGTTTTTATGCCATCTATCTGAAAGACTGTCTTTTCCTTCATGTCCCATCATGGTCTCTGAGATCAGCCAGGAGCAGCCTCTGGCATATACGATCTGTCCATCACGTTTGCACAGCAAGAATGTGCAGAGAGGTGCTCTCAGTGGCTTTCCCACTTCCATTGGAGGTTTGTCTAAGCCCAAGCCTGTTCATCTTCTGGAGGCAAGGTAAGACCTTTCTGTTTGGTCAAACATTTGGCAGGCAAGGGTAGGGCTTGGGGAATTGTGAGTTAGGGGATTTTACTTGGTTTTATTTGTGTATCTTTAATATGTATGGGGATTTTATTTTATTTGGTTTTATCTGTGTATTTTTAACATATTTTATGCATTGTACTCTGCCCTGAGTCTTAAGGATAAAAATGTTACTAAATAAATAATTACCATGGATCATAAGTATGTGTAGAGTCATGAGAAAGATCCACCAGAGTGAGAGGAAATGCATATATGAGCCAACAAATCAAGGAAGACACACACCCCACCCCACCACCTTCTTCGAGTCAGGATTGCCCTTCCCTAATCATGGTGAGTCACAGATATTTCACATTACTGAGACATTAAATGAACTGATGATTTGTAGGGATACCCTTGAGGCAATTCAGCTTTCTGTAGTGTGGAATAAATAGCCTACTAGCTTTACTCTGGGTCTTTTCTAATAAAGCAAACCGGAGACAATAATTCATTTTTGTGAAGCAAAATGATCAGAAAGACCTTAATGGGGGTGTGACAGATGCAGCTGTAGCATTTTCTCATAGCCTAAACAATGTATCTTCTTCTCAAGGAAAAAATGCTTGGTTCATAAATTAAGTTGGCCACATGTATGTCATAGTGGGATGGTAGGATACTAACATTTAAACTTTAGTTTAACAGCTACACTTAACCTTTTTATGGTGTGAGTTACGATAATGGCAAGTTGCATTCTGAAGTTGAGAATTTGCTTCTCATACAGATCCATATGCAAATGGATAGGCACATATACACGAAATTTGGCATTTAGATTGGAAAGCCAGTTTACTTTATGATACAGAAAACAAACTGTTGAGATGTATCTTTAGTTTACAACAGTGTAGATAGAACTGAATGTGATGGTTTTCTTTTCTGGAGATTTTTTTTTATACCTTACTGAATGATATGAGTTAGTCACCTAATGAAATTCCTAAAGCAGCACAATTGCAGAGGTCAAAGTGCCCAAAGTCATACTTTTAAGCTTTAATTGGACACTAGCATCTCAACCATAAGTGCTCACCCAGAAGAATGGAGGAGCTCTCTGTGGGCGCCCAACAATGGGGATGTGTGGGTTGATGCCATCTGCGGCCTAGAGTATGCAGAACAAAAAGATGTTTGAAGAGAAGAGAATTTCTCAGAGATATGATAGAATGGGAATGATCTGAAAGTCATCAATCACCGTGCTGACATAAATCACAACACACAAAAGCCCACAGCCAGAGGATGTCAGGCACCGCCCGCAGCGTGTCAATCTCTTTGGCATCAGCACTTTTGTGCAATCTGCCATGGCTCTTTTGTGAGCTGGCAATTTCATTGGGCGATGAAATCCAGGAATGCCGCTGTTCCCGTCGCTAGCTAATGCAAGCTTTATGATTGCGCACTGTAACGTACACTCAGAGTGCATTCATTCTTTGACAAAGATGGACAATCGATTTTGAACCGGGTGCCAAGTCCACCAGATGTTGCTTGATCTCATAATTATGTTAGCACTATTGCACCAGAGAATGGCATCAGAATAATACCGGCTGATCGGGGTCCACAAAGGGACTTTGAGACTCTCATGTGGTTATCAGGTCCGAGCCTGACATTTTTGCGTAAAGCTTTTAGATCCTAAACTTAATTTCCCTTCCTTGATTATAAGCAAAATCTTCTGTGCACAAAATTAAAAGAACATTCATCAGCTGGAAAACAGTAAAAGGGAATGGCCGAATCTCATACAAATGTTAATGAGAGGCAGATAAAGTTAAGTTGTAACATTCTATCCCTGGGCTATTTGCATTTTGAGTAAACATCTACATTGCTTGTGTAAAACAAAATTCCAGGTTAGCCACAAACGTCTTGTTGCTATTAGGGGGAAAGGTATGCTATTAAATTCAAGTTAAAATCCTAGTGCAGACAGACTAACACAATATTAAACTCTGTTTAGCTAACCATTGCAAAGGACTAGAACTGAAACGATATTCATGGTGAACACTATCGCCAATGAATTTGCTCACTTCAATTTGGAACTGAGGAAGAGGACGTTTGTTCCCATTTCACTGGATGTCCACTTTGGACATTTTGGCTCAGTTATTTAGGTCGTTTTGGTCTTTCCATATTATGTTTACTTCATTTTGGCATTATTTCATATGCGCAATAGCCAAAACAAAGTAACTGGAATGGTGAAATGATTGAAATAGTCAAACCAAAGTAAACAAAACACCAAAATGAATGAATTTATGCAAAACAAAATAACAGAATAAGTGAATATATGCATATCTGTTTTGGTTGCAGATAACATTTGGAGAACTATTCAAAATGTGAATAATATCTGAGAATACAACATTTACTATTTGATTCAACTCTACAAAGGGTATAGGGTTCGTGTTAATGAGCTAAATCAAGCTTAAAGTTGAATCAGAAGATTGTACAGAAATTCATTTTGATGTTATCTTAAATTCAGTGGGACTAATCTCCCAGTGAAGAGGCTGGTCTTCAGTGAACTGACTCCCTCCTTATGCTGGAGTAAGCGGGAAAAGAATCAGGGCAATCCTACTAAAACCAACTGTGCTGCTCAGAGAAATAAAGGCTGGAAATGGCTGTGGCACTCATCTTCATCCGAGTTAGAAAGACACCTCATCATTACAGATCCTGCACAGGCAGCTTGACTGTCAAGGCTCCCAATCCCAGTATTAAAATAACTATATGCAAATTACTGCTACTGCATTAGTCTTTCTTTTGTCAAGCAAAGCAGTAATTGACTAGGCTAGCATGGCTGATGAAATGCTCCTGAGCGTGCTAGTTCTCTTTCCCCAGACTTCGCAAACCTCAACTCACCAGTGAGCCTAAGGGTAAAAACAAGGGTAAGTGAGCTTCTAAGGGTAAAACAAACATGCGGCCAGCAGGCCTGGATCAGGTCAGGCACTAAATTAATGTGCCTGTGGCCAGGAAGCCATCTCGCTGGCACACAGCCCAAGTAGGGCTGGGAGCCGAGCACGAGAAATATGCGGGTATCCAATCCACCCACACAATGCTTCCAGCGCCCTGTCCCCCGCCATGACAGCCAATGAGGCATAGCCATAACTGCCAACCATAGCAGACCCTGTCCCGGGACATGTATGCTGTGGGCACATAGATGTGCTAGCCCTCTTTGGTTCAGTTTGGACCGGTCAGGCGGGCCTTAGTCCAGGCTGTTACCTCAGAGATTTTCCAAGGTCACAGTCTGGGCTAGCTGCCAACATGGCACAGAGCAGTAGCAGGCCAACATCTGGCATTGCCAAAACAGATGTGCCAGTGGTGCGTGTGCCAAAACATGCCACAGTCGCATCTGGTTTTACCCTCTGTTGCACTGAGCTTGGTTACAGTTAATTTTGGAGAGTCAAGGGAAGGAATAAAGGAAGAGAGAAAAAGAGGGAGATGCAGAGGTACAACATAGGGATAGCCAGGGATACAATTACTAGCCAAGATTTTACTCATCTCTGGAGGAGGTTAAAAAAAAGAAATCCTAAATGAGCTATTTAGGACCTCTTTCCTCCAGGGATATACTGTGGAAGCTTCTGTGGCTGATGAGACCCAAAAGAGGCTGGAAAGCAGATCTGATCCACAGACAGAGTAGTGGCAGAACACAGTAATAAGGATGTTAATTTGCCCATGCTCTCTTCCCCTGCTTATTCTGACTTAGGAGTGGGGAATTTATAGTCCATGGGTCAAATTCAGCCTACAGCTGTTTTTTATGTGTTCCCTTTCCAGTTCCTGGATCTGGCCTGTGAATCTAGTCCCTACTTTCAAGCACTCATCGAGTGAATTCAGCAGAGGAAGGGAGCAGAGATGATGGTAGGGACTCAAAGGGAGGGGATGGAGCTATGGCATAGATCCTTGATCTGGACCCTCCCCTTCCTTCCCATATCCTGAACACAGCTATTAAGCACCTTCCCCCAGAACATCTCTCCAACCTGTGGAGCTTGTACTCATTTTTTAAGTGGTCGGCAGGAGGGAAGGGGCTCCCTACCCCTGCTCTAAGCTGTTCTGCGTTTCCCCAGGTTTATTTTTGACCAAGCCCAGAAAGTTTCAGCTAATTTTTTAAAGCAAGAAATTTTAAAATTGCTTTGGATTTGTGCATGTGAGGGGTAAAACTTACCATGTTTTCTAACTAGTTCTTCTGCCTGAAATGTGGTGTGAATCATTCAGGTGTGGTGTTGTGTAAAGCTTTCATAACCACCTAGGTGACTTAGGAGTCTAAAACCCACTTTCAAAAGTGACCTAAGAATTGATTTCCAAAGGCACTAAAAGTCATTGGGATTGAGGCACCTAGATACTGTTTAACTCATTGAAGACACACCTGTTAAGGACTAGTGAAATTCAGAGTCGTAAGGGTTATGGGTACTTCAAAATATTTTACCCCCTTTTTTCCCAGTCCAAAATCAGAAACCTTATGTGTGTCCACATATGGTTTCCACCAAACTCAAAAATGATCATTTCTCATGGATTATTTTTCAGGAACATCACATTCTTTTTCATTTGTCAGGACAGCAGGACCAGTATGCAGATTAAAAATTGTCACTTAGAAGTATTTGCTTGTGAGATTACAGAAGCAACCCTGAGCATACAGTCTTGTTTTAATGAGATCACTTTGTATAAATGGTCATGTGTCATCTTAAACAAAAATATTATTGAAAACTCAGACTGAAGTGTATATGACTTTTCATATTTCCAAAGATAATTAGCATATTAGTTCCCATGAATGAATATCCAAATTCATCTTTGTCACTGTTAGGAAGTTCACAGCTTCATTTATTCAGTTACTGCATGTAAGGTTATTTGTTTGTTTTTTTAATCTGTGGGTTTTTTCTTTTTTTCTTTGTTTTTCCCCTGGTTACTTCATTATTTTGCTGTTTGGTGCTTTATTCACATTGGCAGTACCTGAAGTAAGTGAATAAATTAACACGAAGTAACCAAAAAAATATCCAGAACCACAAATGAAGCCAGAAGCAAATACCACTTCATATTTGATTAGTTTAAATAGATATGAATACACCAAATATATTGATTCAGTGTATTCACACCAAATATTAGTTTCTCCCCTATGGAAAATGTATACCTACAGGATCCTAAAATACTTGCCTTTGAGCATTCCTTGATGTACAAAAGATTGCATAATAAAATACTTGCCTTTGAGCATTCCTTGATGTACAAAAGATTGCATTCATTTCAGTTTTGTACCCTGTCCGAGACATGAGCTGGGGATACTAAGAAAAAGCAGCTTGGGAGGAGGAGAGGGAGGACACTCCTAATTTAAGTATTAATTTGCTTACTTTTCTACTTCTTTAAGACCATCCACAAACTGCTTACTCCGGAGTAGTTCCATGGAAACCCTGCAGAGAGTTTTCAAACCCCACCAACTGATTAACTAATTAACTAATTAAAAATGAATCCATCTGCTGGTTTGCTGACTGACTTGTTAGTCAAAACATGTGGATCTAAGTAGGTTGATTTATTTATGAAGACCTCTGACACTGCAAGAAATGCATTCATAAATATATACAAAATCAACATGGATGCAGCTGGATTAGAACATCCTGATGGTTGTTGTGTCACTCTCCAGAACAGATAACAGGATTTGGGGGGTAGGTAGCAGGGGGGAAGGCCTCAATTAGGGAAACTTTATTTCTCTGGTTTCCAAGAAAAGTAATACAACAGACAGGCAGTGTCTTGTGAAAGGTCGCCACATAGAAACATATAGTGTTTTCTGCTGTTTAAGAGGGGTAGTTATTTAAAGTATTTAAAATGAGTGATAATAGATTTAAAGAGATACTGGCCCTTTTCAAATGGGTGCATATGCATGGGGGGGATGGGTGTGTAGCCCGGTGTATGGGCAGTGTGGGGGGTGCATTCCCATGGACCCACCTCCACCTGCCTCCATCCATCTCAATGTACAGAGCATCCGGCATTGGCACCTGTTGCTCCATGTGTGGATGATGGGTGGAGGTGGGTGAAATGCAGGAGTGCAAATGGATCCACCCCCACCCACTGGCCTGGTGTTTGCATGGACGCCCACCCATTCCCCACCCCCCTGCACCCACCATGGCATTCAAATCCCCCCTCCCTCCCCCCCAGCACATGTGGGCGAGCAGGGGCTGTCCATTTGGAAAGGGCCACTGTATACTGGTAATCAGTAGAAATTCTTTTTCTCCAGGTGAATCAGTGATGAAATTAATAGGCAGTTTTGTGTTCACACATATTGTTTGCATATTTGAATAGCCCACAGAATAATATCCATATCTAGAATGGCTGTTCACATATCTGCTGATTTGATTTTTCCTGTTGATTCAGTTCATTCAGTTATTTAGACGCGTGGCTGTTCCTTTGGGGGGTATTTAGTGCTGTTGTGCATGCAGAAGAAACTGAACAATTGAATGAACCAAAATAACTGAACAACCAAATAACCAAACAAATGAAAACTGAAAAAACAAATTGAACTAACCATACCAAAATATTTTATGTCCTTGAATGGCACGGGACAAATACCTACTCCACCAGGTTTGGTTTGATGCAGCCGCATTCATTGAATAATATATTAGTACTGAATATTAATAATCTTTACACTGAATGGCCTGAACACTATGACTGTAAAACGCATTAGAAATGCACACGGACAAATGGGTTAATCTTTGTTATGATCTATTGTTATGGCCTGACTATCACTAATACCATTTTGCTCTGGTCTATGGGTTAATTGTGCTAAAGATAGATTGGCGTTACCCATGTAAAGTGAAGTTTAATTATTAATAAAGGACTGTGGAAAGCCCTCAACCCAACAGAACCAGGGCTTTTCTCATACTGGTTTTACATTGGTGTAGCTCATTGAATTCAAGTGAATTACTCCTCACTTACACCAGCATATGTGAGGATCAAAATGCACAAGGACTAAAAACCAGGACTAAACCAGGGTCTAATGCACAAGGAGTCTTTGCATTACTGCACATGGCAGAAACTGACTGTCTTAAATCTAGAAAAATGGCAGGATGAGTGAAAGGCAGTAGCAACTCTCGATGGCCTAGTTGGTTTCTGCCCCCCAAACACATTTTCTCTGGCTTTGTGTATGTGTGTGTGTGAGTACTCATATGAAAAAAAGGAATTTCATCCACTATATAGAAAATAATTACTGTTGTAATAACAACTTGTTTTACAAGATCACTGGGGTCTACTTAATATCGAAGCCATGTCTTGTGCCAAATGATGTCTACAGTATGGAGACCCTCTACCCTCTAACTGCAGTTACTATTACCCACTGCTGTGCACTGACACAATTCTGTCAAATCCAAATTCATTTTAAGCAGGGTCTTGTGCATGCTACTTGCAAATATTTGTTGTGACAGAACAAGTGTTTCGGTTGCATGGTGCCTACAGAAAACAGAATCAGACATTCACGGGGTGAAAGAAATTAGGGATTGGGCTCAGGTGGTTCTTGGTGGGATGTCATGATTCTTGGTGGGTTTTGGTTCCATTATTAAAATAAAATGTGGGATATAAGAAAATAATGGAATGAGGGATGGTATGTCCAAGGAAGGTTTGTGTGTACCTCATAAATCAGGGCCTGGGAGACTGTCCAAGAGTCATTTGTTCACATGGAATGCTGTCAAGGTCATTGAGACTGAGGGATGATCTGATTAAGTGTTGGCCTGAGGATATCTTATGCACAGAACTTTCCAAAGATTGATTGAAAACACTGTAGAAAAATATATGTAACTTATTTGTCAGACAGGCTACTTTCTCCCATTCTCCCTATCTAGTCTCAGGTGGAAGATGCTATTCACAGTGTCCACCCTTAAAGAGCCTTCACTGGATGTAGTATTCTTTGCTATTGAGAGCACTGCAGATATCAAGGTCAAGTACACACACACACACACACACACGACATTTCCACATTAGAAATGAGCCAATTTGCAACTGTATTTTGTAGCAAGAGATTGTTCTAAATAGAGACATTGGCTTCCTGATTCACTACAGCTGCTTGTCACTGACTGTCAGTTTACCTTCTATTGTCTTTCAGCTGTTTAATTCGCTATTTGATCAATATGTAAATCAAACCTAATCTCTTTATATTTAGCTTGTGTTCAGCTCTGTTCTCATCTATACCTCATCCAAAAAAAACCAAAACAAACAAAAACCCCTCTAAAACTTTCACACACTTTCACCAACAGAAGCGGATCCAATAGAAGGTGTTATTTTAACTAATTTGGGTGAAAACATATAAGACAGCAGCCAGCCAGAGCCCCTGACCAACCCGTGAAGCAGCAACATAGTTGATACCTGTTGGGTCAGCACGGAGAGAGCAAGACACATGTGCAGCCTCCCAGGAGCTGCCACACTGCCCCCCACATCCCAGCCAATGCCATCAACTGACAGAAAGCCAGGGTTGGTGTGTGTGTGTGTGTGTATGTGTGTGCACGTGCTCCTGGGCCCAATCCTTGCCAACATCATGGCCTTATCCACAGTGGACCTCACCATGCGCAAGGGCTGCGCAGGACCTAACAGACAGAAGGTACGCAAATTAGCCCAGATTAGGTTGGCTGGGCCCACCTTAGCCCATGTTGCATCAACCACCTTCTCTAGACAATGCATTGGGTAACAGCCGGCTGCCCACCCCATGGCAGAAATGAGTGAGCTACCTAACAGATGTGCAGGTGACTCACGGGCTAATGTCAGCTAATGTGGGTTACTGTCTTGTTTGTTTTCACCCACTGTCTCTTGCTTTCTCAGATTTGGGACCAATATGACAACCCCATTCGAGAGCTGAAACAAACAATATAATTTGTGTTTGTGGATATTATCTGCCACCCCTCCAAATGCCCAAATGATGTCCACAAATGAAAGGGATATCTACTTAATCAGGCATTTTGTTTTGGAAACTTTATTTTGGCATTACAACTACTTTGTTTTGTCTATTGTACATGTGCAACAGCACCAAAATGCTGATTGGGTATATTAGCTTCCCCCCCCGTTGGGAAAGGCCTCCAGATAGGCATGGAATAGTGGGTAGCCCCTTGGGGCTCTCAACAGTTCTGAGCGCAGTTTTTCACGCTTTTCACAGAGGGGGCTCTTGCGAGAGAACCGGCGCATGCCCTCTTTAAATTCCAGTGCTCAGCCTGGGAGAAGGCTGGGCGCTGGAAGATCAAGGAGAAGAAGGCCACTTACCAGAGGAGGGGAGCGCTGATGGAGAGAGGATCCTGCTGTGGGAAAGAGATGGGAGCACCAAAGGAAGAGATTTCTGACAGAGGGAGGATCTTGCGACATGAAGGAGACAGGTAATCAGGCCAGTATGTCGCCGAAGTGGTCTCGCAAGTGACAACTGCAGCCTCAGGGCAGGGCCGCAGAAGCAAGGAAGTGTTCTCGGGTGGAGGTTTCTCCTCCTACGGGGCTGCGGGGCCAGCCTTCTGCTCCAACGCCACCAGTGCCTGCTAGGGGGAGGCGTCTTCAGGGGAAGGCCCTGCCTGCTTCTCGGGACCAGGCTCCCCTTCCTCCCAGGTCATGTGGGCTGCCCAGGGCCCCCCAGTAGTCCTCCCTGAGAAGGGAGGTGAGGGAACTGGAGACCCAGATTGTGGCCTTGCAGGAATGGCGGGGTTCAGCTGTGTGGGTGGGCCCTTCTACTTCTTCCATCGGGGCAATGACAGAGCTCGGGGGGCCCTCCTCAGGGGAGACAGAATTTTTTTCTCTTCTTCTAGGGTGGCTGCTGAGGAAAATGAGTTGGTAGCCAGGATAAAGATATTAGCTGGCAGGCTGGAGGAACTGGAGAAGGAAAAGGAGACTGTGGAAGTTGCCCAGAGCAGTGGGGCTTCAGCTGCAATGGGTGACAGTGTTCATTGCAGGACACCCCTGCTGGTGAGTTGGGGAGTGGGTTTAGTCCCCCTTCAGATGGAGGTGATGGAATCCCCTTGATGCCAACACAGGCTGGATTGGGCCCTTCTAATCAGCAGGGATCCGAGTGAGCATGGGGTTTTATTGGGATGGAGCAGGTTGAAAGCTAGGTAGGCCAGTTGTTCAGATGATGCAGTGGTCCCCTGTTTCACTGCCTTTTACCAGGCTACTGGCAAATTGTACTGGGGTCTGACAGGGGTCAAGTCAGCAGGGTAGTTTTTCCTCCCCATTGGAGGGAGGGGGGCAACAAGGGCAGTAGGCAGGGGTGGGCCATCCTCATAAATTTGTAGGATCTAACATCCCTTATGCCAAGGTGTCCACTCCACTTGGGGAACATCTCTTTCTCAGTACTAGGGAGAGGATATGGAAAGAAGAGTACATCGACATATTTACTCTCATTTTTAGAGAGCCAGACCCTAACCCTCATGACAAATCTGATAAGAGGGAGCAGGAAAAAATAAAAAAGCCAAAGGTAGATCGTAACTGGAGCAACTGGATCCCAGCTAATACCATTTATATGGGAGTGGTTATTCAGGCACAACCATGGAGAGCTTCAACCATGCTGAAGTATTTTGATATAATTCATAGGGCATTTAAGACTTTCCAAGGCTCTGGGTGGCTCCGTTACTAAGAGACTTTCAGGATGAGAGCCTTTATAAACCCTGCATGAGGTGGGATCTCCATGTCAGGGAATTATGATTGAAATGCATGTTCCAGTCTGGGACTCTAGAGCGCGCAGATAATGGGCAAGTCCTAACTAAGTGGGCATGCAACAGAACTGAAACCGAGCGAGCTGAAGGGGTGGGGTGGGGAGTCCGGGGCAGGAAACTTAGCTTGTTTGGACTTTAATGAGAGGTGAAAGTGTTCTCGTCAGCAGTGCAAGTTTTGGCACAATTTCACCTGCTGTCTTGGGTGCCATTCCGCCCTGTACTGCTCTAGAACAAAACAAGGAAGACCCAATGGTAAGGGTAGCAGGGCCCCTTATGGGAAAGCAAACCCAGGGGCTGGTGCTCCTCAGGGTAAGGGCCTCAATACCAATTAACGTAGAAGTACTCTAAGTTTGGTTAACCAGTTACCCTAAACCTCAGGAAGCAGTTTATTTGTTGTTAGGATTCAGGGAGGGTTTTAGGATTCCTTTTGAAGGCATCGTGTTCTGGGTCGTTCGCCTAATTTATTGTCCCTGAAAGGTTTGGAACATGTTGCATGAGTTAAAATTGCTAAGTAGATGCGGGAGGGCAGGGTGGCTGGCCCTTTCACTGATCCTCCTTTGGAGAACTTCAGAGTATCTCCTTTGGACATAATATGCCTATTGTTCTACAGGTTCGGAGTCTGGGGTGGTTTTGGATTCAGGCCTCCGTCTGGATTGGAAGATGGAGGCGGTGGCTTGTTTTATATTATGTTGGAAGCTGCCCCAAGATGCCGTAGGCATGGGGGGGCAGCATATAAATATAAATAAATAACTAAATAAAAATACCAAAGAAAGCTCTTGGGGAGTTTTGGTTAATACATCATTTGTCTTACCCTGGGGGGGGGGCGGGACAGAGGGTCAGTGAATGATGCCATCGATTCTGCGCTCTGTTCTGTCTGCTATTCTTCTTTTGATTCGGTGGTGCACATGGTCAGGAGTTGTGGTCGCGGGGTGTTGTTGGCTAAATATGACATAACATCTGCTTTTAGGCTCCTGCCAGTGCACCAGGAGGATTTTGATTTGTTAGGATTTAAGTTTGAGGAATTTTATTATTATCACAAAGCCATGCCAATGGGCTTTTTCATTTCTTGTGCGGTGTTCAAGACCTTTAGTCGCATGCTGAAATGGTGGTCCACTGTAGGGCAGGAGATGTGCACATTTCCCATTATTTGGATGATTTTTTATTTGCAGGTCGCGTGGACACGTGGGACTGTGCACACCTTCTGGAATCCTTTCAAAAAATAGCTGCTGAGCTTGGGGTTCCCTTAGCTGAGGAAAAGACAGAGGGTCCAACACATATTTTGACCTATTTGGGCATTAAGCTCGATCCAGTTCTGGGTTACCAGTCAGTAAACTTACTCCATTGAAAGAGGAAGTGGTAAGGTTGATGCACTGGAGGAAGATGAATTTGAGGGAACTTCAATCTTTGCTGAGGTCCCTCAACTTTGCTTGTAGGGTTGTTGCCCTAGGTAGGGTATTTTTAGGCAGAATGTATAGAGCATCAGCCGGGGCAAAGGCTCCTCATCACTGGATCAGAATAAACAACAATATGCGAGTGGATCTTTCAACGTGGCTCGAATTCTTTTCCAGTTTCAATGGGGTATCATTTTGGCAGGCAGAGCTGCAGTTGAGAGCAGATTTGCAAGTTCAATCAGATGCTGCAGGTGGTTTCGGGTTCAGAGTGTTCTCCAATGGAGCGTGGTGAGCTAAGCAGTGGCCTTTGGAATGGGGATCCGACTTAATTAGTGACTTGACATTTTTAGAATTTTTCCCCTTGGTTGTAGTGGTGACAATTTGGTGTACGGAATTTCAAAACAAGAGCATCTGCTTCTGGTGTGACAATTTGGTGGTTGTCCACATTGTCAATTAATTGTCATCTAAATCCATGAGGGTCATGCGGCTGGTGTGTGCTTTTGGTTTGTGCTGCTTGAGGTTTAATATTTTGTTTCAGGCCAAACATGTCCCTGGAGTAGAGCAATGTCCCTATTGCTGATGCTCTCTCTTGATTTCAGACTGCCCATTTCAGACAGTTAGTTCCAGAGGCAGATCTGATCCTGATACGGATTGCAGCTCATCTGTGGAATCTTGGACTAGAGTAATTGACAATGCAGTGAGGAGTTCTTTTGCACCTTCCACGCGGGCCTGTTATGACTCTTGGTTTGAAAAGTTTAATGAATACAGGTTTTTTTTGGATATTCACAGTTCTTCGCCTCCTAATGAGGAGCAGGTGTTAAGATAAGATAACCCTTCACAGAGAGGGTTTGAGTGCTAGGACTATAGCTGGAAGACTTGCAGCTGTGTCATTTCATTCTAAACTGGGTACTCCAAGCAACATCAGCCACAGCTACAGGGACGGGGGGACAATGTAGCAATTATTTTTAAGGATACCTGGTCTGTGAGGAGATTCCCTATGAAACCCATCATGGGTGTGGAGGGTCTCCATCTGGTGTTGGATTTGTCTGGAGACAGAGTGGGGATACTGCTGGTATACCAGGCACCCACCTGTACAGCAGCCTCCCTGCCTGCACTGACTGAGCTGGTATCGGAGGTGGTCTTGTGGTCCCTCAGAATAGTTCTGGAGGACTTCAGTATCCATGCCGATGCCAGTCTTGGAGGGGCAGAGTGTGCGTTTATGGCCGCCATGGCAACCATGGGTCTGTCTCAGAGAGTAGTGGGCCCCACACATGTTAGCGGACATACCCTTGACATGATCTTTTGCACAGGCTTTGAGGCAGGGGATCCATTAGTGGAGGAGGTGTCAACAGAGCCCTTGTCATGGACAGATCATTATCTCCTCCAGGCGGGTATCCTGGTATATGTCGGCCCCAGAGAGGGTGCAAAACCAGTTTGGTTGGTTCACTCCCAAAGGCTTATGGAACCAGAAAGGTTCCAGATAGCTCTAGGGGATGTTCCCTCTGACCTTGATGGCCGCCCACTCAATGGTCTCATATCCATATGGAATTCCGGGTTGACGGAGGTCATCGATGGCATGGCTCCCAAGCGTCCACTCCCGAATTGCCAAAAATGCAGCTCCCTGTAGTATACGGGGGAGCTGTGGCAGATGAAGTGGGAAGGGCAGTGGCTAGAGTGATGGTGCCGTCACTCGTGTGCTGAAGTTGACTGATTGTGGCATAGAGTCTGGTTATGTACCTATGCTGTTGCATTACGGACAGCAAAGAAGACTTTCTTTGCTTCCCTCATTGCGTTTTCTAAGTCCCGCCCGGCTGAGCTGTTGTGGGTGGTGAGGGGGCTGGTCAGTCCGGCCTCCTTCTGCCTGGACTTAGAATCATCAAATGCCTGCTGTGATTTGTTTGTGGACTTCTTTGTGGATAAAATTGCTCAAATTCACCACAGTTTTGATTCAACTTTATTAGCAGGAAATGGGTCAGAGGCAGTAGAGGCAGTCTTGTCTTGTTTTGTGGGATGAGTTTTGGGATGTGTTGCCCTTGGATGCGGGGGATGCTCTTGGGACTGTTCGAGACACCTATTGTGAACTAGACCCATGCCTTTCCTGGCTAGTTAAGGCTTGCTGGGAGATATTGGGGCTGCTGCTGGCGGGGATAGTCAACACCTCACTTAGGGAGGGCAGAGTGCTGAACTGTCTCAAGGAAGTGGTGGTGCGGCCCCTGCTCAAGAAGCCATCGTTAGACGTTGACGCCCTGGCCAGCTATCGGCCAGTCTCTAACCTTCCCTTTTTAGGGAAGGTTATTGAACGAGTGGTCCTGGGCAGCTTTGGGAGCATTTGGACCGGGTCAATTTTCTTGATCCCTTGCAGTCATGTTTTCATCTGGGTTATGGCATGGAGAGTGCACTTGTGGCCTTGGTTGACGACCTCTCCTATGACTTGGACAGGAGCCGTTTTACCTTGTTGATCCTGTTAGATCTCTCGGCTGCATTTGATACCATTGATCATGAGTTGTTGGTGACTTGGCTGCGGGACCGGGCAGGGATTAGCGGGACTGTTCTTGAATGGTTCCGCTCTTTCCTGACTGGGAGAACCGGGGCCTCACGTGTGGGGTTCCACAGGGTTCCATCTTATCCCCTCTCTTGTTCAATGTGTGCATGCAGCCTCTGGGGGAGGTCATCAGGGACAGTATGGGGTGAGATGTCATCAATATGCTGATGACACACAGCTCTATCTCTCATTTTCTTCTGACTCAAGCCTGGCAGTCTCAGTGTTTACCTGGTGTTTATCGGGACTGGATGGGCTTAGGCCGTATGTCTCGGACTTGGATCTGGCCACAGTCATCCATGCTTTTATTACCTCAAGACTGGATTACTGCAATAACTCTATGTGGGGCTGCCCTTGGTGCTGGTTTGGAAACTGCAGCTAGTGTAGAATGCGGAAGCCCATTTCTTGACTGGGATGGACCGACAGGAGCACATTACACTAGTGCTTCATTCTCTGCACTGGCTGCCGATAGTTTTCCGGGCCCAATTCAAGGTGTTGGTGCTGACCTTTAAAGCCCTAAATGGCTTGGGCCCCACCTACCTGCAGGACCACCTCACCCTCTGGGTCCTGGATCAGCCCCTGTGGTCGGCCAGGGGAGCCCTCCTTGGGGTCCCCCTGGTTTCACGGGTATCCACCATGAGGAGGGCATTCTCTGTGGCTGCACTGCAGCTGTGGAACTCCCTCCCATTGGAGGTCCGCTTGATCAATGACCTCCCCTCTTTCTGTAGGAAGTGTAAGACCTGGCTGTTCCACCAGGCCTTTCCCAAGGGAGATGGGGTGGATGGGTTGGGTTGGGGTGGGTTGGGGTGGGGTGGGGTGGGGGTTTTATATAGTTTTAATTGTAGTTTTATAATTGTTTGTTTAAATATGTTTTAAAATGCTGTAAGCCACCCCAAGATGCCTGGGGCAGGAGGGGGCGGCATATAAATTTTAGAATGAATAAATAAACAAACTATGGCGCTTTAGGGATCCTTATTTAGGATTTCATTTAAGGGGGGCATTGGAGGGTTGGTCTAAGGAGCGCAGATATAGGTTTGATTTCCATTGCCCCTTATCTATTAGAGTGCTGTTCCAGTTATTGTCTTCTTTGCATCTAGTGTGTTATAGCAGCAGTGAAATTCTGTTATTTCACACTACTTTTTTAGTTGCTTTTTCGGGGCTTTGAGAGTGGGGGAACTGGTCATGTTTTCTGAGTGGGGGGTGTTGTGCCATGCAGTTAGGGCATCTGATGTCCGAATTGAACAGTTATCTTTTTCTTTTATTAAGGCATTCAAGAACTGTCCAGCAGGGTCTTGGTAGGACCATCTGTTTGCACTCCACACCCGATCAGGCATTGTGTCCAGTTGACGTGGTGAAGAGGTTCATGGTAGTTCATCCCGATAGGCCTATCCCTTTGTTTGTGCACTCTAACAGGTTCTCGCTTACCAGATACCAGTTTGTTGCAGTTTTTAGGAAGCTATTGGCATTGGTTGGATTGTGTCCCAGTGAATATGGGGTTCATTCCTTTAGAACTGGAGCCGCAACTACGGCATCTTTATATGGTTTTCCAGGTTCAGACATTCAAGCCATAGACTGTTGGAGATCTCAAACTTACAAGCGTTATGTCAGGCCTGTGAGCTATTTGGTTAGTTAGTCAGTACAGTTGCATTTCATGGAATTTACTCTCTCATTGCTAACTATATGTTTGTTTGTTTCAAAATGTAGTGGCCCCAATCCCCGGTGCAAGCAAGTGTGGATAATCGGGCATAGTCTCGGGGTTTTGGGTCACTTTCAAGTATGCCAGCAGAGTCGTGCTCCTAATTTGGGGTCGGATCATTGACTGGACATTACTTGCTTTGGATTTTGGGGTATGAAATGGAGCCAGTTCCTCCCATGGATCAAGCCTAAGCTGAGTGATCTGTTGCCAGATGTCCTGGTCCTCCATTTGGGAGAAAATGATCTGTTGCAAAGGTCAGGCTTGACATTCATTTCATCAGCAGTGGCTGATTTATGGGAGGTCCAAAAACAGGCTCCAGAATTGCAATTCCTATCATTGAATATGCTGCCTAGAATACTATGGGCGGGTGTGCATTACCCCAATAAAGTAGATAGGACTCGCAAGAAAATTAACAATTCTGTTGGGTAATGGATTAGAGCAATGGGAGGGGATGTTATCAATCACCTCGAAATAAAGTTTAGGGATGGTTCTTTGTTTTGGAAAGACGGGGTGCATTTATCCTGGAAAGGTAACACGTTATACTTGAATGGGATTGTTTCTGGTCTAATTGCCTGGTTTGGTATCCAGTCGGGGTGGGGAGTCATTAGGCTTAGCCCATTCCCTGTGGTGATTTGGTACAGAGCTCAGTTGTTAATTTTGCCCAGTCCAGTTAGTCAAACTGAATATCACCACATTTATGTGAGGTTTGGGGTTGCATGCAGGGCTTATGCACCCATGTGTTGATATTCCCAGGAAGGGGGGAGGGGCACATTCACTCCTCGCCTAGGCTGGGTGGCTTGGCAGGCTGTGCATGTGCTTTCGTACTCCATCTTTTTCACCTTTGGTGAAAATTGTGTGTGGAGGTCTGATTCAACTTAGCTTCTGCTGGGCTGGGAGGGGAATGAGTTGTCAGTTCCCAAGTGGGCTTGCTAGGAGCTTACTTTGTTATGCACTGTACCTTTTTGTATATTCCTGTTGTTGACTGGATAACTGTTGGTTTGTTAATAAAGAGTTGCTGCCAATTTTTTGCCAAAACAATAAATGTCTCTGAGTCTTTTGTGGGGCTGGTGGGGGGCAATGAAGTAACTGGAATGACCAAACTAAATAACTGAAAATAATTAAAATAAACCGTCTGAAGCAGATATCTGGCAAAGCAGAACTCAGTGTCAACTTTGTCAGATCCGAATCAAAGTGGGTATATTCCTTATAGAAAGTATTCGCCATGGATTTTCATTTCAGCTCTACTGGAAACAGTTTTCTCCTTTGCTCACTAACAAGCTTTCACCTTGGTATTTGTGATATCCCTTGGAGCAAAGAAAAAGAAAAAGAAGGAACACTTCAGATTTTCAAAAAACCTAAGATAAGGTAACATTAGCATGCTGTTAGAGGTTACCCTTATGCATATTTAGCTTCTTCCACTAGGAGATTTCAAAATTCTTCATAAATAATACCGAATCAAGACTCACTTCTGGGAGGACGATATCTCCCTCTTTACTGATGAAGGAACGGAGACATACTGAAACAAAGCCATAGGTTTTAAACACAAGCGACTAAATTTGAATATATTTAAGCATGAAAAAGTAGCTTGAGTCTCAAAGGTTCTGAGCAGTGCTGAAACAAATAGTGGATTTTGTATTTGTGGATATCATTTGCGTTTTCAGATAGCCATCTGCATAATGTCTGGAACACACTGGTCGCAATCCTATGGCCCTTGGCTCCCCATGCACAAATTGCTGTGTCAGCAATGTGGATGTGCATGGGTCCAATGCGGCTGCGCGTGTATGTGACTCTGCATGGGAACCACAGACCATGGAATTGTAGCCACTGGTATGTTCATCCCCCCCCCCCCCCCCAGTTTCCAGCTGTTTGGTTATTCAGATTTTTGTTTATTTGTTTATTTATCTATTCAATTGTTCAGCTGCTTCATTTATTTTGGGTACTGCACATGCACAAATAATAGCCAAAGTGAAATAACCAAATAACCAAATCTCTGAACAACCGAATAACCAAAAAACTGACACAGAAGACTGAAATGGATATCAAATGAAGTAGAATAAAGTAGGATACAAATAGTGGTTATTATTCTTTCAGCAGATATTGTTCAAATCAAGTTAAATTGTTGGATACAATATTGGCTGTGGATATTCGTTTTATCCCTAGTTCTGACCACCCACTGATCTGAAGTTCAACAACTATGAAATCAGGTGTATATGTATCTTCCAAGTTTCAGCTTCGTATCTTAGTCACAAAGCCATCCTTTCTCCTGCATTCTCCATATACAAATCCCATTTGTAGATGTGAATAGATTTTGGAGATGTTTTCCACCGTTTGTTTCATTTGTATGAAACTCCCCTGCCACACACAAATAGAGTGTATTTAATTTGTATTCTGAATGAAGAAAGACTTTCATTCTCATCCATCTGGTTACAAATCTTTCATTCATAATAACAGGAGATCCTATCTTGGATAGAATGGTTTAATCTAAGTAATAAAGCTGAGCCTTAATTAGGATTTATGCTCCTTTAGGAGTGACAGAAACCTTCAGTGCTCTGTAGGGAGTCTGGCTGGGGTGTGGTTTGATTTGTGCTGTCATTGCATAAATAATCTCCAAGAGGATTTCTGTCTCAAAACACACAGGATAAACAGAAATTAGATCTTTGCAGCTCACACATCTGCCATTTTCTTCTTTAGATTATTTAGCAAAAGCAACTCACAGAAAGACAATTTCATTGTGAAGTCTGTTAATAAAGAATATAGAACGTCTGGTGACTTTGTATTGTTAGTATTTTATCTTGCTTGGTCCGTGTGTGTGTGTTTTAAAAAAAGAATTACTGGAGTAAGTGATTCAAAGAACTGAAGTTTCAGTCTGAAGATAAAATCCAAAAATGAAAATATCAATAATATTAACATTATACCATGCCTTTACCCAAACAAGAAGAAGTAATCAATTTATTCCCCTTCCTTACTCAAGCTAAATTAGTAACAAACGGGAGTACTTGCTAACTAGGAACAAGGGGATCAGAGTCTGACTCAGAATTATGTAAAGAAGTTTTTTTACAGTCCTACTTTTGAAAAGTCCTTGTTGTTTTCCTTGTCAAAACATTAGCTCATTTGTAAAAGAAGGACATGCAATTTACACCTCTGTGCATTCATCTTTATTTTTCCCTTCCATTGTAATTCAATTCAGATCTCTCTAAAATTTGCTGCAAATAGGGCATGTGCAATTTTGTGTGTATGATAGCACAGGTTTTATTTTTCATTATTATTCACACACTCTTTTGTACACTCAAAGGGATATTCATTAACAGTTAGATTCTGCCACCGTTACTCCTATGACTGAACCATTACTCACATGGATATCTTCAATGATTTCAATGGGACTACTCACCTGAGTAAATGCTTGCATCAATATAAGTGAGGCTTATGTAATCTAGTCCTCAATATTCATCTCAACAATTCTATTTCCTGAAGGCTGCTGCTACTCCCAATAATAATAAGTTAGGAAGCAGCAGAGTTACTGAAGTCTGGAACTCTGAAATTCAAAAGCATTTTGTAATAATTAAGGTATCTTTAACCTCAACAGCTTACAACAACCTTTGAATCAAATGTATGCACACGCATTCCTCATCCGGCCGAGCATCTGTACTGGCACCGCAAACAACCTCCAGGGTTATAAAGTTATTTGCCCAGGTTTATTGGTCACACTTTTACATCAAAAAGCTGCAGTTTGCCTTTTGCCTGTCAGTATTAACAGTGCTGATTACCACAAGGAACTCAGCTTACAGACAGCTAGCAGGGATGGGTACTTTTCTAGATTTTTATAATTTTAAAATATTTTTAATCTGCTTGTTATATGTAAAGTTATAATGTCAAACCTTGACATTCTGCTATATATTTTTTTTTCTGATAGGGATCTATCTCTTTTCACTTTCCCCCTTCCCCTAACCAGCTTGTGAGTGTCCTTTAATGTTAGGAAGAATAAAGTGCATCATAAACACTACTACCTTCACAAATATATTTTTGGATGACACAATTTCCTTTCAAGGACCTGTATATTATACATTTTGCTCTAGCACAAAGATTTGAGAAGTGTTGTGAAAAACAAGATTGCAGTGCTGATTCTATTGTTGTTAAAAATCCTATTACATTACATTTATGCTTCTTATCTATTTATGCTGGGATTGAGGATTGATAAGCATTTTAAATATTCACAAAAGATCTATCTATCTATCTATCTATCTATCTATCTATCTATCTATCTAAAACTTAGTTTGTTATATGGTATTAACAATTATAATATCAGGTTAATCAATATGAAGAATACTAACATTACTACTGCTTGTAGCACTTCAAACAACAATAACAATAATAACTGCCTAAACAACTTGAAACACCTAGGTTTGACCTTTTCATTGTGGTTTCAGCAATGCTAATTATTCTGAAATAAAACTAACAATCTAAGGGACAAACCCGTTCCTGATGAGACCAGCACAAAACATATTTGCCATCGGGCCTTTACCCTGCCCCTTCTAAAATCCAGTGTTACACACAAATATTGATGCTTTCTTGGTGCTCTTTTTTATCACTACAATGCCCACTCACACACCAGTGCATTGATCTTCCTAATATCAAATAAAGAAAGCAAGAATTATTTTCACTTTACTAGGAATAAATTGCTTCCAGTTGTTTCTTAATGAATACGAATACTCAAAGGTTAGTTAGGAATCTGTAAATCCAAGGAGAAAAAAGCTACGCACATCTGAATGCTTGGACTGGGAAGTAAACTACTGTAAATCTCTGGTGTCTAGGCCAATAAAGGTGCATCTTTTAGTGCATTATGCCTTTTGGCAACTAGAAGTATATGTGAAAAACTTAGAGGAGTGATTTTACAGTCACAAACTGCTGTGTGGGGCTGGAGGTGCATAGGAGTTTAGAAAGTGGGCTTGCATAGTTGTGGGAAAGGAGTTTTCGAGGGAGCTGGTTGCATTTTTTCCTCCCGACTGTGGGATTGCATACTAAAGGAAGAGCTTGTGTTTCCTTTTTTTCTCCCCCACCTCTCCCTCCCCTCTCTTTTTTCCATCTAAATGTAGCGCCGGGCCTCTGGAGGCCCAAGAACACACAAAGCCTCCTACTGAGGCTGTCATTTGACTGACAGCAAAAAGCTTCTGGGGAGATGGATGGACATGAGGAGGTGGATGTGGAAAAATAGAGGGCTGGGGGAAAAAATTAAATAAAAATAGGCCAGAATAGCGATGCTAAATCACGGCTCTTCGGTGTGCCTTGCTAAGCTGTGATTATAGTCAATGTAAATAGACACAATAAAAAGAATTAGTTTGATTTTCAACTTAACTTTAAATATTTAACCAGAAATACACAAAGCACAGCCAAAACCAGAACAAAACAAAACCCTATATGTAAACATCCAGGTAGCAAACTTAACATTATATTTTGACCCTATTTTTGAATATTATTTACTGTGAATAAATGGCAAGGTGTGAAAATAGTGTTTTGTTGATGGTTAATGAAACAAGCTAGCTTTTCCAAGGAGCTTAAATGGTCTTGAAACTTATTTGTATGGTGTTTGTGATTTCCAGGCTTGTCAGATGTTCCCTAAATTATTCAGTTGTGGCTGACCTCTAAGAAATAGACATGACCAAACATTTAACACAACGTCATAATTATTATAATATGTGCCTTGAGTGGCAACCAGTTCCAAACGTTTTGGAATAGAATATCAAGAAACAATGAGGCAAATCGAACACATTACACTAGGCACCTAACTGGCACCAAGTTATGCTGTAAACACGATTTGTTCTCATCTGAGTTGAATCACTTCTGCTGCTCGGGTATGGTAATGTAGCTAGGCAGGTTGACAACAGAGCAGATTATTCTGTTAAGAGGCCGTTACAACAAGGAACAGATCCCAATTGTTTTAACAAAATATTAATGGTAAAATTTTGTTCATTGCCCTGGTGCAAATCTGGAGTTACTCTGGTGTAACAGAAAGCAAAAATCTGTCTAGTTACCAAGTACATGTGTTAAAGTTGAAATAATCTAAAAGGTCTCATAAAAGATAAAAGGGCAGGGAAACCTGATTATTTTGGCAGGGTTTTTGTGAAATTTTATACAGTCAATCAGAATATTGTGTAAAAGGGGAAAATATAGTTTTGTGGAACTGTGCATTTTTAGTGCATCTCATTTACTTTTTAAAATGACATAGTCCTAGATAGAAATTCATTGTTTTCATAAATCAAGATCAAACTGGTACAACAAAAAATGATTTTGCAACAGATTTCCCCCCTCAGAAAAGTATTTCATCATGAAGCACAGACTATTTTCCCCTATGAAAATCAGAATTTTGTTGGTTATTACCAAAAAGGGAGATTTATTCTCTCTCTAGATGTTTAACTATTTCCAGAAAATTTCCACTGAGACAGAGTCGATTTGCTGAATGTATCCAATGTACGAAAACAGAAATATTCTGACTTCTTTCATCAAGCATTGCTTTTATTTTTATATAAATAGAAGAAAACGAGATAATCCTTCTTTTCCTGATTAGGCCAAGAAAACTTGTGGATAATTAAGTGAAGGAAATGGTGCATTTTACCAGTTTTATTCCCATTGCAAGAACAATTTTCAAAGTGTCTTTATCTCAACAGCCACTTAAAGGATTTCTTTTCTTCTGAAAAAAAAGAGAAAAGAAATGTACTAGCTATCATTACAGAATTATCTTTAAAGAAGCAGTAGGGGGTTTCCAAAATTAATGTTTTGGGCAGGAAAGATGAAATTCAGATTTCAAGTAACCCGACCTCATTATAAATACAGCCCCAGTAAACTCTACAATTAACATTTTAAAAAACATAGCCAATTAAAAGTAGTTCCACAGCTAAACCCTAAGCAAAATATCAGGCTCATTGGAGGGATGGGGTATTATTGAAATGTTTACATTATTATTATTATTATTATTATTATTATTATTAGTAGTAGTAGTAGTAGTAGTAGTGATACTTGCATTTAGAAAATGTGGCATCATTTCATTCAGTGACTGCTGATCCTAACCATAGCTTTTCTTCTCTTTACAAAATTGTTAGTGATACATACTTCAAAATCTAGGGAGGTAGTTTTCTAAACAGACTAGCTTCTCAAGAGTTTCTTAGAATAAACTAAAATTAATACAACAAGAATTCATTTTTCAGAGTGTACACCAACACAATCTCAATCTCTTTTGAAGGTGCAGATTTTGATCTCCACAAACCAGGACTTTCAGAAGAAACAGTGTTATCCTGTGCCTTTTTCCCCACTGGAAGAATGAGGGTGTAAGCCAATTTGGGATGTAATGTGGAACCAAAATATTTTAAAATTCCAGCAGGGTGTTTGGTTGTGTAGGGAATCAGAAGAAGGGATAAAATCCTACTCAATGTGAAGTCAGTGAAACTTTTGGTATTAACTTTTGTGGAACAAGGATTTCTTGCCAGATTTCTTCTATTTGATTAATCCTGTAAGACAGAGATATTACAGTGTGGACAGATCCTGTAAAGACTTATTGCCATATGCAGTGACTATTGCCAGAAGCCCCATCGAGAGCATATGTTATCAGCGATCTTTCTGCTTAGGATCGTCTATTTTTCTTTGGGACAATATTAGGCCATATTGTTCCTTCTGCATGGAACCAAAAACTCTCGTTGGTTTTTCTGGGTGTACGTCCAATATCTGCAATACCCATACACCCATACATGCAATCCTGCAATACACACAATATTTTAATCTTTTACAGTGTTATTTGCATCTTTTAAATCCAGTTTAACTTCAGTGAGAAGCTTAGCACAGGCCTCTTATTTATTTTAAAGAAGACGTCCAATACATTCAGGCTGTGTCTATTTTTTGTATTATGACACAATCAGTGACAACTTACGCTGTTGCATATAGAGGACACTATTTTGCAAGCTCTCCAGATGGATAAGTCATTCCATGAGGTTGTTCATACTTTCTGTTTGAAGAAAATACTCCTGATAGTTCTGACAATTTGAAATCTAGAGAGAGTGTGGTTGCTGTGATGGTCTCAAATGTAAGAGATGGAGACAAAGTAATTCAAATGATATATTTTTGTTGTACCAATTTCTGTTGGTGAGAGTATACAAACTTTTGGGCCAGACGGGGCCCTTCTTCAGACATGTACTAGGTCAGAACAATTGTAAAGTTATATTGGATGTACACTACTTAAGGGACATTGGGCAAAATCCAGCCTCCATCAGAGTCAATGGCAAAACACTACTCAATTTCAAAGGAGTCAGGATCTTAACCATTGTGACACTGGCTACAAAACCATGTTCTTGGGGGCTTTGAAAACCAGAGTTTTATTGTAAATATGTAACAAGGGTCTCTAAAAAGACTCATTGTTCAGTTTTTCAAAGGAGTGCTGGGGATGGAGTCCCACATCTCTTGTTAAAATTAAAACCTCCCACACTCCTTTAAAAAAATCCATCCCATTCTGTTCTTTTTTCACCTTGCAGACGGAAGCTCTGCATCACTGCTTAAAAGGAAGCGTGGGTGTTTGTGGCTGTGAGCATGTGTGCGAGTGCGTGGGTGTGTGTGTGTGAGAGAGAATCTATTTAAGCATTATGGTCGATAGTGTCAATTAATGTTCGGTGAAGACGTAAAAACTTGCATTTTTGTCTTATAGACCAGAGCATCTTCAGAGGAGCTGCTACATCTGTCCTTCCAGTGAATATTTACAGACACTTGGCTCTGCAGATTATTTGCCTGCCTCAGGGCCTAATTTTTTTTAATTTTTTTTTTAACTTGCTGCATGTAACTGTGAAAGACTCACTGGTTCAAGACAGATCCAGTTGAAAGGTTTTGTGTAATATTCAGCTGGCATATTTTTTAAAAGAAAAAAATGTCATGCTATGAAAAACTCCTTGAGCCCCCACCGTGCATAAAAAATAATAATGATTGCATTAACATATTTGCAGCAAACGAAAAGCTAGCTCCACCCCAGTACAGGATTAAGCTCCTACATTCACACACAACATATCTTTGTTTCGTCTGAGTAAACTGAAGAAGAGGAAAAGAGCAAGTCAATACCTTATTTTCCAGCATGTTTGGAAAATACCTGCCATTTGGTGCAATCATGTGCTTTCTGAAGGTAGGAAGAAAGCCCTTCAGAAATATCTTTCTGAGCCAAGGACTAAAATGAATCGGTGGCAAGGATGATTTAACAGCATACAGAAAGCAAAGTGAACTTCCTTAGTGGAAGAGAAACTGATCATCCCTTCTTTTAATTTAGAATGCTGGTTTTTCTTCTAAAAGATCCATCCTGTCTAGTACACATTGGATGATGGCAATGTTTTAAAATCCCTGTTTGATAAATCCATTCTCTAAAAAAGAAATAATCATAGGGGAGACAGGATTTTCTCTTTTTTTAAAAAAAAAAAAAAAAGCATCTAAACCCAATAAATGTAACAGCCTTTATTTTAAAGCTCTTATTTTATTACTTTTAAAGGATCAGATTTAATTGCATCTAAAATTGGTTGCAAATTCCCCCCTCCCCCCCATTAAAACAAGACAAAACAACTCAGCACTTTTCAAGCAGAAGAGCTTGTTACCAGTGGGCAACAGTGAAGGAGAAGGAAATAACAAGGGTTAATCATCATTAATAACCCTTTCATCTTATCAACCTTTCAGGCAGGCTAGCAAGGTTTGCAGAGAAGTCGTTTTCTCTTTCAGAACTGTCACACATTTTAATATGTCAGTACTGTGGGAAGAGGAGGCGGAAATCAGCTAAATCTTGATAGTATTTTTCATCCTGCTGTTAAATCACAAAAGTGATCCTCTCTTTAAATGGTGGGGGATAGGGTAGGTAGTCCTTTGCAGCGTGAAAGATCCGCAAGGGACGTCTGAATGTGCTGCACATGCATATTATGCAGCCTTTCAGTTCGAGGCACCAGAAAATGATTTAGATGCAAACACCTTAAAAAAAAAAAAATCTCTATCCTTTGACTTGTCACATTGACGTCTTTGTCTGGATTCCCCTCGCAACTCTTTAATCCACGAGGTGGCGCTGTTGCTTTAGGATGAGAACCTTTTGCTTTAGGAAAGAGATCCCTTTCTGTGGACCCAGTCTGGAACAGGTAGGACTGTAGGGGAAAATCACCACATCCCCAGCGGATCTGCAATCTCCCGGGCTGCTGGAAACTTTCCCCTTTGCCCTGGTTGGCTGGGACGCTCTATTAATCTAGACCCCCACCCCAAGGCTCCCAAGTCAGTTGTGCACAAAATTCCAATACCCTTCACATAAAAGTATGTGTATGAAACAGTCATGGGGGATGCACCTCCACCATTTGCTGCGCGACCTTGCATTATCAATAGATGTTGGTTGATCCCACTGATCACCCCGCCCCCCCCCAAGGAATCTGTTTACGGGTCGGAGGCAACCCCCCTTCAAAGGCTTTGCAAGGAATCGTCAACGTGGTCTCTTCACACACCTTAGGTTTTTCTATTCGTGCACCTCCCAAGGAAATCGCAGGGAGGATAAGACGCCCCTGTGACTTTGAGTTCTGTCTCCAAGGATTCTATCATTATCTTGTCTCCCTCCCCTCACATCTCCTTTTCTTCTTCGTCGATCCAGCTCCCTAATAATCCTTTGGGCCCCCCATCGTGCAAGCAAAAGTTGAGACTTGGGAGGAAGCAGATCAAATCGTTTTTCGGTTGCCAGGCGCTCGAGGCGGAGGAGGTTGTTTGGAGCTTCTTTAAAAAAAAATAAAAAAAATGCCTGTGGGTGGGAGACACGCACGTGTCTGGGGCAAATGGCTTTTGTATGTTTTAGGTGGAGGAAGTCGATGAAAGTAAACGGAACATATGGAATGCACAATTTTTAATCTTCCCAACAGCACCAGGACAATTCCAACCCACCGCCCCCCTCCCCCCCCAAAGGGACGATAAGGCAAGATGAAACCCTCTCACATAAAATCCCCCAGTTTGTGGAGACTCTCTCTCTCTCTCTGCCCCACTCATTGTCTATTGTGCTGTTAGGAGGATGAAAGGACTCCTTTTGTCTTCTTGGAAATTTCAGAGACGATTCGTTTTTCAAAGCAAACTTCTTAATTGTTTCCTTCCTGGAGGATTATCTTCAGGACCCTACTTGGGGAGGTTTAGGAAAACCCAGGAAATGCGAGGTTTTATAATAGAGCTTGCCAAGAGGGAGCCAAACGTGCATTAGAGCCAGGGTTGTTATTAGCAGCGATACCCCTCAAGGGGCGCGAGATCTCAACCCTGCTTATTGCCCCGTTTGGAGGAGCTAGACAAGGTACAAGAAGGGAGGTGGAGAAGGCATCAGAGAAGGAGGTTGGGCTTGGGGACGGGGTGGGTGGGTCTTGGCTTGCTAGTAGCTCCAGCGAGTGGCGAATGGGGTTGATGGACGGTGAAACGTCACGGCCCCGTCCCGCCCCCTTGGCAATGTCTACAGCCTGCTGCACTCCCAATTTAAGCATTTATTCCACTGGGATAGAGGAGGCTAGAGCAGCGCTGGCACCAAAAAATCATGGCTGGGATTTTCTCTTTCACCATCTTCTCGCTTCTCTTTGGGATTTGCAATGCTGTCACTGGCTCTAGGATATATCCAGCCAATGAAGGTCAGTAGGGAGTGAGCGGAGAAGGGGGGGGTCCTCAGGAGAGGGGTGATCTGTCTCTTTTGGAGGGGCAGAGAAGGGGACCGGGTGCCCAGCACAGCCAGCGGGAGTTGCAGGGAAAGCGCTCGGTGCAAGTTGGAGCTCTGAGCAAGTTTGCAGCAAGGGACAAAGTTCAGCAGCTGGAAAGGAGACGAGCCGCTGGAGGATCGCGGGTTAGGCACCTGGCGATCGAGGCAAAGTTAATTGAGAGGAAGGCACTTGTTTGCTAAGGGGACGGACGGAGGCGGGAGTTTTGCATTGTGCAAGGGAGGTGGGGGGACTTTGCCCCGCTCGGCTCCTCGTCTCGAGATTGCAGGCGTCTAGGAAACCAACTTTGGAGGTTGCACTGGGACCAGATTTGACATCTCCTAGCTCAGCTCCTGGCGTCCCGAGTGTGTGCGTTACCCATGCAGCCATCACACGCACACCCGGCCGCGATCCACTAGCCACTTACTCTGGACTAGTCCCATTGAAGCCCGGGACTACGCGGGAGTAAGTGGTTTTCGGATTGCGGCCCCAGTGTGGATCAAAAAGGCCCTCCGTCCCCAGCCGGGACCCGACTCTGATTTTAAAACCCAAGTAAGAATCCCCAAAGCCACCCAGCACCCCGCAGCGCCTCCTCCTCGAGCTGCTGCTGAGGAGATCGGAGGACGCGCTGGAGGAACTAGACTCATTTCTTATTTATGATACTCTCGGTGCCCAGGCGGCCGGGGGGGGGGGGCGAGGGGGGTTGATGGGAGAGAAATGGGGACGGGGTTTCCCCCTGTCCCAGGGGAGATGGGGGTGGCGGGGTGTGTGCAAGCAAACCAAATGTTGCATAATCGGAGACACATGCACGCACGCATGCATTCGCGCACAATCCCATATTACACACACGCAGTAGCACACTGGCTTTACTAGCGCTAGTAGCTCTCAGACTCCGCATCTGTGCAGAGGTGCAGGCGCGTTCCCTGTGCAACCCCTGGCCGTGCGCTCTCCCTCCAGCGCACACTGCGCTCTTCCCTCTAGCAGCAAAGGGAACCCTGGCGAAAAGCTCTTCTGCCTTAGTCCTTCTCTTGTCCCCCTCACCTTTAAGGCACCCCGGTCTCTTCAAACGAAAGGCCTGCTGAGAGGCGCAACGTGCCTGGCAGAGAGTTAGCCGCATGGAAGGAGTTTGCAGCTGGATCTGGCTCAGCCCTCGCCTTCTCCCCGTCTCATTTCGTTTTTCCTTTTCATTCTCCTCACGTTTCTTTTTCCCCTTTGCTCCCCCCCCCTCGTTTTCTTCCTCTTTTTGTTGGAAATCGGGCCCCATTGTTCTCTTTGTCTCCCTAATCCACTTTACATTAATCCAAATGGATGTAGCGTGCTTTTCTCCGGGGGCAAAGAAAAGGGCTTGGGGAGGCGGCTGGGGGGGCAGTTGGAGAAGAAAAGAGAGAGAGTGAGACTGAGCTCTATTTTCAAATAGTTACAAGATTCCTGGCCTCTTAAATCTACAACATCTTGTCCGGAAGGAAAGATCAGGGGAGGAGTAGGAGAGGAAAGATATGGGGATTTTAAATTAAAACTCTCTCCCCCATCTCTTTAAATCCCCCAAGATTCTGCCTGATTCCTCGATGGTCAGAACCCGTCAGATTAATTATGCAGCTTTTCAAACGGAGCATTTCCAATGATCGTTTCTCGTTCAGCCTGCATTTAGAATCCGTGGTTTTGCAGGATTTCCCTGGGGAAGAGAGTAAGCAGCTAGGATTTCACTGCGGCTGTTTCAGTATCATAGCGTCCCCAAACTCCCCCACTGTCTATCATGGGTACTAGGAACACAGCACTAGGCCACAGAGGATCCAGTTACTTTGTGCACCTTGTAGCTTTTCTGCTTGTACAACTACCCCCCTCTCCCACACTGTACATGAGTGCACCACCTCTAGACAATTGTGGAATTTGAAAAGTAAAATAAACTCACTTTACTGGGAGTGCAGATAAATACTGCAAAGCTAAGAACAGCGCATTAGCTTCAATACAGAAGGTGTCAGGGCTGCACCATTGTTCACTACGGCTGTGTGTTTAGATTGTGTGCTGCAAGCAACTCCTGCAATAGGTTGACATTCTCATAAGGGGTGTAAATATCTTAGAGACTAGTAACAAATTGAGTAAACATCAAACAAGGCCACTTATTATTATGTAGCAAATAAAGTGGCTTGCAAAGTTGCTTGTGACTCAGCCACACTCAAATGTTGTGCATTATATGTGACACTTCTCATGTTAAATAAGGAACATTATTTCCCTGTCATATATCCAGACACACATCCTATTTGCGATATAAATAGAAGACTTGAATGAAATTGCTCCTTGAGAGTTTGTCAGTTGCAGTAAATCTTTTGTCTCTTGTCTGAGTTCATTGAGAACTGTTCGATCTAACAGATGAATTTAACTGTTAGATCATTGGCCTTGGAAGAAATTTTTACAGTTGAGAAAGTTAAACAAATAAAACAAATCTGATTTAAAGTAGAGAGAAGATCAAGTCAATAAAGATATTGACATAACAAAAAAAGTTTGGCCTTAGATCTAGGACTTTAATAGGTTGGATCTGATCGCACTCCACACATATGGAAGTACTCAGGTAAATGCTTCTCTCCTATTGACTTTTGTCAACTGAAAATTAATATATTTTCTTTCTGCCTCTTTGCAGTTACTCTGTTGGATTCCAGATCAGTTCAGGGAGAGCTCGGGTGGATAGCAAGTCCTTTGGAAGGAGGGGTAAGTTCTGAATTGCTATCTGATCAAAAGGGTAAAAGGGAGTGATTAGTAAGTTCTAGAGAGTCCTAATGGCTCGATTATTGTTGATTGGTGAGGAGGTCAAATTTCTTCAATGGCCTATGAAGTGAATTATGCTTTGTTGGAGAAACCTTATACTCCCCTTGGATAGCTATGTCCATGTAAGAACTAGAAACCAAAAGGGCAGCAAAGGGGTTTCAAAGTTAGGAGTTTGGTCAAGGCACAGACTTGGATGCCTATTTAAAACTGAAATACCATCAAGAAATGCAGCTTGGTGACTTGACCAAACTGGAATCCATGCTTGTAATTGTCTTAGCTAGGGAGCGTCTCTGGCAGAGTTACATTCAAAGCAGTTGCTTTTCTATACACTAGTTAAAGTGTGTGTGTGTGTGTGTGTGTGTGTGTGTGTGTAAAAAACAGAAAACCTTTCCTGATCGTGTGAAGGGACAGTAGTTGAATAGATTTACTCCAGCACACAACTGCCCTTTTACACACAAACTCAGATCTCAATTTTTGGTGTTTTTTATGTGGCCAAATATCTGAATTTTTGTTAAGGGCATTTTATAAGGAGAAGCAGCACAAGAGCTTGTATAATTACATTGTTGAACTTGAATGTTTAAAAGGTTTGCATGTTTTGGAGGGTTAGGGCTGAGGAGATCTCAGCTTACTCAGCTGTATGCAAACCTTCACTTTAGCTAAGTATTTGTAGATGAAAGGCCTACGGCTGTCTAATATGACCCTGGTCCTACCAGGTACTGAGGAACTGCTGAGCACCCTGGACTCCCACTGCAGATAATGAGAATTGAGAGTGCTCAGCACTTCACAAGATTAGTTCCTTTGATAATAACAATAAGCCATTGTACCTTTATTTTCACCCCATGCAGAATATTGTAAAAAAAGTGAACAATTTAAGAAAAATTCCAGCACCCTATTCTCAACAAAATTCAAGTGCTCTCCAGTTCGTTCAAAATTAAATGAATAGCCCTGAATAATGTGCATAAATCCAAACACTAAGTCAAAAAGATTAAAAATCAAGTTATTGAGAGATTAAAAAGAAGTAAACTATGCAGATTCTTTCAGAACTTTAATTAAATAAAATGTGGATTAACATTCTCCCCTCCCGTAATTAAAAAAAGAGAGAAGAAGGGCAAGGAAACAGTAGCAAATGGAAGGAATTCGAGGCTGTTTATTTTGGTGATGCATTATGCATAAGCTTTGATAACCATAACATGGGAAAATGGGGTATTGTCTTGGCCCCATTGGTGCTCTGCCTGAACTTGACTGCATTTCTGGTTTTGTGCAGTGCCTAAGCACACTGTGCTGTCCCTGAAATAATTTTTTTAAGAGCGAGGGAGTGATTGGCAGGCCTCTGGCACTGCAGACAGCACACATTCACTGCTGATTGCAGGCAATTGCCCTCATCTTTTGACAGTGGGGAAAGGTACAGCTTTATCTCAGTGAGAGTCAGGCTTCCTTGTTAATCCTATACCCTGCAAAGGTCAATGATTCAGACAGTGTCTTTCTTATCTGGCACCAAGGGGTACCCCACTCTGTAGATTAAAATGTGTTGGCGTCTTTAATAAGTCAGAGCAGAATTGGTGACCCAAAAAGATCTGTTAATAATAGTTTTAACTTTGCTGGGTATATAAATTTTGCCCACTTGCCGTCTTTGAAATCTTCTCTAAAGTTTGCAAAGGAAATGTGTCCTGCTTTATTGTGGACGTGACTGGTTTCACTAAACCTACATACGTGTGTTCTATTTTTAAGCTGGTAGTGAAAAATTTAAGAGTACATGGTCTGTCTGTAAGAGAGAGTGCTTGGAAAGCATTTATTATAACTTCATGTGCTGCAGATTTATTTCAAAGCATCAGTAAAGATCACCCATCTTTTTCTTTTTCAAGAAAAGATTCTCCCCTGAAGTTTTATCCTTCAATTGCCAGTTTGATTTTTTTTCAACTGTGTGTGTAACTGATTGTGTATAAGAAGAAAGACACCCTGTTTTATAGATCTAGAGCAGGCAGCTCTTTGGGTGTGAAGCGTTTTATTATGAGATTGCGGAGATAAAAATAGGGCATTTACCAATGAATAGAACGATTACCAAATATATAGGATCACTGGGGGAATTAGTGTATTGCATTATAAATTTAATTAATGATTTACTCTTAGATTTCACAGTTGAAAGGGAGGTTTTGTGCTTGGAATGCTGTGCTGGGCATCATTAAATAATGTGAAGAGTTGGAGCAGTAAAAGTTGGAAAGTGAAAGATATTCCTTTGACCATTTATTTGCAGCTGCAAATGATTTCTCGCAGTTGAGAGTCTAGAGCTCTGGTTGTGTTCTGCTGCTGACTATGAAGCATATGTTTGTTTTTTAATGAAGTAAGAAGTGTGATTTATATATAAAAAAAGTAACTCTTAGGACTTTTGCAGCAAGGGCCTGATTCAAATCCCATTGAATTCAGTCACATTCTTTTCATTCAATAGGCTTTGAGTTCGACTGTCTAACTGCAACTCCTATTGTGTAAACATGCTAAAGGATATCCCATTGACAATTCTTATTTCTCTCTTCCTTCCACACACCTAGTGAGTAGTGCAGACTATCAGAAGATAAAGAAAATGGAAAGTGATGGATCAAAAGGACAGGATTGTAACACAAAACTAGTTTCATGGCAGTTGTAAATTAAAGAACTCCATCTTCTTGCTAACATCATGTTCCATTTTACATTGATAGATGACTTTCTAGTTTTCTCCCTTTTTTTCTGTGACATACTGTGACATCCTGAGTATTGATTTTCTTTGTCTCCTTTTTAATTCACAAGTATCTCTAGGCAGTGACTAAAATATTATCCTCTTTACTCCTGGTGACTCATGGTGTTAACTGCCAGAGATCTATAAACAGATTGAGCTACACTGGTGTCTTTTTAACTAGAGAGTACTTGCGTCGGAGCAATGCTTATGAATAGAATGCTGGATATTGTGTGCCGAGGCCACAAATGTTAAGCGCATTTTCATTTATCACAGCATCACCCTTAATAATATTTTAAAAATCAATTCTAGGAAGCCCCTTGGAAGTTAACAGTATTCCAAGCATAATTTTCACGTGCTTCATTGTGCAGCTTGGAATCCCAGATAGAGTGCAGCTATTATCTCATACAAATAAAAAGGGGATTTCCCCCCCCCCCACTCTAATTCAGCAGAACCACAATTCTCTTGCTAAGAAAGAGACCAAAAAGGCCACTGCAGTGGGCCTTCTTTTCTGCATCATGTGATTATCATAATCTCATTTAACATTTTTCAAAGCTAGTCACCATTTCCACTCCTTCCTTTCTTTTATATGTTCATCACACTCCTGCATTTCTTAATGCACTCAGGGCCAAATTCCTTTCCCCCCTGACTCTGATGCAGCTACATGAGGGATTGAATTTGGCCTAGCACTTTTCTCACTCCCATGCATCACACTTGATTTAGGAAATAGTTATTCAAAAGCATGGTCTGCCACTGCATTAGAACAGATTGGGGTTTATTGGACTATAAATTTAACTATCTACTTTCCTGAGGTGGCTAAATCCAGAATGGTATGAAAGTAATAATAATACAAAAATAGTGTGATTTTTTTTCCTTTTTGGTATTGGAAACAAGTCTTGGGCCACTCGTTACTGACAATACTCTTCCTTTAACACATTCCACTCTACTGTCTTTAATAACCTAGCCCCCAAAGTAACAGGCATAATAGATATTTGTTTGTAACTAAGCTTGTGTTTGTTGCCACTCTAAATTAAGGATGTTTTCATGGGTGAATTTGGCTGGAGTTGCCCACAAGAAGTAACTGTTAAAAGTGTAGGGGAATAATAAAGAAGGATGGCCTTGTGATTTAAAGCATTTGAAGTAGGTGGGCAGGATTTGGGTCCTGTCCCCAGATTTCTTATGCGTCCCTGGCCAAGTTACTTAATCTCAGCATCTCAGTTTCACATCTGTAAAATTGGTAAAATAATACTCAAATCTCCTTTATTTATCTAGATTGCAGTCTCTTTAACCTCGGTGATTCACAAACCACTTACTTGGGAGTAGTCCCATTGAAGTCTTTCAGTCTTCCATGGGACTGCTGTGAATAAGTGGTTTGTGGATCACAGCCTGTGTGTTTAAACAGTGGCTAACACACCGGGACCCCAATCTGGGTTAGAGCCCTGGGTGCTTCTGTTCTAAAAACGATAGTGTAAGGGATTGTTGGCTAAGGTGACATTTGCAACTATTTGATACAGATTTGCTTTCTGAGACATTTTGCTCCTATGCTGTTCTGAAGATGTTCTCCGAGTTGACTGCTTTATGAGTTCAAGTGTTTCTGGTAACATAGATATGGCTCGGTTTAATGACTACTGCTAAATAAAAGGAGCATTCTGTCAGTGGAAGAACATGCTGTATTCTGTAGTGCAAGTTTGTGGCATAGCTTTAACACCAATATATTCTCACACTTTGGTTCTTTGCAGTGGGAGGAAGTTAGCATTATGGATGAGAAGAACACTCCGATCCGTACCTATCAAGTCTGCAACGTGATGGAGCCTAGTCAGAACAATTGGTTACGAACTGATTGGATTCCCCGTGAGGGGGCTCAGCGGGTATATATTGAAATTAAATTCACGCTAAGAGACTGCAACAGCCTGCCAGGTGTCATGGGAACTTGCAAAGAGACTTTTAACCTTTACTACTACGAATCAAACAATGATAAGGAGCGTTTTATTCGAGAGATCCAGTTTGCCAAGATCGACACCATTGCTGCCGACGAGAGCTTCACCCAGGTGGACATTGGTGACAGGATCATGAAGCTCAACACAGAGATCCGTGATGTGGGACCACTGAGCAAGAAGGGGTTTTACCTGGCTTTCCAGGATGTGGGTGCCTGCATCGCCTTGGTGTCTGTCCGTGTTTTCTACAAAAAGTGCCCACTTACCGTCCGCAACCTGGCTCAGTTTCCAGACACCATCACTGGGGCTGATACATCTTCTCTGGTGGAAGTTCGTGGCTCTTGTGTCAACAACTCAGAAGAGAAGGATGTGCCAAAAATGTACTGTGGGGCAGATGGTGAATGGCTGGTACCCATTGGCAACTGTCTGTGCAATGCTGGGTATGAAGAGCGGAATGGAGAATGCCAAGGTAGGGCCAGTCTCATTGTACTTTTCATTAGAGCTTAGTGCACATAATTGAATCAAAGATGAGAGTCAATGGAGTAAAGCCAGTAATTAGCAGGCCATGTGGGATACAATGGGACAGAGGGGTCTAATGAGGAAGTCCAATAGCTCCAGGTGGCAAGGCTAAGGAGTGAATAATACTGACAAAACAAATGATGCTCCCATAATCAGCAGAAGGCAAAACACATTTGTGATCAGGCACTTAGATTTGAACTGGCTTAGTGTAGCCAATGAAATTTGAATGAGCATGTAAGTAATGGACTTGAGCCATAGTCTTTTAAAGTGACAGCATCTCTTTTTCTTTCTCTCAAGCAAAGTTTGTTAAGCTCAGGAGGTTCTAACCAAAACAATGTTGCCATAGAGGGAAGAAAAGAAATTTTTTTCTTTCCTCTCATGAGAGAACATAAGAACATAAGATATGCCATGCAGGGTCAGATCAGCAGTTCATCTATCCCAGCATCCTGTCTCTGACAGTGGCCAGTTTCAAGAGAAGTCGCTCAAGCGAAGTACATGCACAGGTCATGGAGGTGTGACCCCATCTCCTGCTAACCTCTCTCAACTCCTGGTAGCCAGGGGCTTACAGGGTTTCTTGTACCAAAACAAGAAACCTTTTATCCATCACATCACCTATGGAGTATAAATCTTTGACATTTCACTTGTTGCAATTTTCCTTTTTTTTTGCACTAGATAATCCTTCGATATTTGACACCGTTTTCATTATTGAATATTTTCATTTCTCAGAAGGTTTCTATTGTCTTTGGTACTATAAGAGGTGCTATTGTAAGCCACAGGCAGAGACCGCATCTATTTCTATGTTCTGTACAGCACCAGGCACATGGCTGGCGCTATATAAATGTTTATAATAATAATAATAATAGGATACTCTGCCCCTCCCCACCAACCTTCTCTCTGCTGCAGGATTAAGGGTTATATAAAAGGCAGATGATCTCAAAAAGATTTACATTTTCCCCATGAGCTTCCTTGATTTTAGTCATAAATTAGTATTTTAATAATAAGTAAACTGCTACAAATTTTGAACCTGAAATCAAATATTTGGATCCTTATACACATGAATAAATCCTGATTTACATCCTTTAATTTCTTCTTAACAATTGAGTGGGTCCAATCCTGTGAAATGCTGAAATAGAGGGCAGGGATTGGACCCAGTGTTGTTCCTTGAGATGCTTGCAGGGCGGGAGGGGGGATGGTTTTCATCTTAATAGTCTCTCTTTAAGTTCACCACTGATGCATTTTTCTTAGGGTAATAATATCTTGTTAGGGTGAGAGTAAAGTAGCAATGCAAACAGCTGACTGCTTTTCTGCTGAGCTAATATAAAAAGCAGCTTTTTAAAAAAAAAATCTAATGAAATTCTTTTAAATGATGATTTGCAGGCAATGTGAAGTTCATTATTATGCATTGGAATTAGCTGTTGGCAGGAAAGCAGCTCAAAGGACAAACTTCATCCTTCGCTCTAGCATTTTCATTAGGAGGGGGAGAAAAATCCATAAGCACATCTTTTCAGCAGCAAAATTACTATGGGTTGGAGTGAGAATTGAAAGATGAACAGCATGATGACAGGAGTAAATTTTCTACACTAAATTACTCTGTCTGTTGGAACCCTGTAAGACAAGAGCTTGGAAATGTTGCATGTCAGGAAACATACCAACATGGAGATGTCGTGTTGAATGCATGTTGTTTATGACCGCTTCAGTGACCTTGGGGAATTATCTAGTATTCCTGTTTTCCAGTGACCCAATAACTTTTAGGCAAGGCTTCTTAAAAAAATTTGAGAAGTGAAGATGAAGGAAAATTTCAGCTTGGTTTATTATGTGAATATTATTCTGAGCACTGCAAAAGTGCAGATCCGGTTAGCACTCTGTCGCACTGATTGATTCTGATTTAAAACTTTTCCTTAGTCATTGGCCTTGATACAATGAGTTAATTGCATGACAAATAATGTGTCTTCCTGAGAAATAGTTTTCCTAGCACAGATGACCTGATATTTTTGGACTAGACATTACAAAAGGATTTCGTTAGTCAGGTTACCTGTAGAATCTTCTGAACCCATGAAACTTGATTGGCCGTTCTTCAGTTAAAGAAAAATCCCAATGAGATCATATCTAAACGGGAGAAAGAAAGCTTTGTCTTTTGAGTCTTCCAGTGTACAACTAGCCTCTTAAAGTTCTTTTCAGAGGATGCAAGCCAATAAGTTATTTGAAATAGTTAAAGCCATTTCATCAGTGGTTATTTGTGGTTTCCTTTTCAAACATTACCATTTCCAAAGCCAGAGCTTTACCAGGAAACTACTCTGATTCATGAAATTTATGACCACTCTACATTTAATTCTCCTTTGGTTTCCAAGTGACACTAAGGCTGATGGAAATTGGGCTTCTGACACTGGGTAAAAACAGATGCGGGCTCGCTGTGGCCTGGGACTCGCTGCATGTGTGGTCCCACACTGCCAGATGTTGGCCTGGGATGCAGGGCTGTATTTAGGATTTTAGCGCCCCTAGGTGGCTCAGGTTGCCACCCTCATTGGAGCTCTGGTGCATGTGGGCTGCTGTTTGAGGCAGGGAGGGAGACAGTGGCGGTGCCCTGGGCTGCACAGAAGCAGAATCTCTTCCTCCACGCTTGGCTCCACCACAGAGCGTGTTTGCGGAGGTTCGAGGCAGAACAGAGCTTCTCCAAGTGGGGATGGATGGGGGCCGCACTCCAGGCTGCGGGCAGTGCGGGTGAGGCAGTGTGGTTGGGATGGTGGTATGGGGAGGGGGCACCATGACTGGGTGGGCATGGGCTGAGAACAGAAACCCCCAACCCCCAAAAATCTGCTTCCCCCCACCAACGGGTACCTATGTTGTCTGCCCCTAAGTCCGGCCCTGCTGAGATGGCCCTGGGTGGATAGGTGTCTGGCTTGGAATGAGTCCTCCCAAGGGCCGCCCACATGGGCCGAAGCAGGCCAATAGGTCTGTTTGGTCCCTTCATCCCTGCTGTGGGGTGAGGGTCACCATGGTTGCCTGTCATGGCATGGGGTGCAGTGTGGAGGCAGGGCCGGCTGACCTCATGTCACATCCCCTCCCCCCCGGTCACGCAGGCAGTGAAACGGCTCCCCCAGCGGCAGGCACATTTGTTCAGTGCTGCTCACTGACTCGGAAAGTGGCCACCACTGTTTCCCGCCCCACCCGCACATCTGTTTTTACCCATTGTTGCAAAGGACTTCTCCTTTACCCTTATTCAGGGACCTGTATTCACTGCATTTTCCCCATTGCCACCAGTGGGAAAAACGCAGTGAACATGGGTTCATGCCCTTATTCCATATTCTAGTTAACTTTTTAGTTCATTGGATTTTCTGCTCTAGCATGTTTTCTTAATATAAAAATGCTTTCCCATGGAGTTGATGGGATGAGAAGGGAGAAAGATCTTAAGTCTGCAGAAACATATAGGACACTAGCCTAGAAGTGCAACTTTGTGAACAGGTTCCACCTCAGTTGTTTTTCAATGGGATGGCTGTGGCAGGACAAATATAAGGAGAGGTCAGAGATCATCCACTTCCTCATCCATCTTCCTCCTGTGATCCCGAGGTCAGAGTTACCATTGATTAAGATCTTAAAAGTCTGACAAAGGCTTGATGGGCAAAAATGGTCAGGGCGGGTGGAAGGGAGGAGGGAGCCCCTATTGTGCTGAGATCTAACACTGGTCATCTGCTAGAGTCTTCAGGACCTCAGCGACAGAACGACATTTCCTCTTGCCATCCTCAGAGCCAGCAGTGTATGCTAATGGTGACCCAGAAGGGGGTGGTGTGTCAGAGTTTACAAGGTGATGCATGGGTTGCCCCCAAAGCAGCTTCAAGTTCATTCTAGCTTCTGAATTTGAATAACGTTTCTGAACTGGTTTTTTTTTTTTTTTTGCTCAGTCCTTGGTGGAAATGCAAAGAGTGTTAAACCACTCTTCTCTCAAGAAGAATGTGTGACTGGAATTAACAGAAGTTTGAACTTGATGAGCAGTTTGCACTGAGGATAATTATTCCACCGAGACTTTGTCATACTCTCAAAAAGTCAGGGAACGAGAAAGAAAGTGAGGTTAAAAATACCTTACTGTTTGGTCTACCTACATGTTTCCCACATGTTGTAGATGAGAACACAGGAATACTGGGCACTCCTGAACATAAAATACTAGTTAACTGGCTAGCCTATACGTGTAGAAGTAGCAACATCAGATCCCAGTAGAAAGAAGGAATTTACTTTTGATAATACCAAACTCACTTGCTAATAGCCAAGAAAGAATGCATGGGGAATATTGTTAATGAAACATGAAATTACCTTATCTTAGTGACACATCTCAAGGCTAAGGTAATTACTGCTTTAAGGCAAAATCTAGCCATTGACTGATTATGCTTTGCGCAGATGTATCACTGTGACTTAAATTGTTTTGTTACACATTAGGATGGTGTGGTTTGGATTTACTTAGGTAATTTCCATATCACAATAAAATAGATGTATTGTGTGAAAAAGCAAAGAAAAAGAAAAGACATATTAAAGGAGTAATAGAGTGTAGTTCTCTGTGATGTTGTGAAATTGCAAATTTCAATTCCAGGCCTGCCGTTTAGTATCTATACATGAGACAGTTGAGATTTTCTTTTTTTAAAACTGATTTGCATAAAGGTCATGCGAGTTAAGCGTTTTGTCTTCTTAACAATTCACTGTTGTGACTTCTGAACAGGCCGATCGGCAGTAAAATCCAAGAATGTTTAAAATGTGACTTGGAGAGCAGAGCTGCCTCTCCATATCATTGCCATTTTTGGACTTTTCATTCTACCTTTGATAGCAGCATCCTTAAGAGGCAATCATTTGAATGATATGATAGCTTTTATCTCTGGCTTTGAAGAATGGCTGTGACCATTGGGAGGAGCAATTCATTTTGTTTCAGAAGTTGAGAGTTTAGTTATTTTTCTATTGCTGTAGTGACTAGAGCTGACAGTAGGTACCTGCAAAATGGGTATACCCATCGAATTTCCCATACCCAAATCGACCTGATAACATCAGGTACTGATCTGTATCTGCGTGTGACCCTATTCAGGTACCCAGTGTCCCAGAATGTTCAACTTCGGGTACCAGTTGTTTTTTACTTTTTTGCCAATTTACTGACTTCCGACACCTATGTATTGGTTTTCCATCTCCAACAATTGATTTACAGTCTCAGAAAGTTGGCTTACGGTCCTGGAAAATTGACTTCCGGTTCCAATTTTTTTTTATTACTGTCCCAATTTTTTTGTGTTCTGACCCAATATACCAATTGATAAATGAAAAATCAGAAAATCAGTAATGGTAATTAGTAAAAATTATCAGGGTTTTTTTGGTATCTGGGTATCTGATTGGTACCCAGGAAACCCATCAGGTACCCATTGTGGTACCCCAAAATGCAGGCATTACCCGTAGGTACTCCAGTACCTGTTTCAACCCTAGTAGTGACTTCCCCTCCTCCCCTCCCTCAATGGCCACATTTGTGTGAATTTAGATGTCTGTTGTGACTGAGGAAAGGACACTCTCTGACCTTGTCCATAACAGCAATTTGAGCTTGCCATTTCAAGTTTGCAAACTGTGTTTTTTTTTAAACAAAACTAAAAAAAAAAAATTATAACAGACAAATAACCAAAACATAATCAATCTCTGGTCTGAAAGTATTTGAAGACAGAAATTACTGTGGAAAGGGGGAGTTGTAGTGAGACAGTCTGAATGAAATTAACACTAGTCTTATCCCCACAAAATAAGTAATTTGGAAAAAATAGAGCTTATCGTATTGTACAAAGTTAGCTTCCTAAATGATGTGTCACACGATAGGTTGCAAAACTCTTCTGAGATTTCTTGCAGACTTTTCCTCCCCCTGCATGTAAAGCTGAAGAATTTACCAAACAGCTATTCTTTGGAATATTCATTTTAGCAACTCTTGGCCTGCTCCCACTGAAACCACTGAAAATTCTCACAGAATCAACGGTGCCATGGCAAGATCTGGTCCATCATTTAAATGCCATTGGTAAAAGGGAGGGTAAATAAGCTAGACTTATCAAAATAAAATGAGGTGTAATTAAAAAATAAATAAATACATATTACAAGTTTGCTCCACACAGTTACAGGCAGGGTGAAAATTTTGTTAGTTAAAACCAAAACAATCTAACTTGTATTAAACATGGCTAGGCACAGATATATATATACAGATCTTGGCTGTCTATAGGTTATTTATCTATGTCTAATAACATGGTCCAGTGATCTTGGATCTTTACTGAACTTGTGAGCAGGAATGAGTAAGAATAAGCACATCAGTTTAAGGCTTTTCAGTTTTCAATTGTGGCTAAATATCTCCCGTCTTTTCATCCCACTATGTCTCATCCCTTTGATATGTTTTCGGGGAGCAGGTGAGGTCACGTAGCTTCATGAATTGGAGACAATTAACAGTTCCATGACTAAATGGACATATTTTATGAATATTCAGAGTCTGTTTCACCTCCCTGGGAAGCAAACATGTTGGCTCCTTTCTCTTTACTCCCATTGGAGACCCGGGAAGTTTTCCCTGTGAATGGGGATTGTCAGCTGTCTGGCCAGTTTGCCTTTTGCATGCAGCAGATTCCTCATTTGCATATTTTGTATACCCCCTCATGCAAAGTAGTACACCCATTTCCCCCATCTCACAAAGGAGATAAGAGCTTCCTTTGGAAACTCCAGCCAAAATCCCTTCTGTTTATGCAGAACCCAAAGACTTGGATTTCATGCAAATTAATTCCGCTTTGATTTCAATCCCTTGTTTAAGAGATACTGAGTGCAATATTTGCACAGGGTTCTTTTTGTACCCCGGCTCTCCTCACTATGAATATAGCTGATTGTCATTCTAAAGTTTTCCTGTCCTTTAGCAAACACTGGGGCCCACTTGCTCATTTCAAGTTAACATATGGGAAAGTGCTACAATCCAGTGAAAACTTACCGCTTGTTTGTAAAATGATCACTCTAGGTGCAAAGTAATACTCTTGTTTCAATATCTTTTGAGGTCGATGTTATTAGGTGCAATTTAATCAAGATGTAGCACTGTGCCTTATACCTTTGTAGCTAGAGATTTGAGTCTTCACCAAGGAAACATGACAAATTTTATCCCACAAAAATAAACATAAAGATGTTTAAGTTGCCTCCAAAGGGCCAACTCAGTTTTGGTGTAAACTCTGACTTCAGTGGGCATGTGCATCAGGAACTAACAGCCCAGTGATCGTAGATGAAAGAGATGGGAAGATGGTAAGTTGTACTATTCAGATAATCAGGCATGAATTAAATTGCAAGATTTATTTACCTCCAAAATTAATAATCCCTCAGAAAAGAAGTATTGCTGTCTGCTTCCTAATTACACAACCCCCATTTTTAATTATTATTTTTTTATTTTAAATGGCTTTCTTGTTTTGTTCTTTAACTTTCCTTAGAAAACTGCCTTTGGCCTGAGGTTGGCTCATTAAATTCTCCAAAAACACTGGCTTGTTTGGGACAGATTTGTTGAAAGGTTTATTGATTTAAGTTGGAACACATGCTGCACGAATGTAGTGCATTTTCTTTTTAAAATTGACTTTTCATTTTGTGTCTTATAAATCAAAAAGGAATAAAATCAGGAGCAGGATGGCATTCAGGGCTGTTTTTCAAGTAAACAGTAAAAAGGATATATTTTTCTGCAAATATGCACACAAGTTTTTGATGTGCAATTAGTATTTAACTTGAAGCTAATTTCACAGGGCTATAAACTTCAGAGCATCATACCATGTGCCATCATTAAGTGGAGGCAGCGTTGCTTGAAACAATGGAACATGCTGGTTTTGTCCTGTATAATGTCTAAAGAAATTAGATGGAATGGTTCAAAGTAGAATCAGGATGGACTGTTAAAATTAGGATTAAATAATATCAGGAGACACTTTGTGTTTGGTATGTACTTAGGTGCATCTTCTTGAGAAATCTGCTTTTCTGTCTTTTTTCAAAGGTTTTCAGAGCTAATGGAGTTTACAGTCCCATTGTGCAATCTTGCCCCAAAGAATTTACAATCAAACCAGAGAATGGGAACTTCAGCTAATATTATTGTCATATAAATATGACAATTACTGAAGGTTGTTGCAAGAACAACCAGGAACTGAACCAAAATCTCCTGAGTTCCAGTGTAGTGCCTTATCCATAGGACCATCCTTAAACAGAGTCGAGTTTCTCAGAGACAGTCCTAGTAACCTTGTCTTAGTATGTTCCAGGTTGCCAACTACTGTTCGAAACACTTTAAATACCATTGGAAGAGTCTATTGATAACCATCGTTTCTCTTACTTGTGCAGGTACTTGATGCTGTACCAGTACAAAGCTGTAGTACAGTGTCTTAATTAGCTTGATAATCCTGTTTGCTTGTATTTTTAAACTATGAAGTGCCGGGTAATTATTCAATTCTTAATAGAAGGCAAATGGCAATGTAAACAATAATTAGGATGTTAGACAGACTAATGCGCTTCAAAGCAAATTGGATTTTTTTTTTCATACTGTTCAGCATGAAGTCCCATAAAGCTAACAGTTTAGTGGCAAGGAGACAAGTTCCATTTTGTTCATATTTTATGGTGTTGTCTCTTCATGCCTTGTTTCTGTGAATAACAGTTTGCCCCAATGAAGCTGCCTGCTCCACAGCCAAATGTCTTTAACAATCGGCTCCCTGCCGTTTGCCATTTGGCTATGCTCTCCCATGGCTCCAGATTGGCTCTTTGTCTACTTCAGTTCCAGCAGGTCAGAGGTTAACAGAATACTGATTTCCTCCCACAATAATGATGGCAGGTAAATATGGACAGATCCCGGTGCTTGGTTAACAACATACAGTTCTGGCTGGAGGGTTTGACTTCTGGACTTTGTTCTAGAAAAATGTGTGTGATTTGTAGCTGAGATTTCCCCAGCTACTGTTCTTCTGAACTTCGATGGAAGTTCAGGCCCTGTTTGAGGCATTCCCAAGACATTAGAAATATATAATCTGAATTTCTTTCAACTTTGGATAAGTTAATACCTGGCTCCAAACTTCTTGGCATTCTCAGTCCCAGTAATGGGTGAGAACTGTCACACTAGATTTGAATGCCTGCAAAGATGGAGAACATAGATAAACAGAGTGGTCCTCTGTTTTGTATAGTGCTGGCACTAGCCCTTAGCACCAGACTGAACCCCATTCATTTCAATGGGATATGCACTGTATATGCACTGTACTAGGACTGGTGCTAAACATTTGAAGGATCATTCCTAGAATCTTTTCTGCATGTTTGATCGGACAACAGGTGCAAAGCAATTACTACATTCAGTTCATTTCTGTGTAAACCTTTTGGATGCCTTTCATATTTATTTCATAAATACTTCCTGAGGCCATTAGTTACATCTTGTCATTGTATCCATTCCTTGCATTGTATTCATCCACTGGCTGAGGACAGTGCTTGTTGGTAACAAAGGCATCCAGCAAGGACGCTGCTTCTTCCCGAGATGTTTTAATAATGCTGTTGTCACACAGGTTTTCTTGTGTCTCTTTTTGTCTAGTGTTCTCATCAGTTTGAATGAATTGAACAATCAGCTTTATATCCCCATTATCAACACTTTAAGAAAAGGCTCCAGCGTTCATCAGTATTGATGCCATTAATGAATTGCAGCGGTTTAATTACAGTTTGATTTAATTTTTATCCCATGAAGTGCAAGTGGCTTGGAGAGGGGAGGAGAATAAATTAAACTTTTCAATAGGTTACAGATTTTAGAAAGCATCCATATTGGTTGCAAAGTGTCACCCTTTTAGGGTGTGGAACAGTTTATTTTTATTTATTTTATTCCAGGGGCTTCCTGCCAGGGCAGATTGTAAAAGTGCTAATTAAAGAGTCTGTCTTTTCATACATAAAACATATCTGGGGAGGGGGGGGGGGGAAGGCTCCACCAGTGCTTCTGTGAACTTGATGCTTGAATTCATTTGTTTTCCATTTTAAGTGTTTTCTGTAGTTGAAAAAGACATTCCCACTTTGAAAACAGTTTCCTTTTGAAGTGTCCAGCCTGGCAATGATTGAAACAGCCACTAGGCAAATTAGCATGTTAAAAGAATTTGATCAATACCTTTCCCCCCACCCTTGCTCCCTCTCTTCAGAGTAGAGTTTGAGTAGCTCTAGGAGGCTCTTGACAGCTGTGCCAGTATGTTTCAAGAGAGCTGTCGATAGCGGTATGGGTAACATGGATGTACTGCGATCAAACTGAGACAGCTTGATCCAGTGCCCAGACTCTTTCAAGAATGGTCATTTGAAAATGGATTCAAGGGAAATTGACGTCTTTGGGAAGCTCAGGCAGTTCGTGTAATTATGGAGAGGATTAGAAAGAAAGTGTAGGGAGAAATAGGAGATCAATACAAGGGTCCAAGTTGACTGAACTCATCTTTAGAAGTTGGAGTGCTCAGTTTTGTAATGCTTAGCCTGTGTATGTAGAAGATTTCTTTGGTTTTTTTCAAGAGGCGAGTAAACACAAAAACTCTACTGTTTCCTAGAATGCTCAAAGACAGCAGACTTCTAGATAATTAACAAGAGAAAGCTGCAGACGCTCTGGTGCAGAAGTGCCAGTTGACAAACTACAGAAGTCAGTTCATTTTTCAAAAGCATGTGTTCTGTGATGAGGGAATTCCCCCCTCCCCCTCCAACCACAGAACAGCAACCAATTTTTCCAATTGCTTGTAAACTTGGCTGCTTCTGCCTTTGAGTGAGGAAGGTGTGGTCTACTGAGAGCCATGTTATTTTGACACTGATTTGCTCCATGGGTGATAATAGATGTGACACTGGCCCACTGTGGCCTGCCTTGGTCACTGGGATGTCTGTTTCCAAGATGCCACATGTGGGCCTGCTGCTGTCCCCCATTCCCCCCCCCCACCCTCCCAGTCACTGACTGGCCCGAAACTGGTCCCCCAGAAGATCCCAGGCACATAGCCTGGGCTAAGGTCTGCCTACACGGGCCAGCGTGTCTATTTTTAGCTCCATCCACACTAGGGATTGGGGGCTGCTATGGCTTGCCGGGATTGGCCACCATGGCTGCCCATGATGCTGGGGGTGGGGGTCACCCGGCTGCATGTTTGTGGCCGGTCGGTCACATGTTTATTCTGTGCCCCAATCCGGCTCTAAGGGTGGCGGCTGCCATCTTCCACATACCATTGGGCAGGGGAGTGGCCACGGCGGTTGCACATCTATTTTAACCCTGTGACTTTAGACAAGTCTCTTAACCACTTTGGCAGATTACACAAATTACAGTAACAACACAGCTGCAGATGAAACTGGAGCAAGTGCCCCAGGTTTTGGCCCACATGTTGCTGTTCCCCATCATCTGGGAACAGTTGCCCTGCAAGAGCTTGACTGATTTGAAACTGCTGAGAGTGGATCAGAAAGGGGCTTCTGCCTGCTTGTTGATGGTCAGGGCTGATCCCGGTAGGTAACAGCCCTTTCCTGGTCTGTAGATAGGACCAGAGATGGTTTCTCAACTGTAACTGCTGCTAGCAGGTGGGGAGCACTCTATCCATAGCAATTACAGTTGGAAAGAACCCAGGGGCTACCATAGGCAGAAGCATGAGCACCGCTTCTCACTATAGGAGTTAACACGTGTTGCTATCCATGTCCTTGCTGTGAATGCGGAACATATGTGGAAATCTTCTTTATCTGCACATGCCTATCTGCCAGTCAGAGCTAAAAGAGTCCACGCTTCTATGTTGTCTACCTCAGATAAGTTTTTTTTTTTAGTAGGGTTACCACCTTCTCTAAGACTTTGACCTCAAGGGCCACACCGGAAGGGATGCAAAGGCAGTCTCCCACGCCTTTCCGATATAATGTCTCCATCAGAGCATTGTGACATTGCAATACTCGGAAGGGGGCGGGGACTCTTCCTGATGTGTCCTCACCCTCTGACAGCTCCACAAGCCCAGATTCTTTGGGTTATCCGACAGCCCTCACCTGGGGACAGGGGGTTAAAACAAAGAGAGACTGCATGTCGAGCTCAGAGGGATGCTAACTCCAGTTTTGAGAAGGCCTGATCCTGGAGCCTGCAGTGCTTTGGAGATCACAGCCCTTCAGGGTGTTTGAAAAAAATATGTTTTGAAGATGGAGAGGATTGATTTCCCCCACCAGCAAGTTAATTTTCTCCCATTTTATTATAGTTTTAAATTTCAAAAGGCATTTATACTTTTAAATTTCATAAATATACCAAACATTACACTTTTATGGACTAAGTTATACATAACACATTTTTTATGTTCTTAAAGTAGTAAAGTCAATTTAGATCTGATACGAAAATAAGTATTGTATATATTACAGTTTCTACCAAAATTTCAGCCCCCCCCCCCAAAAAAAAGAACCTATTTTTTTTTGTGCCCTGTTCCCAAATCCTATCCAGCCTGTGGAGCTTGACAGCTTACACTCATTTCCAGAGTGGCCCATGGGAGGCTTACCGCTGTATGATTAAGGTCCAAATCTTCAAAGCACTGTGGCCCCGTTGAAGTGAATGGGACTTGCCTAGGGGACTGGAGCCTGAATTGAAGCTGATTGACTGATTTGAAGCTGCTGAGAGTCCCTTCATTACATTGTGTAGATTGGAATTGTCCAGTTAGATCAGCTTAATGATCTTCTTAGCTCTATCATCTTTCCCTATTACATTGCATGAAAATGCTTTCAGTGCTGTATGTGCTGCCGAGACATTCTCTTTCCACTCCTTAACCATGTCCCAAGCATAGAGTATCATGGGATATTCTCCTGGTATTCTTGATTAGGACTTTTGGAATAAAGAATGACTGCTCCAAAATATCACCCCCAGCTTTTACATTGGTATAAGGGTCCAAGACATGGGTGTGGAAAGTCATGGCAGGAGCAGGGTCCACTTGGTCTAGGAAAGATTGTGCAGGATTGGGTTCTGATAAGTTGTTCAGGATCAGGGTCCAAGGATCCAGGAGGGTCTGTCAAGGATTGGGTCCGGGACATCTCAGGTGGGGAACTGGCACACAGACCAGGGGGCAGGGTACAGAGACAGGGTCAGAAAGACGGGGTTAATGGCAAGGGTCAGCACGACTGACTTCTAGAGTCCAAACAGAATCAGTCCAGAACACGCATGAAGTCTAGGGGGAAAGGAGCACTGGTCCAAAAGGCACTTGGAGACAGGAGAGAAGAGACGCACAGGAATCGGGAAGGTGACACAGGAACCAGGAAGTGAGACAGATGATCCACCCAGCTTTCCTTAACTTTAGGCTGTCCTGTCCTTGTATACAGGCCAGCAGCCAACCAAGAAGCTGGGGGTGTGGAGCAAGGCTGAGGGAAGACTGTGGCCTGATCAGCCCTGGGGCAGGCCTTTATCAAAGCCTCAGCCAGGGTCCTAGCCAGAGTGCTATGGCAGTGCTGAGGCTCCCATTGCATGATGAAAGAAGACTTGGAAGTTTATCTAATTTGGTTGTTGGGGAAGTTAACAGGAATTTTTTTATTGACTGTAAGATTTTTATTATTGTTTTTATTGATTGTAAGCTGCCCTGAGCCTTTATAGGAAGGATGGCATATACATTGAAATAAATAAATCATGGGTGTCATCTCAGTGCCTCAAAAATCTTTAATGTATATATCCTCACAGACGCTCTCTATTAAAGGGAAGAACTGATATTCCATTTAATATTTCAGAGGGGGAACTGGGGCACTGTAAATTCACCTAAATTGCAGCAGATCAGGAAAGTGGAACGGATCTTCTGAGGCTCAGGCCGTACCCATTTGACCATGTTTCTTGTCTTTATTGACTGCTGCATGAATGTCTGTGTGATCAAAATAAGACTAGTAAAACTCCTAGCTTTGCAACTCACTATTGAGTCTTGATTAGAGAGTACCTAGGGATACTCAGACAAACAAACACAGACTGTAAACAGAAACACCAAAAAACAGAGACTGTATGGAAATGAGTTTGATTATTCATAAGTTAGCAACTTGGAAATATCTGTTGAGAAATTACTGCCTGAGAATGGGTAGGAGCGGAGGTAGACATAGGAGACACAAAACCAGTACTGCTTGTTGTCTACATCAAATTACAATACAGCTTGGAATGGTACCAAGCACAAAAGAGCTACTGGGTGTTTTCAGGGGAGATGCTAACCTGCATGACCCGGCCACCGTGAGCCACGGGTCTGCTAGGGTAGCCAGATATGCAAACTTTAGAAGACACCTATGAGAAATACAGGTTGCAGGGCTGCACTGACTCCAGTGCAGCCCTGCAACCTGTATTTCTCAAGTGTCCTCTAAAATTGGCATATCTGGTCACCCTAGGGTCTGCCCACCCCTCTGAAGGTGGAGCACACTCCTGCAAGCCACTGAATACCCACTCTCAGCCACTCACGCAACAATGCTGGGAAATCTGCAGTGCACGATGCAAGGCCAGCCAAATATGCAGCATCTGCCTTGGTGGCTGCAGTAGCTACGTTGGGAACGGCCTGTTTGATTTGCTCACGCCCTTCACGTGTATGGGTGCTCGGTGGCAGAGTTCCGTGGTGGCCATGGTCACGCCCCTGCTCGATTTGCTTGTCTGAAAACACCCACTGAGGAGGTAACATAAGAGGGGAGTGGAGGATAGCTAAGCCACAACATTCAAATGAGGTGCTATTCATGATTTATTTACTATTTATTTAATAAACCTATATCCCGCACCCATCCTTACTTGGGCAGCTCAGGGTGGCTAACAATCATATTCAATAAAATATCAACAAAACATTAAAAACAATCAATAAAAGATCATACAATAAAATCTGGTGTGAAAAAACTACATAACCCCCCCTATCACCGAAAGCGCATGGATGCACAGTGCCATTTTGGGAACTTGGTGAAAACCAAACACAGTAAATGACTCTATGAAACAGTTGGTTCTTCTTTTTCTTTGCTATAATGATGCCAAGTAAATGTTTTCCTCAAAATCTTTGGGTCCAGTCTAACTGTGTGGCACTGGCAAGATACAGTCTAAGTGTGTGGCAACTGTGTGGAAATGGTAGCTGCTATATTAGGTTCCTGTGCTAAGTTTCAGGTGATATCTCCCCACAGCAAGGTGCATAAGAAATGCTAAAGCAGTGTTAAAGTGGAGTTCGCGTCATGTCTGTTTTCACCTGGTGTTGGCTAATGCGGGTTAAAGTTAGCTAGTGTGGGCTATCGTCTTGTTTGTTTACACCCTTTGATTCTCCTGCCCACTCTTTTCCAGAGACCCATTTGGCCCCCAGCCCAAGTTAGAATAGCCTTTGGGCTTCTCTAAAATTTACACTGTTTGGTAGCAGCTTGCACAATTTCCTTCCACCAGCGAGATATTGCTGAAGCACCGAATCAGGCCCTGATGGCCTGGACAGTATATTTTTTAAACAGGACCCAGCCATCACCAATTAGCCACGCACAAGCAAAATCCGTTCTCACTGAAGTGCTCCAGCCAGCAGCTATTCCCCTGGAATATATTAAGCGAGGATCTAGGTCACTTTGTCTCAGCTTCCTTAAGGTTCATTAACTGCCTTTTTAATGTGCACTTTACTAAATGCGTAAAGAGCTCTAGGATTCACTGTGGTTTCACTATTGAACACATCTGTGTTGAAAGTTGGTTAACAAGGACCCTTGTAGCAGACTAGCAAGTGAATGTTTTTCTGCTGGTGCATTTTCTCCTTATTGAGAGTTCCAAATGACTGTGGTTCCTCATTTGTAAACATTACCATTTATCTGGCTTGAAGTTTGCCCTTCGAAATTCAAACACATTTGTGTCAATCGGTGGCCTCTCTTTCCAAGTTCTGGGTGACCCTGAGAAAAGAAATGTGATTATGCAATTAATAAAGCTGAGGCCCTTGTTTTACAGAGTGTTGTTGAGTGATTACTATTCTGTTGCCTCTTCGGTGAGTGTTGCCAAATTGTCCTTCAGTGTTGCTAAATAACAAGGAAGTTACGTGCTCAGAAAGAATAGCTCCTTGAAAATTTGTAGTGACGCATAATTGCCCCTTTGCTGCCCAAGTGGCAGCAAAGGCCAATTTGTCGCGCCCCCGCTGGCCCTCCCCTCGCAAAGCTAGGGCTTAAGAGCTGTAAGAAAGGGGGGGCCACAGAGTATCTGCCCCCCCCAAACAGTGGCGTGATTCCCCCACGGGGTAGTGGTGCGTGAATGCACCGCTGCGGGGGGAAATCTGGGAAGTAAGCAGAGTGGCAGCAGCTCTGCAGGGACCCAGCCGGGGTTGCTAGGCGACCTTGGCTGGGTTGAAGCGAAAAGTGCAGATTCCTATTGGTGCACTGCCGATTAGGGGCGGTGCTGTGAGGAGAAGCCGCTCGACTCAGCAGTCGTGAGGCAGCGGCGAAAGGAGCAGTACCCGCCCACCCACCCATTCAATACCCTGGTGAATTCGGTTGCTTAGATGGGCCAGGAAGGAAATTTGACATGACACACAATTGGCTGAGAATGTTGCACAGATTTTCACCTTCCTCATAGTATTGGGGCTATTCGGTTTGTTTGGAATCATTCATTTAGTTGTTAGGTATGGCTGCTCATGACATTTGTCGCACTCTGCAGGGGCCCAGCGCCTGAGTAGGTTAGGTTAGGAATTAATAGGGGCATCTCCTTATGAGATGGGGGGGTGACGTTCAGCGCAATAGCAGGGTAAGACAAGCGGCCAAGTCAACCCCCTGGAAGAAGTGACCGCGAGAGCAGTAGGAATATGTAATGCCCCCAGCTCAAGGGCACTATCCTCCTTCCCCCGGCTCAGAATGAGCCTTGTCCCCTTCCCTATAGCTTGTTAATAGGGATGGGGAGATGTTGACACTGTTGTTTGGGGTTGGCACAGGATGGAATACCTGGTTAACCTCTGAGTTATAGTTTTGGTCTTAAGAGGCGCTGGACCCAGCTCACATAAGTGATTGCCCCCACCATTCTAATCTGATTTCAATTGTTATTCTGATTAAAGAGTGCGGCCAATTTAAACCCATTTCTCTGTCGTGACTTATTTCAGGGGGTGGGGGGGGGTGTCAACAATAGGCCCTTTCCACATGGACACTCTTAACACTGATAAAATGGGTGCTACATTTTATAATACATGTTGTAGGGCTGCAGGTGTGCTCTATGGATGCCCTGCAACATGTATAATAAAATGTAACACCCATTTTATCAGTGTTAGAGTGTCTGTGTGAAAAGGGCCATAATCATCATGCAGCAGGATTTCTCAGACAGTAGTCCTGAAACTTTTTACTCTGCAATTCTTGATAAGTCTATATGGGATTACTCTGGAGTAAGGTTTTTTTGGCAGGGTGATCACAGCCTCAGAGTTTAAGCACTGACTGTAATTTCAGATATGCACTGGGCACGTCCAACTACCCACTGGGATCTGTTTCGGATCCCAGTCAGGAATCAGTCCGGTCGTCCTTTAGATATGCCGGCTGATTCCTATAGGGGATCGGGGAGGGGGNCCCCCCCCCCCCCCCCGCACTCCCCTGGCTGCTCACTCTCCTGGAGATGGGCGGGCGCAGCGGTCAATTCAGCCGCTGCGCCCGATCCTGCATCAGGGTCCGGGCCACGGTCCGGAATCGGCAGCGGTAACAGACGTTACTTTCTGCCGATTCCGGACCCTGGTCCAGCTAACCACACGGTTCTGGACCTCCGGCCAGCTCTGGAGGTCCAGAACCGTGGTCAGTGTGTTTCCTGCTGGGTGTTCACCATGGTGAACATCTGTCGGAACACACTACAGACATTACAGTACCACGGCCACCACAGGGGGTTCACTGTGGTTGACCGTGGTATCATAACGTCTGAAATTACCCTGAGTCAGAACCTTCCATGGGCTTTTGGCCAACTTCATCCTTCAGTTACACCTGTGTGACTTTGATGAAGTCAGTGGAGTTGCACAAGTACAACTGAGGTCAGGATTTGGCCACTTGAAGGCAATCTGAATTAAATGAGGGGGTGTAAAGATGACTAAAAAGGTGACTGTCGGCTTTCCCGGTTTATGTTGAAAGCCATATTTAACTGGGAAAGCTTGCCCAACAGAAAAGCCAGATTTACTGGCAAATATTAGCACACATTGGAAAAGTTCATTAACGTTTCCCATGTCCACACACTTGGGTGTTGGCATTGAGATACTCCTAATCAGTTTCATACTAGGAAGTTAGCAGATGAGGAATGATTCCTGTGGAGGAAATACTTAGGGCTCCTTGGTTTTTACATTTGCTGGAAAATATCCTGCTATTTCTCAATCCCGCCCCAGCAAATAATACCCCAATAAATCAGAAGCCTGAAGGGGAACAGATTCTGGTTGTGCATGGCTAGTTGGTGGTGGCTGGGTGCTACTAAACAAATATGGCCCTTTTCACACAGACACTCGAACACTGATATGAGTGTTACATTTCATTATACATGTTGCAGGGCACCCATAGAGCACACCTGCAGTCCTGCAGCATGTATAATGAAAATGTAACACCCATTTTATCAGTGTTTGAGTGTCTGTGTGAAAAGGGCCAATGAGAAATGGGCACTCTAGCCCCACACTCCCACATAAGCTGGCTATGCACTGGCCCTGTTGATCTTTGGGATGTTAAGCCTGGTCTATTCAGACACAGAAATCAAGTTCCTGTCTTTACTCCCCCTTTCACCAGGTGGCAAAAAAATCCACAAGGTCATCTGTGGTTGGAGTATTCACTTGTAGCACTTTTGGGACAATGGAGTGTTTATTTGAGCAGGTGATACCTCCTCATGAGAGTAACTCCCTTTTTTCTGTCTTACTCCTTTCTCTTCATATTGACTGAGGGATGATTTTGCACTGATGGTTGTTTTCAGTTTCCTGATATCTCTGTTCTGGCCCTGTATGCTAGGAGCTACTTCCAGATAATAATTGATTTATGGTTTGGCTGTAGCTGTAACAAGTTCAGTACAAAGATACAAAATAATAATAAACAGAACACAACATGTGAATAAACTATGCTCAAGGACCCGAGTTGACTGCGTTGCTGCAATTTGCAGTGATTTTCACAGAATCAGCCAATCCTCACAGAATCAGCCAATCCTCACAGAATCCTTGAAGAATCAGCCAATCCTGACCATGACCCGAGGGTAAATAGGTCCCTGGGAGATGAATTGTGGGTGGGTGGGGTCTGAAGGTCCTATGTTTGCATGAGGGAGGTGCTGAAATTTCTGAGGATTTGAGTTGTGTTTGATTAGCAAAGTTGTGATTCTATGTCATACCTATTGCAAATTTGCTTCCCAGCATGCATAGTTATGCAAATCAAGTTAATTATGCAAATATTAATGCTTGCGGTGAATTTTCAGAATTTGGCTTCACTGGTTGCAGAATTTAAGATTTTTTTGTGCAGTCAACTCGGGTCCCTGACTATGCTATGCACAAAGTTAGCACCATTAAAATTGCCTAGCCCTCCCCGAGGCTTATTGTGGCAGGACTTGACCCCTTAAAATGCAGAAACTGACAAATTAGTCATGCCACCCAGAATATTATCACCAATCATGTCTGTCCAAGGGGACAAACAAAAAGAAAATACATTTTATCAACCCCATTATGCCGAGTCTATAATTACAACAATAATGCCCTATCTAGCTATCTGGCTATCTAGTTCTTCTTGGAACTTAAGACGCTAAGCAGAAATTTGGTCACCCTTTTGGTGCTCCCTTCGTCATGTCCAGATAGAAGAAATATTACCAGGCTAAGACTAGATCTAGCCAAGAGTCGGGCCAGCCACTTCTCACGGGCTTCAGAACAACACTCTCATCGTAGCAATATATGCCCAATAGTGTCCACAGGAGCTAGTGGGCAACTGCAACGTTGGTGATTAAGAGGGATGCTGTGAAAGTGCCCTTCAGTTAGTGCAGAGGGGAAGATGTTCATTCTGGCCATAGTCAAGCACCTTCTGGCCAAAAGTCCCAGATCACATTCTGAGTAGGGCGCAGCACCCCGGGAATGGTTAAATAAACCCAACAATTGGCTGAGGGATATTTTTGCACTGATGATTCTGTTTTCAGTAGTCTGATATTTCTGTTTTGGCCATGTGTGCTAGGAGCTACTTCTTATGATGCACAGTCCTTCCCAAAGTCCCACATAGCTGCTTGTAAGCTGGTCTTGGGGACTTATCTATGTTGGCTATTTAAAACCATAGCGTAGACCAGATAAATTAGCTAAATCAAGGTCAACACTGGTATACACCTTAATATGGTTGATCATGACTAGCTAAATTGAAATGAAATTGGAGTTGCCTTACTTAATGCTAGGATTTAAAATCTATATAGCTAAATCAAGTTAAAAAAACAAGCCACACATCTTCCCTTAACGTAGACAAGAAAGCAGAACCACACTGTCTGTTTCTGCAGGATGAAAACAGATGAGACAATGGCTTGCTATAGCCCATCCGGGCCTGGGACTCACCTGCTTGTCTTTTTCCCAATCACCAGATTTGGGACTGCATATGCCCCGGGGTGGGTATGTGGCTGGCCTGGGATGCTTTCTCATGAAGATCCCGGGCAACCATCCTGAGCCAAGGGCCATCAACATGGGTCAACACATCTGTTTGGCCCAGCCTATCCCTGCTATGAGGCAGGCGCTGCGATGACTGCATGTCATGGAGGGGTGGGGAGGGGATGGGGCCACCTGTCCACCTGCATGTTTGTTATGTTTCCCTACTCTACTTGGGGCATGGGGGCAGCAGGACAGCTCTCCAGCCACCAGGGTTCACACGCACATCTGTTCTGTGTTGCCCGCCAACCTGGTCAGTGATGGCTGTGCTTTTCTGTCCCGGGGTGGGCTGGGCAGCCACCTCACCATTGACACATCTGTTATTACCCACATGGTCAGAGAGATACTGAACATACACAATGCTTTCTCACCATCATCCAGAAGAGCCTATGGGTATATAGAAGGAGAGGGAGGGAGCTGCTTTGAAAATAGGTACAAGCTCTGTGGAACAGATAGGAGTTGGGGTGGGGGCACTTAAGAGGATGCTCAGGATGGGAGGAGGAGGAAGAAGAGTGTCTAGCTCATAGATCTGTGCCAGTGTCCAGCCCTTATCCTCAAATGCATGTCTTCATCTCTTCTCCCCTCTCCCTGAGCTCACTCTTTCAGTGCTTTGGGGTAGGAGCTGGATCATCAGACCAGATTTAAGAGCAAAATACAAGATAACTGGGTGCTAAATTTGGTCCATGGGCTGGGAGTTCCTCACTCCTGGTGTATAGCTACAAGTTGTGTTGTTTCGCAGTCCTTTCCAAAGGTTTTAAAAAATCTACTAAATAAAAACCACATATCATTGCAATACATCATGGCAGGTATGCATAGCTCCAGTCAGTACCATGCTAGAACAAGAGCAGGACTATATGTATTTTAAAAATGGGACGCACCCTCCATCCCCACCAACCTGAGCGCTCGTCTGAAGGCAGGGTGGGTGGGTGCGCACTCCCGTGACCTACACACCACCCACTCATGCCCCTGCATGGAGCATCAGGGAAAAATCTGGGATACTTCGTGTGGGGGCAGGAGTGGGAGGTGCATGGGTAGGGGTGTACACCTAGCACACACCCATCCCGGCCTGTGTAAATCCCCCCTTACTCACTAGACATGCATTGATACTCCTCTTAGCACAGTGCATATGAACCCACTCTCCCCAGCTGTGTACATTTAAAAACGGTCCAAGAGTCCTCCTAGAGCATTAACCTTTAATGAAAAGTAAAAATATTAAAAAGTGAAGTCAGCTTCCAACTTCAACAGATTCCTTTTAGAAGAAAGTTTATTCTTCAGTAAGATAAAATCTCTGCTGCCTAGAGACACTCTGAATGGGACACTTGGCACAGATGCATGTTACCGTGCCTCTGCTTTGAGTGTATAGTCTTTGGTGGTTTAACATCCCCTCATCCTAGCTTTGTCAGTGTGTATCATGATAAAAAATGACCTCAGTCACATAGACATGAACTTTCCATTTGCTCCCGAGTTTGTTTTAATGAAATGTTGTCCATGTTTTAATCTGTGCAGATAATAATTAATGCAAGAAACAAATGAGGGCTGTACAGTTCTTGCACCTAGATCTATTTGGATGTGGCTGGGGGATATTCAAATTGTTTAAGAGGTGTAGGCTTTACTCCATTTTTTAATTATGGTGCCAGTACCTGAGCAGAGGAAACCAAGAAATATAATCTAACAGTAATATTTCTAACAAAGATGTGAAGAAAAATGCACACGAGCAACATAGCACATTTCCCCTCTGTTGTAGTGTCTTTTGATGAATTGTAGCGCTTGTNCAGCAATAATGTATAGTGGCTGGTTTCTGTGGGTACTTACCTCGCTCTCTTGGGCCACAGTTTGGGAAGCAGTGACCTAGAGGAACAGAGCAGAGTCTGTCTCTTATACACATCTAGATGTGTATAAGAGACAGAGGATGTACTATTCCTAAAGCAACACTAGCATATGTCTGTTCAGCCTGATTTTGAAAACATCTAATGAAGGAGATTCCATAGCCTCCCTAGGCAACCAATTCCATTGCCCAATGAATCTTACAATTAGGAAGTTATTGTTGTAGGAAGTTATGACGCAAATACTGAATGGTCACAGCATTCATTAACAGTTATACCTGACGGATCCCTTCTGCTAATGATTCATCCTGGCCCAGGTTGTGCCAATAAATCTAAAGCAATGAATTGTAGTTAAAGCTGAAACAGCTACTAAATATAATACCCATGGATAATACCTGCATTTTTGGATACAACATTGGGTACTCAACTGGTTACCTGTATTGATTGGGTACCCAAATACTCCCCCAAATCAGGTACCAGTTTTTTGATTTACCAATTCTCAATCAGTATATCAAGTTGGAAGACTGAAAAACTGGCATAATAAAAAAAATTAAAAAGGGGGGTGGGGGATCAGAAGTAGTTTCCTGGGACTGGAAGTTGACTTTCCATGACAAGAAAATTTATTTTCTGTGATGGAAAACAAGTGTTTAAAGAAAATAAACAAATACTGGAACTTCAGGACCAGAGGTTGCTGAAAAAGTTGTCAGAACCTGACAGAAACCTGATAAAACGATGTCAAGAGTTGGTATATCAACAAAAATGTCAAAAAATTGGTACCAGAAGTCGACATTTCAGGACATATCGATACTGTCAGGCTCCAGGGTCAGAGCCTAGGGAAAGGACGGAGGGGAAGATGAGGGAAGGTAAAAGGAGACACAGGATTAGCAAGGGAACCTCTCAGCCGCTCTCTGATATCCAGGAGATAAAGCACTTCGCATAAGTACCAGCCAAGCTGGTCTAGAAAGGCATACGACTCATCATCGAGGTGAAGGGACAGGGAAGAAACACACAGGGCCGGGACTGGAAGACAGGGATCAAGGGATCAACACAGGGGAAGCGGGAGGCAACAGGGGAAGCCAGAGTCCGAGGCAACAAGGGAAGCCAGAGACAACAGAGGAATTTCCCAGTGAAACAAAGGTGGCCAGAGGGCCAGGTCCTTCAGGCCAGCAGACAGGCTATGGGGGTCTCACTAGAGGAAGGGAGCCACTCAACACAAAACCAGACAGAGGGCGAACAGGAAACCACCAGCATCCACCATGTGCAGACAATCAACAGGAGGAAAGGAACTTAGGTAAGAAACCCCCCAACATACAAGGAGGACAAGCAGGGCAGGTACCCACACAAGAGGAGTGGGAAGGGCATCACACAACACACAAGGGGACACAACACCAATACAGAGAGAATAAACAGCAGAGCAAAGAACAAACAGCAACAGAAGAGAAGAGCAAGGGGCAAGAGACAAACACAAGCCAAGGGGAATGACCTGAAGCTCTGCACCCACCCCAGCTGCCCTAAATACCCTAAGGATCCAATCAGGCTGGGGCAGCTGGTCCACGCCCCCCATCAGGGGCAACGGGGCACAGCTGGAAGGAAAAGAGGGAATGACAAGGCAGGGAGGGAAACCACCTTCTGCAGTAACGCCTCAGTGGCGCAGGAGGCAGCAAGCATCCCAGGCAACCCCCGAGGCTAGGAGTTCAAGGCCCAGCCATGACAGTATCCACCCTCCAAGCCCCTCCCCCCTTTGTGGCCAGCTAGGGGAATACAGGCCACCCTGGGGAAGGGACGAGGGGGGAACAAAAGGGAAAGGGTCTGGACCCAAATAGGATGGGAGAAGGCCAGGGTCCGAGATAAGGCCCATAGGGGGGCACACAGCCCAGAGGGTGGTAAACTACTGGAAGGTAGGGCCTTTTAATATACCCCATAGGAGGAATGGGTGTAACAGTACTCAGTCCGGTGGGTGGGGGGAGTAGGAAGTCCAGGTGCAGGCTGGACCAATGGAGGAGGTCCTAACAAGGAGGATGGGGTTTCACAGGTGACTTTAGGGGCACAGGGTCCAGGGGAAACACGAGGTCCATGTCCACACACCCCAGGATCTGGGGGGTGAGCATCATGCTGATGGAGACCGTGAGTTGACCGAGGAGATCCCAACCCAGAACTCTTTGTGCCATGCATACGCAGTGTTGGAAGTACATAGATGTGGTGGTACCTCTTGTGTAATAAGGGGGAACTGTGGCCTTGTTGTGGGAGCAGCTATTAGAGCATACCTTTGGAAGGGTCCCAGCCCCCTTCGGTGTAAGGAGGGGAGATGCTGACGATATTGCAGGTCCTTTGTGGGCGATCTTCCCCTGGGCGCTGGTATTCCGCATCCTTGCAGGTTCTCTCGCAGAGGTGGGGAAAGGTAGGTTTACAGCAATGGGATGCCCAAGCAAGGTTGGCTTGATAGGCTTGTCGCTCGACTCAGAAAGCTCCCTTGACAAAATGGAGAAGTTAGTAGAACAGCCCGGAGCAGACAGGGAGGGGAACGGCAAGCCGGAGCGGCCTGCAGTTGTTACATCAGACTTTGGGGTTTTTCCCACATTCCTGGGTAACCCCTATGGCACGGGGAAAACCGGCAGGGAAACATTCACGAACCCCATGTCCAGGAGTCCAGCCTGTTCCTTTGGTGGTGGTTGGTAGCCTTCCTGCAACACAATGGGGCCATTGGCTATTCACACTCCGTCTCCCTGGTCTGGCTGCACTGGGGGCAGGTGTGTCTGTGATGGACTAGAATCTTCAAGCCCTCCCGCCATATTAGAATTGGTATCCAAGGGTAACGATGGGGTCAACGTTACAGAGTTACCCAGTCCTGACAGACCCAGAGCTGTTCCTTCTGCCCTCATAGGGCCCAATTCTGGGGAAGACAAGGTGGGAACCTCCACCACGGTAACAGTGGCACATGGCATGAGACTGTCCATTCCACTTAAGGATTGCAAGGCCCCAGGTAGTGGTGAAGTATCCCTATTTGTCATGGGGGTCCAGCATCGCTCTAATGACCCACCATCTCCACTACCGTCCAAGGCATCCTTTAGGGCCAACCCCGAGCTTCGAGCAATGAGCACTAGAGACTGGACCTTTGGGCGGTGGACTAACACCCGCGCGGTCTGGAAAACAGTTGGTTGGCTCTGTCGTGCCTGCCACCCAGCTACAAGGATTGCTGGGCCTGTGGGCCCTGGCTCCCATGGTCCTAGAACGAGTCAGGGTCCTGAGGCCACTGTCGGGGGCTTACCTGGCCCAGGAGTCGATGATGATGCGAAGGCTGCTGCCTTAGGAGGAAGTCTCGAGGAGGTCATCGTCTCAGTTGGTGTCGGCTCAGGTCGGCACAGCTGGTCCAAAGACACTCGTGGATTGGAGGGCAGGGATACTGGGGTAGCCTCTCCATCTGCAGACTTAACAGGGTTAGTTTTTACCTGGTCCACATAATTGAGTACACGCTTATAGTGGGCCCACATGGCAGGGGTCTGTTCCAGTTCCATCAGCTCTCCCTGCAAAATGGGCTTTATCCAGGGGTGTGGGCATGTCACTTGCATCCGATAGCCCCACACGCACCCCCAACCTTGCCAGCAGAACTGGTGACAGCCATGGCAGCAAAGGGGGTATATCCAGTGCCACCATCAGGGGCGGAAGCAGCATCGTGGCCACGGGGGGTTCCAGCAGGGACAGGCCCAGGCAAAGGTCCGCCCCCTGGTGGCATGGGCGACCCCACCCACAGTGTACTGTGACAAGGGCACTACTGAGGCCTTTCTCAAAGGGTCATCAGTAGTGGTAGCTGGGATCATGGTACAAGATATCAAGCCCAGGGTCTAGCAAGCGATGGGGAAGAATGGGGGACAGGAGTGTGAGCAGAGCTTTCTGTCAGGCTCTGGAGTCAGAGCCTAGGGAAAGGACAGAGGGGAAGATGAGGGAAGGCAAAAGGGGAGACACAGGATTAGCAAGGGAACCTCTCAGCCGCTCTCTGATATCCAGGAGATAAAGCACTCCACATAAGCACCAGCCAAGCTGGTCTAGGAAGGCATACGACTCATCATCGAGGTGAAGGGACAGGGAAGAAACACACAGGGCCGGGACTGGAAGACAGGGATCAAGGGATCAACACAGGGGAGGCCAGGGGCCGGGGCAGCCAGGGGCCAAGGCAACGGAGGGGAAGCCAGAGGCAACAGAGGAATTTCCCAGCAAAACAAAGGTGGCCAGAGGGCCAGGTCCTTCAGGCCAGCAAACAGACAAACAGGCTATGGGAGTCTCACAAGAGGAAGGGAGCCACTCAACACAAAACCAGACAGAGGGCAAACAGGAAACCACCAGCATCCACCACATGCAGACAATCAACAGGAGGAAAGGAACTTAGGTGAGAAACCCCCAACATACAAGGAGGATAAGCAGGGCAGGTACCCACACAAGAGGAGTGGGAAGAGCATAACACACAAGGGGACACAACACCAATACAGACAGAGCACAAACAGGCAAGCAGGGCAAGAGCCAAACACAAGCCAAGGGGCATGACCTGCAGCTCCCCACCCAGCCCAGCTCCCAGTAGCCCTAAATACCCTAAGGATCCAATCAGGCTGGGGCAGCTGGTCCACACACCCCATCAGGGGCAACGGGGCACAGCTGGAAGGAAAAGAGGGAATGACAAGGCAGGGAGGGAAACCACCTTATGCAGTAGTGCCCCAGTGGTGCAGGAGGCAGCCAGCATCCCAGGCAACCCCCCAAGGCTGGGAGTTCAATGCCTAGCCATGACAGATACCCAGTTGGGTCATAATTGCATACTGCATAGTACCCAATTGTTACTGGGCCAAATTGAGTACTGGAAATTTGACAGGTTACCTTATTTTGCGGGTAGGGTACTCTTTTCAGCTCTGTTCATAGCCATTGTAACACACTGGGTAGTGTGTATGCTTGATCTACCAGCTGCTGGTACCAGCAGCCTCTATTGCAACCAAGTGCTATCATTTTTATTCTTTATCACACACTGTTTTCCATCATTTACTCAGAGAACAGTTTTCTTACCTCTGTGGGAGAGGTCATTATTGGATTTTTATAGCCAAATGAGAAATAGCACAGGAATGCAGAACTGATCACTGAAGTTATGTTGATTAAGTTGATTATTCTCAAATAAACCATTAGCCACACTTGTCTATTTCTGTGTTGTGAAACACGTTTGCAGCTTTGCGAATTTAGAAAACAGCTGATATCTGTATGCACTAAAGATAGCCGCTTTCACACAAACTGTATCCCAGCAGGCTTTGCAGAATTAAATACTAGGGTTACCAATTTAAAAAGTAACAGAGATGGGAGAGAGAGAAAAATAAGCAGTTTAGCGATGCAAATATCTTTATAGCTATGCTATCAGAATGAAGTTGGAAAGTCATTGAGGTAAAGAGACACTAAGGCCGTTTTCAGACGAGCGCGGCGGCGCCCGCGCTTGTGTCTTTAAAAAGCCGGCAGCCCGTTCTACACGAGACGCTGCCGCCGAATACGCGCATGCGCGGCCGACGCGCATCCATTTCCGGGCGTGAACTGACCAGGTCGGCGATCGAGGCTGGTCATACGCGGCCGGAAATGGATGCGCGTCGGGCCGCACATGCGCGTATTCGGCGGCAGCGTCTCGTGTAGAACGGGCTGCCGGCTTTTTTGAAAACAAGCGCGGGCGCCGCCGCGCTCGTCTAAAAACGGCCTAAGGGTGAAAACAGACATGACGCTAACCACCCTTTAACCACCCTTGGTGGTCATTTACGCATGTTTCAGGGCTGCATAGGGCAACAATACAGCCCTGCAACATGCATAAATAACCACCAAGGGTGGTTAAAGGGTGGTGGTTAGCGTCATGTCTGTTTTCACCCTAAGTTAGTATCTTTCTAATTCCTTTTTGTGGTGAGCCGGATTTAAAGAAAGATATTATTTTGTGGGCTAAAGTGTCTCCATTTTCCCCAGAATAATGTTACTGAAATTTGGCCCTACCTTGCTGCTCCCACTGTCAAGACTCTAGTTCATGCTCTAGTAATCTTGCCTTGACTATTGCAACCTCCTCGTTACTGGTCTTCTCCACTCTTGCTGTGATCATGTTTTTCCTGTTCAGCACTCTGCTGCCAAGGTCATCCACTGCTTTGATCATGTTCAGCTCCACTTCTCTTTTCGCTGGCTCCTTTTCCCACTTTGCATCCAGCACATATTTTGTCCTCACCTTTAAGGTTCTTCATGGCTTGTTCTTATCTTTCTTTCCTGCTATATTTTCATTGGGGAATTTTGTTCTTCCTTTTCCACCAGCCCCATCTAGTCCAGAGTCTCCTTCTCCCTAAATCACCTTCCCTCCCTTCACTCATGTTGTTGCCTATGTTTGGAACGTCCTTCTGGATATAGTCTCTTGACCATCAAATCCCTTCTAAAACCTCTCTGTTGTCAGGCTTTCCCTAGCTCCTCACCCCTGAGGATTGCTCATTTTATTTATTTATTTATTTATTTTATTGAATCAAATTGATATGCCTCCCTTCCCGCAGAGGCCCAAGGTGGCTTACAATCATATACTTCTTATGCTGTCTCATCTTTTAGTATTCCTCTTCTCCCCTTGTAAGTATAGTGCATGCACCTGCAACTTCTCAGCTTTGTGACTGTATTCCTATTATTCCACATATGCCCTCTCTTCCTTGTCACCCCTTCCTTGTCTAGATTGTAAGCCTGTTAAGGCAGAGGCCTGTCTGTATTCAGTGTCAAGCACATTGCTGACACCATATAAATAATAATACTCTGCAGATTTATGGGTATTGGGAAGGAGCTGGCAGGGGGTACTGGGCATGAAGGGTTAGGGAAAGAGACAGTGTAATGGGCAGGGCAGAAGGGATTAGAGTAGGGTGAGAGGAAAGCTAGTGGAAGAAGAGCTGAAGTGGTAGTGAAGTGGAGAATTGAAGTCAAGTAAGGGAACAGACAAGGGGAGCCAGGTGGGTGTTTTGGATGCATGCACCTGCGCATGCAAACACACACACACAGTGAAAACAGACATGCACTTTAATTCAGCTTTAACACCGTTTGCACATTTCTTATGCATGTTGCAGGGCAGCATAGGGTGCCAATACAGCCCAGCAACATGCATAAGAAATGTTAAAGTGGTGTTAAAGTGGAATTCTGTGCATGCCTGTTTTCACCGCCACACACACCCTCTGCGCTATACCCCAGGTATACTGCCAGGTATAGCTGTGGTATTGGTGTGAACTGGAGTCAGCAATAATGTATAGTGGCTGGTTTCTGTGGGTACTTACCTCGCTCTCTTGGGCCACAGTTTGGGAAGCAGTGACCTAGAGGAACAGAGCAGAGTGAGCCAGTACCCGCCAAAATTCTGAAATCCAAGCATTTGGGGTTCTTTTTATTTCTCTTTTGATTTTCATTGCAGTCCCATTTTCAAACTTTTTCCTGCAACAATGGTGGCTGATTCTCCTATTTTAATAATGAAGTTAAAATATTTGTGTAGTCGCATGAATCCAGAAGATGGGGCTGTCAAAAAACTGATTATTACAAGACGGTTATTCACAAGGCACAGACGTTTGCACAATAAATGTGTACGCAAGTCAAGTGTCCATCCTTGTTTTGACATTGTGCTTTGTAGTCATTCAGCATTTTACTGAGGGGTTTTTTGTTACTAGTTATTTACACCTTTGGGATATTGAATGAGTTGTTCCTGATGCAAATGCAATTTCAAAAACAGCAACAGTCGCACACGTACACATACAAAAATAGGAAAACATTGAAGAAAGCTATTTCTCTTTCCATTCTGTACATCAAGATGAAAAGTTTCCAGTAATGGTGGGCTGTTGCTCTTAAATACAGCTGCAATCAGATGCATTGACAAGTACGTATAAAGGACTCTATAAAATGTGCCAAAATATGTTTTGATAAATTTGAAAAAGGCCAATTGATTTTTTTTACATCTCGTGCATGTTAATGTACATTTTCTGTTGGAAACTGGCATTTGTCACCAGCTTGTTACAGTACTGGAGATGTCATAAATGTAAACACTAATTGAACCTGAATTTGCTATGGTTTTATTTACCAGATCAAAGAGGAAGCTCAACATACAACACTTGTTCCCTTGCCAGTACAAACTCATGGGTTTAGCAAAGTGCCAAGGAAAGATTAATCATTTGAGTTATGGGAGTTGTAACAAATCATTTTTTAAAAAAATAAAAAATGAAAAGCAAACTGGAAGTTTCTCCTTTTTTGTGAAAAATCCTAGTTCTAATGTTAATAAGTGGGCAAAGCTCTCATGTAATTTATAGAGATGATGTGCCTAGTGTCTAGGCATGTGATAATGTGTCACTTTGTAGACCTAGAGAAGTAGGATAACCTGAGATTTTCCTCACGTCTTTATTACATTACTGTTGTAGAAAATTCATTGGATTTTCATATGTGAGAGTTTAATTACTTAATCATACTGGTTTATGTTCACTATGCACCAAAAATTCCTCCCACAGGAAAAGAAAAATGTAGGAAGAAAAATACATAGACACCGCAGCTTAGCATAGGGCAGCACTGTATATGCCTAGTTGCCTGATCATCTGAATTTGTTACCTGCCGGGTAACAGTATGGTTATATGACCTTTCACAAGGCACAGACATTTGTAAGACAAATGTGTACTCAAGTCAAGTGTTCATCCTTGCTTAGACACTTCAAAGTCCGCTGTCAGCAACCTCGCGTGGGCGGAGTTTAGACATGCCTCCCTGTACCGGTAATCACCCGGCTGCCACTGGAAACAGTGGGTGATCTCAGACGTTACGGGGCCCATTGGCCCTGTACCGAAATCACCCAATTCATTCCCCGCCGGGATCACCCTGTCACGCCGTATCAGACGTGCCGGGGGATCCCGGCGGGGAATCTGGGAGGGGGCGGGGCCGCGCGGTGCAACGTGCGGCCGCACGGCCCCGCCCCATCCACACACGCCGCCGCCCGCCCTCCGGGGAGACGGGCGGGCAGCAGGGCCAATGAGGCCGCCGCGTCGGAATGGATTCACCACGACCCGGGATCCCGCTGGTGATCCCGGGTCGTGGTGCCCGACCAGACGAGACGGGGTTCACCCCGGCGTGGAATTACATTCAACACGCGGCGGCCACCAGAGTCTCCGCTTCAGCTGCTCGTGTGGTGAATGTAATTCCATGCCGTGGTAACATCTGGGGGGAAACATCCGTTTCCCCCAACAGACGTTCCGAAATCACAGCCACTGCCCGGAATTGAGCGTGGTTGATCTCGTAACGTCTGAAAATACCCAGTGATGCTGGGCAGCTCGTGCATTCTTAAGAACCAGACTTGTCAAACCCTGGTACTGAGGTTTCACAAGTCCGGTTTTCAAAAGAATGTGTGAGCCGCTCAGCGCTGCTGTTTCCAATGGTGGCCGGGTGACTTCTGTTGCAGGGACACACGTCTAAACTCCACCCACGCGAAGTTGCTGAAAGCGGACTTTGAAGTCCACGAAGATTGGAGGCACATCTAAAAAAGGACACTGACAAGTACAGGCAGCAGCAGGAGGAAGAGAAAATGGCAGGCAAGGGATCAGAACACAAGGAGTACTGGGTCCTTGCTCCTCCACTTAACAGCATTTCTACCCCCAGCTTCCCTCGCCCCAGATGGTCTCCCAATCTCCCCTAGCTCACAGTGTCTCCCCAGATTCTCCCCAGCTGCCCCTGCCCAAGCCATTCCTTTAGTACCTACAATCCCCCCCACATCTTTCTCCAAACACCTTGCCAGCTCTCACAGCCCCTCCCTCTCCTCCATTTCCCAAGATACAGTCCAATTCTCACCAAACTTCCCATCCTGAATCTTGCCCACAATGCCCTAGCTGCCACAAAGGGTGTTTTTAAATGAACTAGGCTCTTGGAGGAGGGGTAGCTGTGTGGAGCAGCCGCACGTGGAGTGTGTGAAGCGAGATTCTAATCCGTGACTCCCAGGGTGGTCACCGCAGAACCACACAGGCAGCCTCCATGCACTCCTGCTCCCATGAACCAGCCCATATGGGCAACTCAAACAACTCATACGGGCAGCTGTTCCCCCTCCCCCCACCCGGTAATGCTCCCCACCCCAAACCCTGCCCGACTGCTTGCCCTCTACCATGACATACAGCTGCGAACACCATGGAAATATGAAGCTGCAGCAGCCAGTAACCTCTTCCTGTCCATGATCTGGGGAGCCGCTGCAGCTGCTGGCAGTCCTGAGCAACAATGAAGATGCTTGGTTGGACACGCAGAAAGCTGTGTCCGAGCTACTGTCCTCCATGGCGCTGACTCTTCTTCAACATCCATGCCGATGCCGGCCTTGTTGGGGCGGAGCGGGAGTTCATGGCCGCCATGGCAACTATGAACTTGTCCCAGGAGGTGATCTGCCCGACCCACGTGGGGGGACATATCCTCGACCTGATCTTCGGCTCTGGCCTTGAGGCGGGGGGTCCGGTTGTGGGGGAGGTGACAGCGGTGCCCTTGTCGTGGACGGACCATTACCTCCTTCAGGCCGGTCTTTTAGCGCGCCCCCTCCAGAAGGGGAAGGGACCAGTTAGGATGGTCCGCCCTCGGAGGCTGATGGAACCCCAGCGGTTCCAGGAGGTCCTGAGGGAGCTTACCCTGGATGTGGACGGTCACTCTGTGGATGAGCTGGTCCGGCATTGGAACATCTTGCTGGAGGAGGCCATTGACAGGGTGGCTCCGAGGCGCCTTCTGCCTCGGTCTCGTCACCGCAGGACCCCTTGGTTTACTGAGGGGCTGCGGTGTATGAAGCGTGTGGGCAGGAGGCTAGAGCGACGCTGGCGTCGGACTCGGTCTGTCTCCGATCGTCTTCTCCATAGGGCCCATTTGCGGTCCTATGTGGAGGCTGTGAGGACGGCGAGGAAGGAATTCCTCGCCGTCCTCATAGCGTCTGCGAAGTCGCGTCCAGCGGAGCTGTTTCGGGTGGTGCGGGGGCTGGTTAGTCCGGCCTCCCTCCGCCTGGATGGGGACTTGTCCCGGGCCCGCTGTGAGGAGTTTGTCATCTACTTCGCAGACAAGATCGCTCGGATTCAGGCCGATTTCGACGCTGGGTTGATAGCAGTAGGGGAAGAGCGCGGGGGGGCGGAGGGTCCGTCTGGTCCATCTTTATGGGGTGAGTTTCAGGAAGTGACGCCGGCCGATGTGGTGGATGTCCTGGGGTCTGTGAGGGCCACGTGTTGTCAACTAGATCCGTGCCCGTCCTGGTTAATAAAAGCTTCCGGGGAGACGTTGGGGACGGTGCTGGCGAGGGTGGTGAATGCGTCCCTTCGGCAGGGGAGGTTGTCGCCTTGCTTAAAAGAGGCTGTGGTGCGCCCCCTGCTGAAAAAACCATCGTTGGACGTAGACGCGCTCGCCAGCTACCGACCTGTCTCTAACCTTCCCTTTTTAGGGAAGGTTATTGAGCGGGCAGTGGCGCTCCAGCTCCAGGGTCATCTAGATAATATCGGGCTCCTTGACCCGTTTCAATCTGGGTTCCGCCCCGGCTATGGCACCGAGACGGCGTTGGTGGCCTTGGTGGACGACCTCCGCCGGGAGATGGATGCGGGATGTTCGACATTTCTCATCCTGCTCGATCTCTCGGCCGCTTTTGACACCGTGGACCATGGGCTGCTGTTGAGACGACTGCGTGACCGGGGGGGTCTGGACGGAACTGTTCTTGAATGGTTCCGTTCATTCCTCTCGGGGAGGAGCCAACGGGTGGTGTTGGGGGAAGAAACATCGAGCCCCCGCGCCTTACCGTGTGGCGTTCCGCAGGGATCGATCTTGTCTCCATTATTATTTAACATCTATATGCAGCCCTTGGGGGAGGTCGTGAGAGGGTTCGGGGTGCGATGTCACCAGTATGCTGATGATACTCAGCTGTACCTCTCGTTTTCTACCGACCCAGACCCTGCTGTCTCGGTGCTATCCCAATGTTTGGAGGCCGTGGCGGATTGGATGCGACAGAGCAGACTGAAACTCAACCCAGATAAGACGGAGGTAATGGTGGTGGGGAGGGCGAAGGGGGTGGTGGCCCCCCTGATTGGGGGGGTTTGCCCCCCTGTAGCTCAGCAGGTCCGGAGTCTGGGGGTCATTTTGGACGCAGGCCTGCGGCTGGAGCAGCAGGTGGAGGCAGCCGCGAAGGCTGCCTTCCGCCAGCTTTATCTGGTACGTAGGCTGCGTCCGTATGTCTCTGGCCCGGACCTGGCCTCCCTCATCCATGCCTTCGTCACCTCGCGACTCGACTACTGTAACGCGCTCTACGTGGGGCTTCCCTTGTTCCTGGCCCGGAGGCTGCAGCTGGTGCAGAATGCGGCGGCCCGTCTTCTTACGGGGACGGGTCGCCGGGAGCACATTACACCGGTGCTCCGAGCGCTGCACTGGCTGCCGATAGTGTGCCGGGCCAGGTTCAAGGTCCTAGTAATGATCTATAAAGCCCTATACGGCCTTGGCCCCTCTTACCTTAGGGACCGCCTCGCCCTTCGCGCCCCGGAACGACTCCTGCGGTCTGCCGGGGGTGCCCTCCTGGAGGTCCCCCGTGTTAAGCGGGGGGCCACGATGGAGCGGGCATTCTCGGTGGTAGGGCCGCGGCTGTGGAACTCCCTTCCGGAGGAAGCTCGCCTGGCCCCAAGCCTTTTGACATTTCGGCGGAACTGTAAGACCTGGCTGTTTGCCCAGGCCTTTGGGAGGGAGGGGGGGGGAAATTTTTTAATCCCCCACCTATATATTTATTTATGACTATATACTGCCCTGTTTTATTGATATATTTTATATTTGTATTTTAAATGTTTTAAACTGTTTTTATTGTTGTTAACCGCCCTGAGCTGCATTGCAGGATGGGGCGGTATAAAAATCTATAAAATAAATAAATAAATAAATAAATAAAATCATGTGCCGAGGGGTGTGGGGGGATTGTTGTGCTTTCAGCCAACATGGTGTATTTTGTGTGCATGTCCTTTTAAGAGGTCCTGGCAGGACTGTGTCCTGGACTGGGGAGGTGGCCAGGCCGCAGACTTGTCTGCTGACGTGGGTGGTGTGCCCCAGTAGTTCATATGGACAGGGGATGCATGGGTGCCTGTCCCCATGCACTTTTTTGGCTTACCCCACACTCCGGATTTTTTGGCAGTGCCCCGTGAGTGGCCATGAGTGGGTGATGTGTGGGTCACAGGAGTGCGCCTTTCCCCCCACCACCTTCACACAAGTTGTTGATGGGTGGCCATGTGTGGTAGCATCTCATTTAAAGACACCCACTGACCCTGTATCCCACATCTCTACCTCAGTTCCCCAAACCTTTCCAAAAGCCCCACTTTCCCTTGGCATCCCACAAATCCCCCATCTTTCCCTAGTCTTGCAGCCCCGTTTCCTTTTGCCATAACAACAGTATCACCCAACTACACTCATCTGCTGCTCAGCTTACCTCACTGTAACCAGTCACACTCATGTGCCCACATAAAACTGTAATTCATGAAATGGGGTGTGTGCATGCGCCGGTGGGTGTTGAAGTGTAGGCCGGGAACAAGGCTAGTTGAATGGGTATTGGGCTTGCTTGGGACCTGGGTAGGGTTGCTTGCAATGGGTAGGGTCATATGGACAGGTCATATTTCTCATGGATCATCCATATAGACAGAGCAATATGGTCCTTGGTTACATACCTGTCCATATTTCAGTCTTCTCAAAGGTGGCAGCCTTAGATGTGGGAGATCTAGGTGCAGTTCTCAGTCTCCCTTTGAGACCTTCAGCAAGTCATTTAGTCTCACTACTTCATTTTCCTGTGTAAACTGGGGGTAATAAAATTTCCTATTTCAAAGGGTTTCTTGGAGGATGGATGCATGCAACACTGGGAGACGCACAGGTACTATGGGAATGAAGGTAGTGTAAAAGTACCTGTCAGATACTACTCAGAGTAGCAAAAAGAACAGGATGAGGCATAAGTTCATTCAGGCTCAGGGCCAAGTGAGGTCAGACCAGAGTAGGTTACCATACTTCCCCTTTAAAAGAGGACACATGAAAAAAACATGGTGCAGGACTTCACTGCATTGGTTCTGGTGCAGCCCTGCAACATGTATTTTTCATAAGTATCCTCTTTTAAAGGGGAGGTATGATAACCCTAGACCAGGGCAGGAAAATCCATGAGCACAGTCAGGGATGAGCCAAATGGTCAAACTAGAAGGTCAATCCAAACTGGGGCGGGAGGGGAGGGCAGGAAGGGGGTTAGGACTAGGGCAGGGCAGGGCAGGAAAAAGGAGCTAGGATTGTGACAGACAAGCTGAGAACAGAGCATGTAGGCAGACAAGCAAGTAGGCTCAGGAAAAAGGTGACAAGTGGACGGGAGTCTGAAATCAGGAACTGGGGAACAGTCGTAGAGCAGCTAGGAAGGCTGAGGAATAGGGCCTATACTTTATTCTGCTTGGTTTCCTGTCCTGTCACTGACCTGTAGTAAAGCATGCTACTTCCTAATTCAGGCATTCAGGTGGGTTTTAAACAAGTAGCAGCCAATTGGAAGCTCTGTGGGTGGGGAATCCCACCAAGAAACCAAGAACCTAGTAGGCAAGGAAGAGAGGCTCAAACCACAGCACAGAGGTGGCGCGGTGTGGAGCTAGCCACTATTCCAAAGCTGCTGGTCCAATCCCAGGCCCCAGCAGTACCTCAAGCAGAAGTAACATTTTAAAAAATGTTTGTACCCCAGGATTTGGCATATCTCTTGCCAGGTTTACACTTCAGTTAACTGGAAAGTAGCCACAGACAAAGATGAACATCCTTTAAGTGATTGTTGGTTCAAACAGAGGGACATGACAGATCCAACTCATCAAAATTCTGTAGAACAAATTTCTCAAGCCACTCTGTGTGTTTACTTTTTAGTTGTTCATAGCAAGGACACAAGCTTCCAGATATCCTCATCACCCCTGGAAGCTAGTGGAAGTGGAAGGTGCTCAGCAACTCTTACTGGGTGTTTTTACACACGTTTCTCCTGCATGTTTGCTGTTACATCCTGAACTTTCTGTGTGTCTAAATCACTCACCCAGATCTTAAACAACTGTCTCTTTGAACTTCTGCCTAGAACTTCTCCCAGAACTTTTGTGTGTAACAAGTTCTCCTGGTAAACTTCTTTGCTCCAGGCAGCTGTGGTCACTTGGTTTCCATGGCAGCCTGTCACATCTACAGCTGTGGCTACTTTAGGCTGCCTCAGGACAGTGTTTGTGTGAAAAATGCATCCAGAGTTTACTTGTGGACTTGTAAACCCAGAAGATTGAAAAATCCGGAACATTAAGGTGTGTGTAAAAATGCCCATAATCTTGCAGGGTCAGATTCTAACTGGATTAATAAAAATGCAAATTATTGGCTAGTATGGAATACTCTCTTTAAAAAATGAACTCTCCATCTTTATGCTAGAGTTGTTGCTGTTATATATTATTCTATATATTTTACTCTAAAAGAAATTAATGGGTATCTCCAGGGCCGGCCTTATGATCCGCGGGGCCCAGGGTGGGGGAGAAATGTGGGGCTCAGTCTCCCGCTGGCAGCTGTCACTGCCCGCCAGCGGGCTTAGGGGTGCTCCCCGACTCAGGGGGCGCTCCCTGGCTCAGTCAGGGGGCGCTACGGGTCAGGGCTCAGGAACAGGTGGAGGGGCACTCCTCTCTGCCCATCCCCAAGCCCAGCCATTTCAGGGGCACTTACCTTCTGCATCCTCCCCTCGCCATCCTGGGCCCCGCACCGGGCCCGCTTGCCGGGGCGGCTCCCTGCGGCAGGCTCCGGTAGTGACGGGTGCAGCAGCGGCAGATTAAATCTGCTGCCACCACCTGCCGTCACCAGAAGTTGCAGGGAGTGTGGGAGAGGCGGGGCCTCTGCCTCTCCCTCACTTCTGCTGGTGGCTGCCCGCTCTCCCCCCCCCAACTGCCTGACTGTCTCGGCCAGGGGAAATGAAGGAGAGGCAGAGGCCCCGCCTCTCCCACATTTCCCCTGGCCGATACTGACAGACAGCGGAGGGGAGGGGCACGGAGTGTGGGAGAGGCAGAGCCTCTGCCTCTCCCTCACTCCATGCCCCCCCCCCTGTGCTGCCTGTCAGGGCCCAGGGAGATGTGGACCAACTGGTCAGTGGGCCAGGGGCCCCCCGTGTGGGATCCCCAGCTCCCGGCTACTATCAGACTGGGAGCTGGGGACCCCGAGTGCGCCCCCCCCAGGAGCGGGGCCCAGGGTGGCCCCCCTGAGCTGCCCCGCGGTAGGGCCGGCCCTGGGTGTCTCCACTCTCCCACAGGAGCTGTGAGGCCTGATCCCTGCGTGTCTTGTGGCGGGCAAGTACAGCCGCCACACTGTGGGACTAGCATGGGGATCTGGGCAAACAAGTGCCCCCTCCCTCCCTGTGGGTCAGCCAGGCTCCTGCTGGAGATCCTGCCACGGCCGTCCTGCCTAACTCCCCTGACCTGACCTTAATCTAACCCCTGGCTGTGGCTTGGCTGTGTGTGACAGGAGACAGCACCTGCCACTCAAAGTCCCACTGCAGAGCTCACCACTCAGCAGTGCAGAAAGGGCCCGGGCACATGGGCAGTCAGGCCTTGGGCAGCCTTACCCCAATTTGGTATTGGGCAGCCTGGCTGTCTAGACTGGGTAAGGCTACCCAAGGCATGATAGCCTTCCCAGAGTGTCTTGTGTGGCTGCACCCAATGTCTCATTTCAGCATTCTATATTGATGCCATCGCTCACGTTAGGACTAACAGCTGCATAAGAAGAGTAGAATTGCTGCTTTATTCCTAAAAGAGTAGATAGGAGTTATGGGAGTTTGATACTGACAATGACAATGTATGTAGTTAATTTCTGAACCATTTGGCTACCTAGAATGTTAAAAGCTGATCTCAAATAGCCCTTGACATCTGGTGGAAGATTTTGATTGTTAAATCTCAATTTATCGGTTTGTTTCATCTTTCAAAAGAACCATTCAAATCATACTGTAACAAGGGAGCAGTGTTTGAAATTCACCTTGCAAATACACTAGAATTGCTTTCCTCCGTTGCTGAGGCCATATCCCTTTTAAAGAGTGAACATTGCTTGAATTAGCAAAAGATCAATGAGTCTTTCTAGAGAGCCTAATTAGCTTTTGCATTCAGAAACAAGTATATGCTACTTCCTAGTAATATACTCAGAAATGTATAACCTCCTTTTGTTTCAGACTAGACCGTTTTATAGAGAGAAAACAAAAATAACTTTAAAAAAGCATAGATTGTTCCTAAATTTAAAACCATTAATTTTTAAAAATTATTATTATTATGATTGCAGTTGTAGTATTATAATTAGGATACAAATAGAATCTTCTTGATACTCTTGCAACAACTTTTACAACAGAACATTCTTTTCCCCATCCGAATACAATCCTATTTGTGGAAGTAACCATTTGGTTTGAAGTACTGCAAAGGAGAATAAGCTGTGAACTACTCTGTCAGAAGTCATGAGTTGGGCCCCAAGAATCAGAAGAGCAGCATAAAAATCTCGTGATTTAAATAAATAGATTTGGGTATTATTTGCCACCTACAATTTGAGACTTCAGATCATCTTCAAGCCCTTCTGCACAATTATAACATCTACAATAGAACTAAATAAGGTTCCAATCATCAGAAGTCTGCTGTGGCACAAGTTTGTGTGGTGTTTTGAGAATTGGGGCATTACATTAAAAAAAAGAAAACTAAGCTTCTCATGAAAACCTGGCTTCTAAGAGGTGGTGTGTTAAGGTAGCATATAAATTGCAAGTGCTGGCAGTGGTACAGCAGCCATTTGCTCACAATATGATATGTAATACAATATAACATGAGCTAAATTAAGTTAAATAGTTTGGTCGCCATTTTTATCACACAAATCTAATTTCTTGCCTATCTAAGCAACAGGATTTTACAGTGGTCAGTTCATAGACAAGAGTTGTTGTTTTCCTTAAAAGCTAATTTCAGTGGAGATTTCATCATTTATCCTGAGCAGAGAATCAGCCCTTCTAGCTTTTAAAAAAAAAGTTGTATCAGAAAAACGAGGAGAGGACCAAACCCTTGAGATGGCTTGAAATCATGAGCTTTAGTAAAAAAATTTAATCTATGTTCCTTTGATGTACCTTTTATTTTCTGAGCCTTCAGGGGACACTGCAGTCTTGTATTCAAGTTTTTCCCTACAACTATGAAGGTTAAAACTTAGTTTGCTACCCTAAAAGAATTTATGAGCCAATGGGAAGCTAGGGGGACTTGTTAAATTGCAAGTTGTTTCCGGATGGCAGCCTTATTCTTTTAAACTGATTTTACATTTTCAGAAGCCACTTAAAAATCAAAAGGCTTGCCATAAAATTGTAGCCATTGGAAACTGCAAAATTATTTTTAAACCTTACTTTTTTTTTTCTTTTTTGCAAGTCTGTATTTCAGTTCCCTAATGAGTTCTTATCTCGTCTCAGGGAAAATGTTGGTAATATTTCCATTTCCAAAATTCTGTGAAACAGTGAGCCAGGATTTAAAGCCTAACAAGCTACTGTAGCTTTCAGGGGACATAAGGTTTGATTTATTTCTTATTTTTTGCAAGTAGCAATAGGTCGAATGCTAGGAAGAATTTAACTGATGATCTGCACTTTATAGGCATATACAAGAATTCAGCTAATGTGGAAAAGAAAAATAGCTGTGCCAGATTTTTTGATTTTTTTTAAAAAGTGGACTCTGGTGGTGAAATCAGTTGAGAGCGTCATATTTCATGTTTTGTTTTAACATTAAAAAATTATATTGCTGCTTCTTTAAAGCCCACTTCTGTGCACAGGGGGTGATAGAATGCGGGTGTGTGAGTCGAGTCCTTCATGATGGGATTTTCCATAGGCAGCATTCATCGACCTTGCCCACTATAAGGAGTTTTCAGCTTCTTTATCAGGATTGCTGCCTGCCTTCCCACTATATCTCGCTTTCACCTTCATTTTCGAAAAATGCAGTGGGAAATCAGATTGCATTAATGGAAAATGCCGTGGCCTAGAAAACAGCTTTTTACCACTGACAGAATGGACTGATGGAATCAAGCCTGGTAGGTTACGCTATTTTTGACTGAAAAGTGGCATCTTTCAAAGGCTTGCTAATGCCTGTAATGTGATTTCATGTTCTTCTTTATTAGTCATTTCGAGCTGATACTGACTGTAATAGTAATGGATGTTCTTAATATTAAACATCAGGAAGAAATGGCCGTATGGTCGACATCTCTCTATTTCTGTAATAGTTTTCTTTCTCCCCACCAAAGCCAGCTTTACATATTTCACCACCCTAGGCAAAATATTAGAATACTTCCTCCTCTTCCAACCTTCCTATTCACCCCTCAAGCTGGGGACCTTTGCACTGCAAGCAGAGAGGGAAATGCTCCTGGCTGCCCATTGAACAGCTGTCCCATCTCCCGCAGAAAAGTGAACTAGGAGGATCATTCCCTTTCCTGAGCTGGAGGTTTGCATAGTGGGTGAGGAGGTGTGGTGGAGCTGCTGAGCACCAGTGTCATTTTGCTGCCTGCTTAAATTTGCCTCCTTGTCTTCCACCTACCCGTAAAACCTACCTCTCTTCCCCATCTTCTTTCCACCACCCTAAAACATAAATACTTAGGCATTTCTCTGTGCTTATCTGTTTTTCTTTCACCAAATAACAGCTGATGGCGGATTTGCCCAAACCTGTATAAAGCACAAAGCCCAGAATGCCTTACATGGGAAGGATTGGAGCTTGACACCCGTGTAGAGAGATGCTGCTGCTAATCGGCAGTTTGCGCAACTGCCCCTGCTCCTTCCAAACCTGGTCTGTCTCTTTAATGAGATCTGATTCAGATGGATTCCCACAAGCTTTGTGATTTATTACCTGCTCAGGCTGGAATGTTTGGATAGGATGTGTATATATTTATTTTATTTGGTTAACATAGCACCTGATGGGCTTTTTTCTCTCTCTCTCCTCTGTCTGTCTCCAAAGCACCGCCTCCTGTCCCACAAGCACTTAATCATGCCTCATACCTCAAGCATCCGGACACACCTTACTAATTGTCATTTATATCCGACTGTCAGTGCCTCCGGCAGTTGCTGAGCTCATATTTCCACATAATTTGCTGCAAAAACATTTTCTTTACTACATCGCTAACATACTTTGACAGCGAAGCCCCCAAGAAAGGGAAACTGATTCTTTCCTCCTGTTTTCAGCAGGTAGAGATTCAGAATCAGTCTCCTGGAAAGAGCTTTTTAGATTGTGCACATATGAAGGAGCCCAACACTTGAAATCTCTGACCTTGAATCATAGACTGCTTTGAATTGCAAATGCTTTATATCATTGGCTCAGAACATGAATGTTGAGGGTAGAGGGGATAAATATTGAAGCAGCGTTTAACCCCTTTGTTCCCCTCTTGCAGAATTGTGTGTCCGAATAGCTTTCCAAGACTGCTAATGGACAGGTAACTAGGAAAGTATTTAGATATAAAGGCTGGTTCTTAGCAGCAGAACTGGGAAAGATTTTGGTATCACAGGACAGCTGTTCTTGTGTGCTGTGCATTCAGCCTTTTTGTAACACTTTCTTCATGATACTGCATGCTAAGATGAGTGAAGGCATTCTCTTGGATCGCAGCTATCTTTGCTCTGTCACCAGCCCGAGCCTTATCAGAATTCCAGTAGCGATCACAACATTTGCAATGAGGAATCTCATTTCACTTACACACAATTGAGAGACGCACTGAATCACGACAGCATCACAAGTCTGTTTTAAGGGTTTTTTGTGTGCTGTAAACAAGTTCAACAAAGCTGTCACTGTGCATGAATGACCCTCTGTTCTCCTCTCTCTACTGGTCTAAAGCAATTGGGAGCAGACGGGAAAATTTTCAGCTGGATTCTGGTTATTAAAACAAGAGGTATCGTGTAGCACACAAATGAAAACCTTAAGCAAACACCCAGGTAGTCATGTATTATTGAGGGAGCACAGCACATCTACTGGAATGATGTCATTAAATATTGGCATGTGAGCAAAATTAGACAGGAGCCTAAAACAAACCCCCCCGAGGGAGTGCCCTCTTTCTGTGATTCCCCACATTTTACAGCTCACCAAAAGCCCTGTTGAAGTAAATGGGACTTGCATTTGTGGAGTACTTTATGGATTGAGCTGCCCATGACTGATTTCTCATCCTCATAGTTTGTCCTGGCACAGTGCAAATTTACTGAGCCATTAGTGGCTGCTATTTGGCTGGCCCTTCACAGAGGAAAAATATGTGCAGAGAATAAACTTGACACATTAGACATGCCATAACTAATTCATTGCAGCCACCACTTCCCTTCTCTGTCACTTGCCCTCCTTTTTGTATGTTGTTTTTTCTATTACTGTTTAATAGAAAATGTTCTTTTTAGATCAAATGCATTTAAAAAAAAAAGCCAATTAATGCAGGCCAGGAAAACTGTGTCTGTTTATTAACTACTGGCCTCTGAAAGAGGACAGAAAATCAACACTCCCATTATAGTTTGTGCACAAATTTTTAAGAACACTTTATGTGACAGGTAAATGGATATTTCAGGTAATCTAGGGCTAGTGTTTTAAAAAGCTTAAGTAAACATGACAGAGGCTACTATTAGACAGTAAGCCAATTTATAAATCACACACAAAGCCTTAACATCCTGTGTTCCATCACGCTTTCTGGGGTCCACCAGGAGCACCCTCTTGCAAGTTCCATCAGCGGTAAGGGCATGCAGAGAGGCATTCTTGGTGGGTACTCCACAGCTTTGGAACTCCATTCAAAAGGAAGTTCGCTAGGGGTAATTTCAGACTTTACGAAAATGCCTTTCACCACAATGAACCCCAATGGATTCCCTGTGGTGGTGGCGTTCCCATGAACGTCTGTTTGGTCCCGGCCAGATGTTCACCATGGTGAACCCCGACTGGGATCAAGCTTGACCACGGTTCTTGACCTCCGGGCGGCCGGAGGTCGAGAACCGTGGTTAGAGTGGCCACGATCTGGACGTGTGTTACCTTTGGCCCATCCCGGATCGTGGCCCTGACTGTGATACGGGATCGGGTGCAGCGGCCTAATTGGCCTCTCTGCCCGCCCATCTCTCTGAGGGCAAGCAGTCGGGGGAGCGTGGGGGGGGGGGGGGCTGTGTGGCTGCACGTTGCACCATGCAGCCCTGCCCCCTCCCCAATCCCTGTTAGTGATCAGGCTGGCACGTCTAAAGGACGGCTGGCCTGATCACGGACCAGGATCCGAGATGAATCCCGGTCCAGGGTTCAGCATGGCAGGCCAAAAGGTCCGTCATGTCTGAAATTACCCAAAGTCTCAGCCTAAGCATTTTCTGGAGGCAACCTAAAACCTACTTATTTGGCCAGCCATTAAGTGGGAGAGGTTAGGACTTGTGGGGAGGGGGTTAGAAGTGGGAGTGGTTTTAGTTGGAATTTTGTATAGTTGAATACTTTCACTGTTTTAAAAAATATATATATATCTTTTGTATGTTGTGTGCTGTGAGCCACTCTGCCCTTTTAGGGAAGGGTGTGATACAAATCTAAATAAATAAATAAAATCCCAAAGGTCTGAAAGTAATAGAAACTGTATTCTGTATGCAGATTAGAGCTGAAACAAATATGCATTTTTGTATTTGTGAAGATAATTTGTATGTTTAGTCCCACCAATTAATATCTACATTCATCTTTATGATCTCTTCATTGTTGTGGGCTTTATTACTTCGTTGTTTCATTATTTTGGCATCAGCCATTCTTTTAACTTTGGTATCTTGACATTCATTACACGCTTTTTTGGTATTTATTACTTCGTTGACTTTGGTTACAATTGCGTGAACTTAATGAAGCCTTGTTTCCTAAGGCAGAATAATGACCATTGACCAACAGTAGGATTTTTTGGCCACAAAAAGGGCCATATATCCCCTCCAGTTAAGTAGGACATTTTGGGTTCCTACTTCTCTTTGGCCTGTTGCCTCTCAGCCCAGGACCAGCCTTCCCATAGGTCAACCCAGGGCAACTTCCCCAGGCCATGCTCTTTCCAGGGACCTCACAGTGGCCCCTGTTTTCACTAGACAGAATGTAAGGGCCCAAACGTGACCACCTTTAAGGCTCCATGGAGGTTGCCCCCAAAGGGGTAGAGCCACTGGGGAGGGGCTACCAGGGGCCCCACATTGTATCTTTGCCATGGGCTCCATGAATTCTAAAGCTGACCCTGTCCATACCAAAGTTGGTTGAAACTCACCTGCAGGATAAGAGTTGTTATGGGGATGCATGACGATTCACTCACCTGCCTTCTTTTCACTGAAGATCTGATTTAAAAAACTCATCAACTACAGAATCAGTCCCACCGTGAAGGAAATTACAAAATGTACACTCTTGGTAACACTAGTTACACTGTAACAATAATCCTGTTGACTTGACTAGGATTCTTTGCTGGTAAAACAGTGAATAATCCCAGTGAAATCAATGGGACTATTTCTTTGCATGCGTGAGGAACATGGTCGCTTCCTTGGATACGGAGAACAGAGACCAGATCTTCTACATGGCTGAGCTTTCATGCAGAGATGGAGCAAGAAAGAGAAAAAATGCTTAGTAAACTAACGGCACCCCTCATTTAGAGCGGTGTTATTAATCTTCATCACATGAGTACTTGCACCTGTTTTTATTCTCCTTGTTAATGTGAATGAGGATTTTGCCTCTGGCATCAGGTCCTTATTCATGAAAGGGTGAGTAAGCTGATTTTCATTACTCCATTTTATTTTTCTCAGTAGGAAGCATTTTACTGGAGCTGCAACCAGGTACTTGGCAAGATGGGCACCCCATCGAAGCTGGGGCGCCCGACTCACCCTGATTGCGTTCGGGCACCGACAGGTACCCAAAACATGACCCAACAGGCTACATGACTCCCCGAACTGACTCACCTCACCACTGGGCTGCTGCTTCTCTGGTCCAGTCGCTGATTGCAGCTTGCTGCTCCTCTCCGGCCTGCACACCGCTCATCTGAACTGGGGACTTCCCTGCCTGGCTTTTTCTGAGCCCGGGGGGTCGGGGGGAGGATGGGGTAAAACAAGTAGGCTTCTTCCCACTTGCATGAACTCCCCCTAATGGGTCTCTTGTTTCCAGGGGGACCCAAAATGGGGGTGCACACAGAACATATGTGCACCCCTGGAAACAGGGAACCCATTAGGGGGGTTGATGCAGGTGGGAAGAGACCTCCTTACCCCCCCCCCCAGAAACAGCTGAGCGTGGAAGTCCCCAGCTCAGCTGAGCAGTGTACAGGCCAGAGAGGAGCAGGGAGCAGCAAGCAGGACCTGGTTGTGAGGAGAGTCATCCTGGGGAGCTACAGGTGCCAGTATTGGTGTCCTGGGGTACCTCAGTAATACTCATATTGTCAGGCACCGGACACCCGATGGGGGGCCAGGTACCCTGTTGGGAGCTCACTCGGGGTGCCTGAAAATTTAGGTATTACCTGATGGTATCAAATGTGCTATCAGCTGCAGCTCTACGTCTTACTACTGGACAATATCATTACAGCAGCATCATTGCTGAAAAGCCCCACCATGTGCCATTTCCATGCTCCCTGTGCTTCCATGAAAATACAGTGTTTTGCATAATAATTTTGAGTCTACAAAAACTTCACTGACGCCATTTTATTGTCCCCACTGACTGTCAGTGAAAACATCACTGCAGCTTTTCACGGTATATTTTTAGTAGGGCTGAATCAAATAGTAAAAACTTTATTTGTGAGTATTTCTGAGTTTCCATGGACTGGCTGAGTGTTTGGCCTCGGTACTCAGTAAAAGAGTCGATAAAAGAAAACCGAGTACCGAATATTTTCTGAGTACCAAGTACCCTTATATAGGGTCAGGAAAAGTTCCTTATGTTGCTCATTTGAGGATTTTTTGAATACCAAGTACCGGACCGATTCCTCAGTTACTCGGTAAAACTGAGTTGAATACTGAGATACTTGATAAAAACCAGGTAATTTCAAATACCAAGTTTCAGCACTAATTTTTAGTATATGGAGCTGGTTGGGTCGGGTTGAGGTACTCCAGTATGTTATGTTTTCAGGTCACAAAAGTTGCTTGTAATGCAGAAATGTTTTGCATAAAATTTCACCTAGGCTCTATAGGAATCCTTAGATATAAGGAGAGATAAATGTTGCCTGTGGGCTTTCAACAGACCTGATCAGTAGCAGAAATTTAATTTCTCCATGTAAATTTGCCATCAGTGGGAAACTAAATATGAATTCTGCAAGCGACACTCTTGCACACAAAGGCAAATTTATTTACTTTGTAGGGGTTTAGGTTACCTGTCACAGATACATTAAAGCTTCACTGTGCTAAGCTGTCTCAGGCACAGCTGGGATGTTACTGATAGCATTCTGTTAATCATTGCAGCAAAATGAGCATGAGTTCATGGCCTCCATGGCAACCATGGGCCTGTCCCAAATTGTCAACGGTCCAACACATGATGGGGGGGCATACCCTGGACCTGATTTTTTGCACCGGCCTTGAGGTGGGGGATTCATTGATGGGGGAAGTGTCAGTAGAACCCTTGTCATGGACAGAGCGTTACCTCCTGCGAGCACGTCTCCTGGCACATATCTGTCCCCGGGGGGTGGGGTGGGGGTGTAGAACCAATTTGGATGGTTTGCCCCCAGAGACTAATGGGGGCCTATAAAGCCTTACATACCTTAGGGACCACCTCACCCTCCGTGCCCCAGGGCGGCCCCTTTGGTTCACCGGGGGTGCCTTCTTAGAGGTCCCCCGCGTAAGACAGGGGGCCACAATGGAGAGGGCGTTCTTGGTGGCTGGGCCGCGATTATGGAACTCCCTCCCAGAGGAAGCCCGTTTGGCCCCAAGTCTGTTGGCTTTCTGCCGAGCCTGTAAGACTTGGCTGTTCTCCCAGGCCTTCAGAGGAGGGGAGGGGGGTGGAGGGGGTTAATCTTGGGGGAGGGGTGGTGGGTTTTTAGGTGTTTTTTAGATGTTTTTAAATTGTGTTGATGTTTTAAATTGTTTTTATTGGTGTTGTAAGCCGCCCCGAGATGCCATGGGCATGAGGGGGCGGCAAATAAATGTAATAAAATAATTTTTTTAAAAAATAATAGAGCCAGTTTACGTACCTATGCTGTAGCTGTTAGGGCAGCCAAAGAGGTTTTTTGGTGCCCGTATAGCTTCTGCAAAATCTTGTCCAGCTGAGCTTTTCCAGATGGTGAGGAAGCCCCCCTCCACCTGGAATCGGAGGTATCTAATGCCCACTATGACATGTTTGGTGATTATTTTGCAGAGAAAATCACTCGGATTCACCACAACTTCAGTGCCACGCTTACTGCATTGTGTGAACCAGAGGTTGTGGAACCCCTGCCTTGTCCAGTTTCGTGGGATCAATTTCAGTTGGTGTTGTCGCAGGGGTGGGGGATGTTCTTGGGGCTGTTAGGGCCACCTTTTGTGAACTTGACCCATGCTCGTCCTGGCTGGTTAAGGCCAGCCGGGAGACGGTGGAGCTATTGCTGGCGGGGTGATCAAGCCTCCCTTTGGGAGGACAGAGTGCCAGGCTGCCTCAAAGAGTCAGTGGTGCGGCCTCTGCTCAAAAAACCATCACTTGATGTTGATTCCCTCACCAGTTATTGGCTGGTCTCTAACCTTCCCTTTTTAGGGAAGGTTATTGAACGGGTGCTGACCCAGCAACTGCAGGGGCATCTAGACCGCACTGGTTATCTGGATCCCTTTCAAGACCGTGCTTGTGGCCTTTGTCGACAACCTTCGCCGTGAATTAGATCAGGGTGGTTTGACCCTGCTAATATTGTTAGATCTGTCGGCTGCTTTTGATACCGTTGACCATGAGATGTTGTTGACTTGCTTGTGGGATTGAGCTGGAGTGGGTGGGATCATCCATGACTGGTTCCATTCCTTCCTGGCCGGGAGAACTCAGCGTGTGGTGCTTGGGCACTGTTCTTCATCTCCACGGGACCTCGCATGTGGTGTCCCACAAGGTTCTATTCTGTCCCCGCTGTTGTTCAACGTGTATATGCAGCCACTTGGCGAGGTTGTGAGATGGTATGGGGTGCGGACACCCAACTCTACTGCTCGTTTTCATCTGCTCCAGACCCGGCAGTCTCAGTGCTTACCCGATGTCCGGTGGCTGCTGGGGATTGGATGAGGGCAAGCAGACTGAAGCTGAATGCCAAGACGGAGGTGATAGTGGTGGGGAGGGCAGTGGATGAGGCAGTTCCCATTATTGATGGGAATACCGCCCTCTGCTGGTATCCCAGGTCTGTAGTCTGGGCATGCTCCTCGATCCGCAGTTCCGCCTGGATCTCCAGGTGGGGGTTGTGGCGAGGAGTGCGTTTCGCCAATTACTTCTGGTGCAATGGCTTCAGCCGTATTTTTCAGATAGTGACCTGGCCACCATCATCCATGCTTTCCTTACCTCAAGATTGGACTATTGCAACACACTCTACATGGGGCTACCTATGGTGACGGTCCGGAGACTGCAGCTAGTGCAGAATGCTGTGGCCTGTCTCCTTATGGGGACAGGCCGCCGTGAGCACATTACACTGGTGCTCTGGGCTCTGCACTGGCTGCGTATAGTCATCCAGGCCCAGTTCAAGGTATTGGTTTTGACCTATAAAACCCTATATGGCTTTGGCCCGACTTACCTGAGGAACCACCGCACTCTCCGCGCTCTGGAGTGGCCTCTGCGGTCCTCTGGCGGCACCCTTCTCGAGGTCCCCCATGTGGCCTGGGGAGCCATTATGGAGAGGGCATTCTCGGTGGCTGCACCTAGGCTGTGGAACTCCCTCCCGGTGGAGGCCTGGATGGCCCCAGATCTCCCCTCCTTTCGTCGTATCTGTAAAACCTGGCTGTTCCGCCTGACTTTTGGCGAGGGAGATGGGATGGAGGGTGGGGGAGGGGGCAATTTGGTTTTGTGCCTTCCCTTTTTATTGTATTTTATGATTTTATTTATTTTATGTGTTTTAACATTGTAAGCTGCCCCGGGCTGCTTGGAGCAGGAGGGGGCGGGGTATTAAATGATTTTTGAAATAAATGAATAAAATTAAGACCTAGTACAATGTATTGAAACCAGATAAAACTAATGGCATAGAAACTGTAATCTGATAGCATTTTTTCTTATTAAGACACGGGGCCAAATTCAGAGTTAATGTAAGGTGCACACTGGTAGGAAGGTATAAGGGAGTCTGATAAATATCTCAAAGTGCAGTTTCAAACTTGTAAAAACATGATCCTGGACTTCCATGTTGATTATCTGCTACTAATTTCCATATCAAATGTGCTCGGTCTGAAAGTGCAGCTGTTGCTCCCCCTCCCCTTTCCAATCATCACTAGTAATCAGAGCTCTCTAGGTCAAACTGTACCCCAACTCACACCTGTACACTACAGCCCTACTGTCTGTAAGCTATGCTGACAATGGAAAATCCAGTATGTCCTTGGGTGATTTTACACAAGAGGATACTGATTGGGATATGGTAGACTAATCTGTTGGCGACACACAAAAAGGAACAGAACCTATATTTTTACCTGTTAGCTGTTTTGGCCCTGCAGCACTAGCCATCTTGGAATAGGTTGAAGCCACTACTCACTGTATTAGGACCAAGGTTAGCTAGGCATAGCACCTCCCTCTGGGATTCCACATGGAGGGCGTGGGGCCATTCAGTAGTGGCAGGGCAAAGAAATTGCCATGCCCCTTTCTGATGTAACTCTGCCCCTTACGGTGTATCATGATGTCATGATGCTCCAGAGGAGACCATCAGTCCTTGTTCTCTCCCCCCTGCCCCCTTTCTGATGTGGCTGCTCCACGTTGCCCTCTAAAACTCAGATTTCTCTCCATTACTGCAGACACCGCTGGTTGGATTATAAAAATCGGGGCTTCTCCTGGAGACTCCAGGTCAAAACCCAGAGTCTCTGGGTGAAAGCTGGAGAGGTAGCAACCCTAGGCATAGCCTACACATTGGGCAGGGTGGACAGCTTGTTCAGGGGTGGCTTTTTGGGGGTGGTATTGAGGAATCTGCTGATCTTTTCATGCTGACTCATCAATTTGATTAATAGCCAGAAACAAAATACAATAATAAGAAACCCAGTATTAATTATACTGATAATAATAATGGTAGTTGCAGTCCTCAAATCCTTGACATAGCCTCATGGTTCATAGTAAGCAACAATAATTGATATCACAAAGCAGGCAGGGAGGTTGGTATTTTGAATACCTTCTCCTGAAAAATTACATTGCTTCACTTCTTCAGCCTGCTGACTTAACTATCCTTGTTTGTGTGCGACTGCATACATTGGGCAACTTAGCAGAGTAGGCTGTGGATATCTTGGGGTGTTTACAAATGTGACACTGGCCCAGTAGGACCTACTTTGGCCTGGCTGGACCGGTGTCATGGTGGTACGTTTTTTCTGAGTCTGCAAGATGTGGACCCAGTACAAACTCCAGTGGGGGTAGCAGCTGGGCCGGAAATGTGGCCCTGGAATGAAGCGGGCCTACAGTCTGGTCCCAGCAGCCGCCCAGCTGACCCAAAAGCGGAACCAGGTGGGAACGAATGTTTCCGGTCCCGTCCTGGTCCAGCGTTGGGGGGGTCGCCTGTTATATATATATTTTCTTGGCAACAGTGAGGGCTAGAAAGTTTAACTTCCTATTAAAAATGAAAAGCTGTGTCCATTTCAAGATCTGGGTCTGTGAGGAAAACACGAGACTTGTCATAGAACTGCCAAATTGGCAACCCTGCCTTTTTTATATTTCTTAAACAGAAACAATACTATGGACCAAAGATGCTTTCAAATGTATTGTTTATGCTACTGAGCTGCTTTCCTGCTGTTTCTGAGTATTGTGAGTATGCCATCTTCAGCGGCTCTGTCCATATATCATACAGTACAGTTTAAAAGGGTTTCATTGTATTAATGTTTCCATTCATTACATAACAGATTGTGTTTCAGTGTTACAAGTGATACATTTCTCCCCAGATAACTTCCTGCTTGACTTCTATTTATTTGTGCTAAAGGACTGTCACAGACAAATGAGCATATTCTCACCCTACTTGATAATTTACCTGGCATTGCTGGAGGTGATTTATAATTTATACATGGAAGGGATTTGGCTCGTTAATAATCTGCCAAGCATCAAGATAAACATGCTTACAACTCATCCGTCAACAGCAGATGAACTTGAAAAAGCCAAGGAATTCACCTGCAAGGGCTTCTGGCCTCCTACTTTTTTCCCAGAGAACAAAAGTATGACAAAAGAATGCAAAAGCTGCCAGAATGCATTCCACCTCCTAGCCATCCAGATCACCTGAAGGTGGGAGGTTTCAGATATCTGTGCTAAACTGCTTGTCCTCACTGAAAACCCTTTGACAGGAGGATCAGATTCCTACTCCTTTTCATTTCTAGTGTGAGTGAATTTCAGACATGCACTGCCATTATAGGCTTTTCTCCTTGGTGCCCTGCTCGGGGTTGCATTCTTCTAATCTTTGTAATGAAACAGCATGTAAACAGAATCTCTGCAAGCTTCACATTAAGTACTTCTAGAAGACACCAGTATGAATTATTGCTGGCTCTCAGGGCTTAATGTGTTAAAAGTGGGGGTGGGAGGAGAGGTGTTGTGGCTCAGACCTGACTCATAAGTTCCACCCTTGAACTCCAGATCTATGTAAGATATTCAGAGGAACTGGCTGACCTGCCAGGCTTTGCCACCAGGGCCACCAGCCAGAACATTTACGATCAGACAGCTGCCTAACCCTAAACGTAACCCATCCATCTCAGCCTCAGCCCTGTCAGTGGAGAGGCTGTGCTTCTGCAGGGGTGGAGAGAGCACACTGTCTTGCTGCCTATCAGCTGTTTGGCACTGGGGATGTGCTGCCTCCAAACAGCTAATTGCCCCCATTCCTGGCCCCCATTCAACTTTATCCGGCTATACTCTTGCAGAGTACCAGCAACAACAATAGGATCAGTATGGTTGGGATTAAGCCCTGGCATGTCCTGTTACAAATTAAATCCTATTTTTCTGTGCTTGCTCATTTACTTGGCCTAAGATTTTATTTCTTATGAGATAATGTTTGCCTCTTTTATAGGGCCATGTTTTTTGAGGATCTCGAAGTCTATTAATTAAGATTGTGAACATCATTATGCCTTTAGCCAGATGGCAAATTTCAGCCATTTTGCAGATGACTCAACTAAGGCAGAGTACTGGGATCAGTCTGGCTAGCCATTGTATTCAAGTACAAGAGTGGAGATAGGGTTCAAAGAATCCTACCAGGCTCCTCATAGTAGATCAGCCTGCAACTGAAACTGCAGCCCCTGTGTTCGGCAAGTTCCCCCACCCTACCATATGGCTGGAGTAGTATTCCATCTTGAAAGGTGCTGCAGTTTCCCCACCCTGCCAGTCTATATTCTGGAATGATTATGCAGGTCAGTTCTTCAAAGGTCTGTTCAAATCTTTTAAAATGTAAGAAATGCCATAGTGGGGTAGACCAATGATCCATCTAGCACGGTATCCTGTCTCCTACAGTGGCTAGCTTTGGTTGCTTCAGAGGAGTGTACAACAGGTCATAATGGAGTGATCATTTCCCTGCTATTCACTAATCACTCCCAGCTCCCAGAGGTCTTATCCCCATATCATCCGAACTAATAATAAATAAGAACTTAGTGAATTGTTCTCTTCCCTAGATTCTGTCCTACTCCCTTTTAGCAAAACCTGGGATTATGAAACATTGTCATACCAGAAAACCCTGCAACAACCTAAACTAAGCACATGCACCAGAGAGTTCTCAACTTTGTGAATGTATCCCTGGGTGTTTTAAAAAATGACGATATCACGGGTGGCCATGCTTTAACCCACGTGGCCACCTGTAGTATTGTCATGTTTGATTCCCCCCGCCAGATGTTTCTGCAGACAGGATCAGGACCCTCCCTGGACCATGGCAGGGTTTAGTCCGTGCTGTGACTTGGGCTCCCTGCCAAGCCACAGTGTGGGACAAGCCCTGCTGTTGCACGGGAAGATATTATCTGTCCTGTGCATGAGAGGCTTCTAGACATGTTAGTGTGGAGAGAAACTATCAGGGCCCCCACCTTGATCCTCGAGTCCTTTGCTAAAGCAAGTATAATTAAACTGGTAAGTTTCTTTGTATGAGTCCAACAGCATAGAGACAAGAAAACTATTATGTGTGCAAAATCAGAAAGAAAATGGCAACACAACACCAAACAGCTATTTTCTTATTCATTGGCATTAAGCTGGTCTATTTTTTAATCTTTGTATTTGTAATGATCTCCTACTGTTCATGCACCCCAAACATCAGAAGGTAAAGAAGAGAAGCAACTCATCAAATGAGTGACCCTCTCTGAAATGTCATGCATAATCAAGTGTGGAGTAGTTAATGGATCATGATTTGCATGCCACCATTTTGATTGATGTACCACTTAGAGGAGGATTGATAGCTTTTTACACTGAGTCTTACATGAGTCTTTCAGAGGTCTGTCCATCTATTTTCTCTAATTAATATTCAAGGAGGCTACTGGGATGTTTGTTTTGAAGTCATTGTTTTCCTTAGCAATTGAAGTGGCTTTGTCAGGCTAGTGAAAGTGGATCTGAATCCTTGGCCTTGGAGAGGACTTTGGTTTCTCCCAAATTGTAGGCCCTGCCATGGAGAAGTTGTCTTTCCCAAATCTGGGACGCAAATAACTCTTTGAGGAGTACAGCAGAATGTCTTAATAGCTTTTCTTGTGACATGCAGACGGTCTCTAATCACACAGGGGAGTAATGTTGTCTTGTGATAAATCCCACTGTATCACCTAAGAAAGGTTGCCCGAGAGGAAAAATATGGCAGAAGTGGGAGCAGTAGGTCTGAGTCTACAGGTCAAATGACAGACCCACAACAGTAGTGGGACCAGTAAGCTTGACTACAGACCAGTAAGCTTGACGTCTGTGCCAGGCAAAATGGTGGAAACCATCATTTAGGACAGAATTACAGGGCATGTTGACAAACATGGCTTAATGGGGAAGAGTCAACACGGATTTAGTAAAGATAAGTCATGCCTCACTAACCTGTTGGAATTCTTTGAAGGTGTAAATAAGCATGTGGACAAGGGAGACCCAGTAGATA